>JASPKZ010007648.1:0-555000 GCA_030220185.1 Diploptera punctata
GGAAAACACTATTTTGAAATTTGGGATTAACCGGATTTTTGATTATAAATCCGACACACCTCTCGATAGTATTTTTGCAGTTTTTGAAATTTGGAAATTTTTGACATTTTTTGGAAAACCACCACGACTATAGCCTTGGAAAACACTATTTTGAAATTTTGGATTTAGACCGGATTTTTTGCATTATAAATCCCGGACACACCCTCTAGATAGTATTTTACAGTTTTTGAAAGTTCGAAAATTTTGACATTTTTTGGAAAACCACCAAGACTATAACCTTGGAAAACACTATTTTGAAATTTTGGATTTAGACCGGATTTTTTGCATTATAAATCCCGGACACACCCTCTAGATGGCATTTTTGCAGTTTTTGAAATTTCGAAAATTTTGACATTTTTTGGAAAACCACCAAGACTATAGCCTTGGAAAACACTATTTTGAAATTTTGGATTTAGACCGGATTTTTTGCATTATAAATCCCGGACACTCCCTCTAGATAGTATTTTTGCAGTTTTTGAAATTTCGAAAATTTTGACATTTTTTGGAAAACCACCAAGACTATAGCCTTGGAAAACACTATTTTGAAATTTTGGATTTAGACCGGATTTTTTGCATTATAAATCCCGGACACACCCTCTAGATAGTATTTTTGCAGTTTTTGAAATTTCGAAAATTTTGACATTTTTTGGAAAACCACCAAGACTATAGCCTTGGAATACACTATTTTGAAATTTTGGATTTAGACCGGATTTTTGCATTATAAATCCCGGACACACCCTCTAGATAGTATTTTTGCAGTTTTTGAAATTTCGAAAATTTTGACATTTTTTGGAAAACGACCAAGACTATAGCCTTGGAAAACACTATTCTGAAATTTTGGATTTAGACCGGATTTTTTGCATTATAAATCCCCGACACACCTTCTAAGATAGTATTTTTCAGTCTTTGAAATTTCGAAAATTTTGACATTTTTTTGGAAAACCACTGAGACTATAGTCTCGGAAAAAATATTGTTTTGAAATTTTTTATTTATACCGGATTTTTTGCATTATAAATTTCGGACACTCCCTCTAGATAGTATTTTTGCAGTTTTTGAAATTTCGAAATATTGACATTTTTTGGAAAACCACCAAGACTATAGCTTTACTTACTTACTCACTGGCACTATCGAACCCGTAGGTTAATGGCCGCACGGAGATAAGCTCTCCATACATTCCTATCCTGAGCTAATGCTTTCCAATCATTCCCTGTATAATCTACTTCCCTCAAATCATAGTTAATGTTGTTCTCCCACCTCATTCTTGGTCTACCAACTGGGCGTTTTCCTTCTGGCTTTCCTACAAGAAGTTTTCCATGCACGTCTTTCATTCCCCATACGCGCAACATGTCCTGCCCATCGCAGTCTACGGGACTTAACGTTCTTATTATATCTGGCTTCCTATAAAGACCATGTAGTTCGTTGTTATGTAGTCTTCTCCATTCACCTGTCTGTTTCATCTCTCTTTGGTCCAAAAATTTTCCTAAGAACTTTATTCTCAAATACTCGTAATCTCCTTTCCTCCCTTAAAGTAAAAGTCCATGTTTCGCACCCATATAATATAAATGGTAGAATAATAGTTTTATATATTTTCAGCTTAACGTTTTTTGAAGGGAGTTGGGACATCAAAAGTCTCTGCAATGCATAATAGCATGCATTTCCAGAATTGAGCCTATGTTTAATTCTTTGTGCGTCTCATTCCTATTTGTGATTATTGTTCCTAGGTATTTGAATTCAGCCAATCCTCAAAATTTCCCTCATTTTTCATTAGCTGTCCATTTCCTTTATATAATGTATTTCTACGTGTGACCATATATTTAGTTTTACTGATATTTACTTCCAGTCCTAATTTCTTAGTGTTACTCAATAGTGTGTGCGTGTTGGCCTTTACTATCTCCTCGCTATCGGCAGACTATAGCTTCGGAAACACTATTTTGAAATTTTGGATTTAGACCGGATTTTTGCATTATAAATCCGGGACACACCCTCTAGATAGTATTTTTGCAGTTTTTGAAATTTCGAAAATTTTGACATTTTTTGGAAACCGACCAAGACTATAGCCTTGGAAAACACTATTTTGAAATTTTGGATTTAGACCGGATTTTTTGCATTATAAATCACCGACACACCCTCTAGATAGTATTTTTGCAGTTTTTGAAATTTCGAAAATTTTGACATTTTTTTGGAAAACCACTAAGACTATAGTCTCGGAAAACACAGTTTTGAAATTTTTTATTTAGACCGGATTTTTTTGCATTATACATTTCGGACACACCCTCTAGATAGTATTTTTGCAGTTTTCGAAATTTCGAAATATTGACATTTTTTGGAAAACCACCAAGACTATAGCTTTAGAAAACACTATTTTGAAATTTTGGATTTAGACCGGTTTTTTTGCATTATGAATCCCGGACTTAACCTCTAGATAGTATTTTTGCAGTTTTTGAAATTTCGAAAATTTTGACATTTTTTGGAAGACCAACAAGACTATAGTGTTGGAAAACATTATTTTGAAATTTTCGATTTAGACCGCATTTTTTGCATTATAAATCCCGGACACACCCTCTAGATAGTATTTTTGCAGTGTTTGAAATTTCGAAAATTTTGACATTTTTTGGGAAACCACCGAGACTATAGCCTTGGAAAACACTATTTTGAAATATTGGATTTAGACCGGATTTTTTGCATTTAAATCCCGGACAGTCCCTCTAGATAGAATTTTTGCAGTTTTTGAAATTTAGAAAATTTTGACATTTTTTGGAAAACCATCAAGACTATAGCCTTGGAAAACACTATTTTGAAATTTTGGATTATTAACCGGATTTTTTGCATTATAAATCCCGGACACACCCTCTAGATAGTATTTTTGCAGTTATTGAAATTTGGAAATTTTTGACATTTTTTGGAAAACCACCAAGACTATAGTGTTGGAAAACACTATTTTGAAATTTCGGATTTAGACCGGATTTTTTGCATTATAAATCCCGGACACACCCTCTAGATAGTATTTTTGCAGTTTTTGAAATTTCGAAAATTTTGACATTTTTTTGGAAAACCACCAAGACTATAGCCTTGGAAAACACTATTTTGAAATTTTGGATTTAGACCGGATTTTTTGCATTATAAATTCCGGACATACCCTCCAGATACTATTTTTGCAGTTATTGCAATTTGGAAATTTTTGACATTTTTTGGAAAACCACCAAGACTATAATGTTGGAAAACACTATTTTGAAATTTCGGATTTAGACCGGATTTTTTGCATTGTAAATCCCGGACACACCCTCTAGATAGTATTTTTGCAGTGTTTGAAATTTCGAAAATTTTGACATTTTTGGGAAACCACCAAGACTATAGCCTTGGAAAACACTATTTTGAAATTTTGGATTTAGACCGGATTTTTTGCATTTTAAATCCCGGACAGTCCCTCTAGATAGCATTTTTGCAGTTTTTGAAATTTAGAAAATTTTGACATTTTTTGGAAAACCACCAAGACTATAGCCTTGGAAAACACTATTTTGAAATTTTGGATTTAAACCGGATTTTTTCCATTATAAATCCCGGACACACCCTCTAGATAGTATTTTTGCAGTTATTGAAATTTGGAAATTTTGACATTTTTTGGAAAACCACCAAGACTATAGCCTTGGAAAACACTATTTTGAAATTTCGGATTTAGACCGGATTTTTTGCATTATAAATCCCGGACACACCCTCTAGATAGTATTTTTGCAGTTTTTGAAATTTCGAAAATTTTACATTTTTGGAAAACCACCAAGACTATAGCCTTGGAAAACACTATTTTGAAATTTTGGATTTAGACCGGATTTTTTGCATTATAAATCCCGGACACACCCTCTAGATAGTATTTTTGCAGTTTTTGAAATTTCGAAAATTTTGACATTTTTTGGAAAACCACCAAGACTATATAGCTTGGAAAACACTATTTTGAAATTTTGGATTTAGACCGGATTTTTTGCATTATAAATCCCGGACACTCCCTCTAGATAGCATTTTTGCAGTTTTTGAAATTTCGAAAATTTTGACATTTTTTGGAAAACCACCAAGACTATAGCCTTGGAAAACACTATTTTGAAATTTTGGATTTAGACCGGATTTTTTGCATTATAAATCCCGGACACTCCCTCTAGATAGCATTTTTGCAGTTTTTGAAATTTCGAAAATTTTGACATTTTTTGGAAAACCACCAAGACTATATAGCCTTGGAAAACACTATTTTGAAATTTTGGATTTAGACCGGATTTTTTGCATTATAAATCCCTGACACACCCTCTAGATAGTATTTTTGCAGTTTTTGAAATTTCGAAAATTTTGACATTTTTTGGAAAACCACCAAGACTATAGCCTTGGAATACACTATTTTGAAATTTTGGATTTAGACCGGATTTTTTGCATTATAAATCCCGGACACACCCTCTAGATAGTATTTTTGCAGTTTTTGAAATTTCGAAAATTTTGACATTTTTTGGAAAACGACCAAGACTATAGCCTTGGAAAACACTATTCTGAAATTTTGGATTTAGACCGGATTTTTTGCATTATAAATCCCGGACACACCCTCTAGATAGTATTTTTGCAGTTTTTGAAATTTCGAAAATTTTGACATTTTTTGGAAAACCACTGAGACTATAGTCTCGGAAAAAATACTGTTTTGAAATTTTTTATTTAAACCGGATTTTTTGCATTATAAATTTCGGACACACCCTCTAGATAGTATTTTTGCAGTTTTTGAAATTTCGAAATATTGACATTTTTTGGAAAACCACCAAGACTATAGCTTTACTTACTTACTCACTGGCACTATCGAACCCGTAGGTTAATGGCCGCACGGAGATAAGCTCTCCATACATCCCTATCCTGAGCTAATGCTTTCCAATCATTCCCTGTATAATCTACTTCCCTCAAATCATAGTTAATGTTGTTCTCCCACCTCATTCTTGGTCTACCAACTGGGCGTTTTCCTTCTGGCTTTCCTACAAGAAGTTTCCATGCACGTCTTTCATTCCCCATACGCGCAACATGTCCTGCCCATCGCAGTCTACGGGACTTAACTGTTCTTATTATATCTGGCTTCCTATAAAGACCATGTAGTTCGTTGTTATGTAGTCTTCTCCATTCACCTGTCTGTTCATCTCTCTTTGGTCCAAAAATTTTCCTAAGAACTTTATTCTCAAATACTCGTAATCTCCTTTCCTCCCTTAAAGTAAAAGTCCATGTTTCGCACCCATATAATATAACTGGTAGAATAACAGTTTTATATATTTTCAGCTTAACGTTTTTTGAAGGGAGTTGGGACATCAAAAGTCTCTGCAATGCATAATAGCATGCATTTCCAGAATTGAGCCTATGTTTAATTTCTTTGTGCGTCTCATTCCTATTTGTGATTATTGTTCCTAGGTATTTGAATTCAGCCAATTCCTCAAAATTTCCCTCATTTTTCATTAGCTGTCCATTTCCTTTATATAATGTATTTCTACGTGTGACCATATATTTAGTTTTACTGATATTTACTTCCAGTCCTAATTTCTTAGTGTTACTCAATAGTGTGTGCGTGTTGGCCTTTAGTATCTCCTCGCTATCGGCAGACTATAGCTTTGGAAAACACTATTTTGAAATTTTGGATTTAGACCGGATTTTTTGCATTATAAATCCGGGACACACCCTCTAGATAGTATTTTTGCAGTTTTTGAAATTTCGAAAATTTTGACATTTTTGGAAACGACCAAGACTATAGCCTTGGAAAACACTATTTTGAAATTTTGGATTTAGACCGGATTTTTTGCATTATAAATCCCTGACACATCCTTTAGATAGTATTTTTGCTGTTTTTGAAATTTCGAAAATTTTGACATTTTTTGGAAGACCACCAAGACTATAGTGTTGGAAAACATTATTTTGAAATTTTCGATTTAGACCGCATTTTTTGCATTATAAATCCCGGACACACCCTCTAGATAGTATTTTTGCAGTTTTTGAAATTTCGAAAATTTTGACTTTTTTGGAAAACCACCAAGACTATAGCCTTGGAAAACACTATTTTGAAATTTTGGATTCAGACCGGATTTTTTGCATTATAAATCCCGGACACATCGTCTACGTAGTATTTTTGCTGTTTTTGAAATTTCGAAAATTTTGACATTTTTTGGAAAACCACCAACACTATAGCCTTGGATAACACTATTTTGAAATTTTGGATTTAGACCGGATTTTTTGCATTATAAATCCCGGACACACCCTCTAGATAGTATTTTTTAAGTTTTTGAAATTTCGACAATTTTGACATTTTTTGGAAAACCACCAAGACTATAGCCTTGGAAAACACTATTTTGAAATTTTGGATTCAGACCGGATTTTTTGCATTATAAATCCCGGACACACCCTCTAGATAGTATTTTTGCAGCTTTGAAAATTTTGACATTTTTTGTAAAACCACCAAGACTATAGCCTTGGAAAACACTATCTTCAAAATTTTGGATTTAGACCGGATTTTTTGCATTATAAATCCCGGACACACCCTCTATATAGGATTTTTGCAGTTTTTGAAATTTCGAAAATTTTGACATTCTTTGGAAAACCGCCTTGGAAAACACTATTTTGAAATTTTGGATTTAAACCGGATTTTTTGCATTATAAATCCCGGACATACCCTATAGATAGTATTTTTGCAGTTTTTGAAATTTCAAAAATTTTGAATTTTTTTTGTAAAACCACAAACTTTCATTTATTTCAATTATGAATTATAATTTAGAATTTTTTTGCTTTTTCTGTATGTGAAGGTACAAATGATTTTAATTTAAAGCTTTTCTTTAATTATTTAGGGTAAATGTAATCCCACTATAGGCCACAAGAGGCCCTTGGGGTAGGAGGTTAAAGCTCCCACCTTTTCTAGACAATCGGCACTTAATGTCAGCCCTGCATAACGACCGTCTTATCCCCAGAACAAGCGTCTGGTACTCATTTATGTTAGAGGTTGAGTAGACCTCAAGGCTGTGGTGCTACCAGAAGGTTCAGGTCAGTTTAAAAATCCTGGCCCCAGTGAGACTCGAACCCTCGATCTTCCGGTTTGTACAATATTGTTTTAATTTTTATTACCATTCATTAATTTGGTTCTCCTCTCTTCCTAGGATTCTTGCCAAAATTAATTCTGTTAATATTATTCAATTCATTGCTTGGACTTAATTTCCATTAGAAATTTTAATTTTTTATAATTATACCATGGTTTCAAGGAGGTGAATTGTACAGGAAATGATCAGGAAACAGCTCAGGATAGGGGTACATCGATAGCTTCATGTCCATATGGACATGAACCACTGGGATTAATAGTTTAATTTGATTAGTGTAAAGTACACTATTGCATGGTGTGGAAACATGGACATTAAGCAGAGAACAAGCATAAACTTACTTTTGGAGGAGACCTAGAAATTCAGGAAGAGAAAACTAGAAATACTAAAATCAGAAGTAATGGATCCAATGAATGAATTTCTTATCTTACCTCGGGTCTGTTTTTTATTAAACACTGGAACAGCAGTTTTCAAGAGGAGTCCTCATCTTCAGCTGACAAAGATAAGAACCTTTTTCAAAAAGTGCAATTCCAGTGTTTTAGAAAAACTATGAAGTAAGATAAGTGACTCATTTATAAATTGAATAAGAATCTTAATGTTATTTCCCACATTTAACCATGAAGTAATGTATGTTCAAAAAGATGCAGAAGTTATTGAAGAAAAAACTTAAAAGGTTTGGCCACGTAAAGAGGATATGACAGGATACCTAAGCTCAAATTTTGAAGTGGAGGGCAACAGAAGAAAGGTGAGACCAAAAGAACAGTTGGTTCAAGGAGTGAATAGTAGTATGGTGTTTATAGGATCAATAGAAAGTGATGCAGAGAATAGGAATTTATGGAGGTGTAAAATTAACAATGGTTGTAGGATAACTACTCTATTGTAGAGAAATAATGAAGAGGTTTGATTCATTTATTTACTCATGTACGTACATTTTTAGTAAGCTCAAATAAGCATTAGCTGTTGCTATAGGATGGTCCAAAAATGATTTGAAATACAGGGTGGCACAAAATAGGTGTCGCACACAAATGCTGTTCAACGTTAATGCTTCCAATCTGAAATGTGAATGGAAACGAGTGAGCTGTAAAATCTTCAATACAACACAAAGAATCATTTACAGTAAACGAATCAAAGTAGACAAACTTTGTACACTTACTTTACGCCACCCAGTATATTAAGTTGAAGTTAAGAATTACCGCTAAGAAAGAATCTTAAATTCTGAGGAATTTAGTGGTATAGAAAAAAAATTTATTTTTTAACATTGTATGAATCAATAGAATTCTAACATTTCATTTTTAGACATTTTGTATAATAGAGAATATAATTCAAACATTCCAACTAAAAATTAGAATTGAAATTTACAAACATTCTTTAATTTTCATTGATTAGATTCAATTAGAGTTCAAATTATTCAAACACTGCACTTTCACATTAAGTTTTCTTCCTATCACAGTCACCTTCAAATTGAACTTCATATTGCTGAAATAATCGCAGCAGAAGCTGAAACAAACAAAACAATTATTAGTCATTTTAAAGACAAAAATACATTAAAATTGGAGTTAGATTGTGGTATGCAGGACATGTGGCACAAATGGGAAATGAAAGAGGTACAATGGAAGGTTCTTGAAGGAAAACCAGACTAAGAATGAGGTAGAATAAATATTAATCATGATTTGATGGAAATAGATTATACCAGGGATGAGTGGAAAACATTAGGTCAGGATAGGGATATATGGAGAGCTCATGTCCATACAGCCATGAACCTATGGGTTTGGTAGAGCCAGTGAGTTGAGTTAAGATTGCTGCTCATCTAAATTTGATCCAAATTACACAACTGAACTTCCTTAAAAGAGTTCCTCCAAACTTGCTCGGAAGTAGCAAGACTAGCAGACCAGGGTTTGATAACCAGCAGGATTGAAAATTTTAATTGTTAAATTAATTTCATCAATTTAATAGCAAAATTTGCACTCTTTGAACCAGGAGAAGTGGTGTACATTTTTTAATTGCTAGATTGTGCACCAGATTCCTGCATTAAATTACAAACCTCCCCTCAGTGCATATGTTGAGAAGACATGTGGTACTGCTGATAGCTATTAGTCCATCAGATGGGGACATTAAGCATGGCAGTCCCCTTGGTGCTTTTTTACGACAGTAGGCTATGTGCCAGCAGCGGGTTTCACCTTCACCCTTCTCTTCATCATGCCTCATGCAACACACTTTTACACAAACACAAAAACACATCCTACACTCTTCTCTGCATACAATACAAGAATACATCTATGTAAACCGGTTTGCCTAAAGTGCATGTGTAAACTGAAAATGGACCACATTTACGTCGTCTATCCACTCAGCACAGAACCTGAAGCACGTAAAGTGCAAGGGGTGGCATTAGAACACATCAGAACTTCCTTAAGGGCAGGCGGTACCCCCCATTTCTGCAATGTTATTTTAGCTACATTTAGGTAGCTCATTACTAGAAAATGAAGATCCACTTTATGAAACCTGGCATGTGTATAACTGAATATGTTTCATGCATTCAGTGTTTTTCGAATGCTCAGAGCTCCTTTACAGAAAAAAGGAGAATTTTTTTTTCTGGAAAGCAATTCAAAGCTACGAAAAAAAGCAAGCAATGCATAAAACATGTCACCTTAATTCTAAAACATCTTAAGTCTAATTTAACAAATATTTCAGACATAAAAAATATTTTTAATGTTACTGGTACTTATTTTGTAACCATTTTTAACGTCTTATTTTGAATGTAAACATTCAAAACAGGGCACTATAAACATAGTTACAAAACAGTAAGTATTGTCAAAAATGATTTTATGCTCTTGAAACATTTTTTTAATTAGACTCACGAGCTTTTAGATATAAAATGGTGATATACAATTATACTGCATGCCAAGTGTCTTAAGGATAGGTCTATTATTTTACTAGTAGTTTGTAACTAAATATAGCTAAAATAACGTTGCAGAAATAGAGTTACCATCTGCCCTTAAAAGAAACTCAACGTTGACAACCTATTTCTAATAAATAGGTCTTCATCTTACTTCACAGAAGTTCTGTTCTTTTAGGACTTGTTTCAAAACAAATCTGTATTTTATCTTCAGTTTATCCAGAGTTCAAACAAGCTGAAGATCAAACAGAAGTCAGTTTTGAAACATGTACTAAAAGAATTCAACACCTATGAGGTGAGATGGGAAACTCACCAAGAATCTGTTACTTCCGATAGCAATTTTACAACTTATTTCTACTTTTCACAGTGGGAAGGGGTTTGCTGAAGGCACCTATAGTTGTTACTTGGTAGAAACAAGTTGGAATCTTGCTTTGAAATTCTAGTCATTGCATCAAACAGACATTCACCAGCAAACAGTTCCCCATCTCCAAACTCACGTCTCCAGTAACTAGTTGACCAACCACTTACTTCCACTTTTTGCAGGGGGGAGGGGTGCGCTGAAGGCGCTGTGTTGCTACTGGGCAGAAGTAAGTGGTTACATCACCTTGTTACTTAAGCCCTGTCAACATTGTTCTTTACTCTAATCCTACATCCCTTTTTATCAATAATCTTAACCCAAAATTTAACAATTTTAAAATATCCCTATTAGGTTCGTCTTCCGGGCATATAGGCCGTGGTCCAGTCGTTCTTCTACTCGACGTTTCGTCTACTGCTGCGGTAGACATCTTCAGGAGATACTGCATGCTCTCTGTGAACTCCTCAACAGTCGGCTGCAGACTGTTGAGGAGTTCACAGAGAGCATGCAGTATCTCCTGAAGATGTCTACCGCAGCAGTAGACGAAACGTCGAGTAGAAGAACGACTGGACCACGGCCTATATGCCCAGAAGACGAACCTAATAGAGATCAAGACGCCGGCCGTGAAAGCCTACAGTTATACAATTTTAAAATATTCAACATTAATAAAACATTTGACTTTGTATTCTTTAACATTCTTACCTCATGTTTATTCTATTGGATGATTGTTTCAGAGCTTTTGCTCCATCTTCAGCTTGTTCACTTCGTCCAATAGAATAAACATACGAGGTAAGAATGTTAAACAATACAAACTCAAATATTAAATTAATATTTAACTGGGAAAGCTGACGATAAAACAATTGTTTTGAAACATGTCCAAGAACAAATCAACATTAATATTGAGGTAAGATGTCCAGACCAAAAATAATATAATTAAATTAAACCTCTTAATGGAAATTCCAAATGATTTTAAAATTAATAAAACATTTAACTTTAAACATGTGAGCTCTAACGCCACTCACTGCACTATGTGAGCTCTAACGCCACTCACTGCACTGTGTGCTTCAGGTTCCACACTCAGCCGATAGATGGTGTTAATGTAGTCTATTTTAAATTTACACACCACTTCTGCAGACCACTTTACATAGATAATTTAAAATTAAACTCCGTAGTGTGACAGGCCTACCATCCAGCTCACCCACATGTGAGAATCAGAGGTGGTTGCACGTGAGCATGTCAGGTTCCCCAGCCGTTATAGCTGGTTTTCTCAACCTCGAGCCACTATTTATTGTAGCTACCCAAATGCCTCACAATGCTGGTATGTGTCACCAGTCCCATTCTGCATGAAATTCCATGAGAGAATTTCTTCCACCACAGAGACTCGTGCCAGCACAATTCCCATAGCTATGCACCAAGGCATCTTGACTTAACCACTCTGCTACGGCGTGGGAATAGATAATTTATTCTTGTATTGTGTAAAGAGGGGTGTGTGTTTGTGTGGTGTGAAGTGTGAAGTGTTAGGGATGACGAAGAGAAGGTGAAACCCATTGTCAGCACGTAGCCTACTATTGCAAAGCACCAAGGGGGCCACCAAGGCTTATTGTCCTGATACAACAGATGAATCGGTCAGCAGCACCACATGCCTTCTCAACATGCGTACTGTGGAGAGGTTTGCTATTTAATGCAGGAATCTGGTGCAGAATGTAGCCTACTATTGCAAAGCACCAAGGGGGCCACCAAGGCTTATTGTCCTGATACAACAGATGAATCGGTCAGCATCACCACATGCCTTCTCAACATGCGTACTGTGGAGAGGTTTGCTATTTAATGCAGGAATCTGGTGCAGAATGTAGCCTACTATTGCAAAGCACCAAGGGGGCCACCAAGGCTTATTGTCCTGATACAACAGATGAATCTGTCAGCATCACCACATGCCTTCTCAACATGCGTACTGTGGAGAGGTTTGCTATTTAATGCAGGAATCTGGTGCAGAATGTAGCCTACTATTGCAAAGCACCAAGGGGGCCACCAAGGCTTATTGTCCTGATACAACAGATGAATCGGTCAGCATCACCACATGCCTTCTCAACATGCGTACTGTGGAGAGGTTTGCTATTTAATGCAGGAATCTGGTGCAGAATGTAGCCTACTATTGCAAAGCACCAAGGGGGCCACCAAGGCTTATTGTCCTGATACAACAGATGAATCTGTCAGCATCACCACATGCCTTCTCAACATGCGTACTGTGGAGAGGTTTGCTATTTAATGCAGGAATCTGGTGCAGAATGTAGCCTACTATTGCAAAGCACCAAGGGGGCCACCAAGGCTTATTGTCCTGATACAACAGATGAATCGGTCAGCATCACCACATGCCTTCTCAACATGCGTACTGTGGAGAGGTTTGCTATTTAATGCAGGAATCTGGTGCAGAATGTAGCCTACTATTGCAAAGCACCAAGGGGGCCACCAAGGCTTATTGTCCTGATACAAAGAGATGAATCGGTCAGCATCACCACATGCCTTCTCAACATGCGTACTGTGGAGAGGTTTGCTATTTAATGCAGGAATCTGGTGCAGAATGTAGCCTACTATTGCAAAGCACCAAGGGGGCCACCAAGGCTTATTGTCCTGATACAACAGATGAATCGGTCAGCATCACCACATGCCTTCTCAACATGCGTACTGTGGAGAGGTTTGCTATTTAATGCAGGAATCTGGTGCAGAATGTAGCCTACTATTGCAAAGCACCAAGGGGGCCACCAAGGCTTATTGTCCTGATACAACAGATGAATCGGTCAGCATCACCACATGCCTTCTCAACATGCGTACTGTGGAGAGGTTTGCTCTCTTAATGCAGGAATCTGGTGCAGAATGTAGCCTACTATTGCAAAGCACCAAGGGGGCCACCAAGGCTTATTGTCCTGATACAACAGATGAATCGGTCAGCATCACCACATGCCTTCTCAACATGCGTACTGTGGAGAGGTTTGCTATTTAATGCAGGAATCTGGTGCAGAATGTAGCCTACTATTGCAAAGCACCAAGGGGGCCACCAAGGCTTATTGTCCTGATACAACAGATGAATCGGTCAGCATCACCACATGCCTTCTCAACATGCGTACTGTGGAGAGGTTTGCTATTTAATGCAGGAATCTGGTGCAGAATGTAGCCTACTATTGCAAAGCACCAAGGGGCCACCAAGGCTTATTGTCCTGATACAACAGATGAATCTGTCAGCATCACCACATGCCTTCTCAACATGCGTACTGTGGAGAGGTTTGCTATTTAATGCAGGAATCTGGTGCAGAATGTAGCCTACTATTGCAAAGCACCAAGGGGGCCACCAAGGCTTATTGTCCTGATACAACAGATGAATCGGTCAGCATCACCACATGCCTTCTCAACATGCGTACTGTGGAGAGGTTTGCTATTTAATGCAGGAATCTGGTGCAGAATGTAGCCTACTATTGCAAAGCACCAAGGGGGCCACCAAGGCTTATTGTCCTGATACAACAGATGAATCGGTCAGCATCACCACATGCCTTCTCAACATGCGTACTGTGGAGAGGTTTGCTATTTAATGCAGGAATCTGGTGCAGAATGTAGCCTACTATTGCAAAGCACCAAGGGGGCCACCAAGGCTTATTGTCCTGATACAACAGATGAATCTGTCAGCATCACCACATGCCTTCTCAACATGCGTACTGTGGAGAGGTTTGCTATTTAATGCAGGAATCTGGTGCAGAATGTAGCCTACTATTGCAAAGCACCAAGGGGCCACCAAGGCTTATTGTCCTGATACAACAGATGAATCTGTCAGCATCACCACATGCCTTCTCAACATGCGTACTGTGGAGAGGTTTGCTATTTAATGCAGGAATCTGGTGCAGAATGTAGCCTACTATTGCAAAGCACCAAGGGGGCCACCAAGGCTTATTGTCCTGATACAACAGATCAATCTGTCAGCATCACCACATGCCTTCTCAACATGCGTACTGTGGAGAGGTTTGCTATTTAATGCAGGAATCTGGTGCAGAATGTAGCCTTACTATTGCAAAGCACCAAGGGGGCCACCAAGGCTTATTGTCCTGATACAACAGATGAATCGGTCAGCATCACCACATGCCTTCTCAACATGCGTACTGTGGAGAGGTTTGCTATTTAATGCAGGAATCTGGTGCAGAATGTAGCCTACTATTGCAAAGCACCAAGGGGGCCACCAAGGCTTATTGTCTGATACAACAGATGAATCTGTCAGCATCACCACATGCCTTCTCAACATGCGTACTGTGGAGAGGTTTGCTATTTAATGCAGGAATCTGGTGCAGAATGTAGCCTACTATTGCAAAGCACCAAGGGGGCCACCAAGGCTTATTGTCCTGATACAACAGATGAATCGGTCAGCATCACCACATGCCTTCTCAACATGCGTACTGTGGAGAGGTTTGCTATTTAATGCAGGAATCTGGTGCAGAATGTAGCCTACTATTGCAAAGCACCAAGGGGGCCACCAAGGCTTATTGTCCTGATACAACAGATGAATCGGTCAGCATCACCACATGCCTTCTCAACATGCGTACTGTGGAGAGGTTTGCTATTTAATGCAGGAATCTGGTGCAGAATGTAGCCTACTATTGCAAAGCACCAAGGGGGCCACCAAGGCTTATTGTCCCGATACAACAGATGAATCGGTCAGCATCACCACATGCCTTCTCAACATGCGTACTGTGGAGAGGTTTGCTATTTAATGCAGGAATCTGGTGCAGAATGTAGCCTACTATTGCAAAGCACCAAGGGGGCCACCAAGGCTTATTGTCCCGATACAACAGATGAATCTGTCAGCATCACCACATGCCTTCTCAACATGCGTACTGTGGAGAGGTTTGCTATTTAATGCAGGAATCTGGTGCAGAATGTAGCCTACTATTGCAAAGCACCAAGGGGGCCACCAAGGCTTATTGTCCTGATACAACAGATGAATCGGTCAGCATCACCACATGCTTTCTCAACATGCGTACTGTGGAGAGGTTTGCTATTTAATGCAGGAATCTGGTGCAGAATGTAGCCTACTATTGCAAAGCACCAAGGGGGCCACCAAGGCTTATTGTCCTGATACAACAGATGAATCGGTCAGCATCACCACATGCCTTCTCAACATGCGTACTGTGGAGAGGTTTGCTATTTAATGCAGGAATCTGGTGCAGAATGTAGCCTACTATTGCAAAGCACCAAGAGGGTCACCAAGGCTTATTGTCCTGATACAACAGATGAATCGGTCAGCATCACCACATGCCTTCTCAACATGCGTACTGTGGAGAGGTTTGCTATTTAATGCAGGAATCTGGTGCAGAATGTAGCCTACTATTGCAAAGCACCAAGGGGGCCACCAAGGCTTATTGTCCCGATACAACAGATGAATCTGTCAGCATCACCACATGCCTTCTCAACATGCGTACTGTGGAGAGGTTTGCTATTTAATGCAGGAATCTGGTGCAGAATGTAGCCTACTATTGCAAAGCACCAAGGGGGCCACCAAGGCTTATTGTCCTGATACAACAGATGAATCGGTCAGCATCACCACATGCCTTCTCAACATGCGTACTGTGGAGAGGTTTGCTATTTAATGCAGGAATCTGGTGCAGAATGTAGCCTACTATTGCAAAGCACCAAGGGGGCCACCAAGGCTTATTGTCCTGATACAACAGATGAATCGGTCAGCATCACCACATGCCTTCTCAACATGCGTACTGTGGAGAGGTTTGCTATTTAATGCAGGAATCTGGTGCAGAATGTAGCCTTCTTATTGCAAAGCACCAAGGGGGCCACCAAGGCTTATTGTCCTGATACAACAGATGAATCGGTCAGCATCACCACATGCCTTCTCAACATGGCGTACTGTGGAGAGGTTTGCTATTTAATGCAGGAATCTGGTGCAGAATGTAGCCTACTATTGCAAAGCACCAAGGGGGCCACCAAGGCTTATTGTCCTGATACAACAGATGAATCGGTCAGCATCACCACATGCCTTCTCAACATGCGTACTGTGGAGAGGTTTGCTATTTAATGCAGGAATCTGGTGCAGAATGTAGCCTACTATTGCAAAGCACCAAGGGGGCCACCAAGGCTTATTGTCCTGATACAACAGATGAATCGGTCAGCATCACCACATGCCTTCTCAACATGCGTACTGTGGAGAGGTTTGCTATTTAATGCAGGAATCTGGTGCAGAATGTAGCCTACTATTGCAAAGCACCAAGGGGGCCACCAAGGCTTATTGTCCTGATACAACAGATGAATCGGTCAGCATCACCACATGCCTTCTCAACATGCGTACTGTGGAGAGGTTTGCTATTTAATGCAGGAATCTGGTGCAGAATGTAGCCTACTATTGCAAAGCACCAAGGGGGCCACCAAGGCTTATTGTCCTGATACAACAGATGAATCTGTCAGCATCACCACATGCCTTCTCAACATGCGTACTGTGGAGAGGTTTGCTATTTAATGCAGGAATCTGGTGCAGAATGTAGCCTACTATTGCAAAGCACCAAGGGGGCCACCAAGGCTTATTGTCCTGATACAACAGATGAATCGGTCAGCATCACCACATGCCTTCTCAACATGCGTACTGTGGAGAGGTTTGCTATTTAATGCAGGAATCTGGTGCAGAATGTAGCCTACTATTGCAAAGCACCAAGGGGCCACCAAGGCTTATTGTCCTGATACAACAGATGAATCGGTCAGCATCACCACATGCCTTCTCAACATGCGTACTGTGGAGAGGTTTGCTATTTAATGCAGGAATCTGGTGCAGAATGTAGCCTACTATTGCAAAGCACCAAGGGGGCCACCAAGGCTTATTGTCCTGATACAACAGATGAATCGGTCAGCATCACCACATGCCTTCTCAACATGCGTACTGTGGAGAGGTTTGCTATTTAATGCAGGAATCTGGTGCAGAATGTAGCCTACTATTGCAAAGCACCAAGGGGGCCACCAAGGCTTATTGTCCTGATACAACAGATGAATCGGTCAGCATCACCACATGCCTTCTCAACATGCGTACTGTGGAGAGGTTTGCTATTTAATGCAGGAATCTGGTGCAGAATGTAGCCTACTATTGCAAAGCACCAAGGGGGCCACCAAGGCTTATTGTCCTGATACAACAGATGAATCTGTCAGCATCACCACATGCCTTCTCAACATGCGTACTGTGGAGAGGTTTGCTATTTAATGCAGGAATCTGGTGCAGAATGTAGCCTACTATTGCAAAGCACCAAGGGGCCACCAAGGCTTATTGTCCTGATACAACAGATGAATCGGTCAGCATCACCACATGCCTTCTCAACATGCGTACTGTGGAGAGGTTTGCTATTTAATGCAGGAATCTGGTGCAGAATGTAGCCTACTATTGCAAAGCACCAAGGGGGCCACCAAGGCTTATTGTCCTGATACAACAGATGAATCTGTCAGCATCACCACATGCCTTCTCAACATGCGTACTGTGGAGAGGTTTGCTATTTAATGCAGGAATCTGGTGCAGAATGTAGCCTACTATTGCAAAGCACCAAGGGGGCCACCAAGGCTTATTGTCCTGATACAACAGATGAATCGGTCAGCATCACCACATGCCTTCTCAACATGCGTACTGTGGAGAGGTTTGCTATTTAATGCAGGAATCTGGTGCAGAATGTAGCCTACTATTGCAAAGCACCAAGGGGGCCACCAAGGCTTATTGTCCTGATACAACAGATGAATCTGTCAGCATCACCACATGCCTTCTCAACATGCGTACTGTGGAGAGGTTTGCTATTTAATGCAGGAATCTGGTGCAGAATGTAGCCTACTATTGCAAAGCACCAAGGGGGCCACCAAGGCTTATTGTCCTGATACAACAGATGAATCGGTCAGCATCACCACATGCCTTCTCAACATGCGTACTGTGGAGAGGTTTGCTATTTAATGCAGGAATCTGGTGCAGAATGTAGCCTACTATTGCAAAGCACCAAGGGGGCCACCAAGGCTTATTGTCCTGATACAACAGATGAATCGGTCAGCATCACCACATGCCTTCTCAACATGCGTACTGTGGAGAGGTTTGCTATTTAATGCAGGAATCTGGTGCAGAATGTAGCCTACTATTGCAAAGCACCAAGGGGGCCACCAAGGCTTATTGTCCTGATACAACAGATGAATCGGTCAGCATCACCACATGCCTTCTCAACATGCGTACTGTGGAGAGGTTTGCTATTTAATGCAGGAATCTGGTGCAGAATGTAGCCTACTATTGCAAAGCACCAAGGGGGCCACCAAGGCTTATTGTCCTGATACAACAGATGAATCGGTCAGCATCACCACATGCCTTCTCAACATGCGTACTGTGGAGAGGTTTGCTATTTAATGCAGGAATCTGGTGCAGAATGTAGCCTACTATTGCAAAGCACCAAGGGGGCCACCAAGGCTTATTGTCCTGATACAACAGATGAATCGGTCAGCATCACCACATGCCTTCTCAACATGCGTACTGTGGAGAGGTTTGCTATTTAATGCAGGAATCTGGTGCAGAATGTAGCCTACTATTGCAAAGCACCAAGGGGGCTACCAAGGCTTATTGTCCTGATACAACAGATGAATCGGTCAGCATCACCACATGCCTTCTCAACATGCGTACTGTGGAGAGGTTTGCTATTTAATGCAGGAATCTGGTGCAGAATGTAGCCTACTATTGCAAAGCACCAAGGGGGCCACCAAGGCTTATTGTCCTGATACAACAGATGAATCTGTCAGCATCACCACATGCCTTCTCAACATGCGTACTGTGGAGAGGTTTGCTATTTAATGCAGGAATCTGGTGCAGAATGTAGCCTACTATTGCAAAGCACCAAGGGGGCCACCAAGGCTTATTGTCCTGATACAACAGATGAATCGGTCAGCATCACCACATGCCTTCTCAACATGCGTACTGTGGAGAGGTTTGCTATTTAATGCAGGAATCTGGTGCAGAATGTAGCCTACTATTGCAAAGCACCAAGGGGGCCACCAAGGCTTATTGTCCTGATACAACAGATGAATCTGTCAGCATCACCACATGCCTTCTCAACATGCGTACTGTGGAGAGGTTTGCTATTTAATGCAGGAATCTGGTGCACAATCTACTGATTGAAAATTCTACACCACCACCTCTCCTGGCACCGAGATTGAAAATTTTGCAATTAAATTGATTTAATTATCTTAACAAATAAAATGTTCAACCTGTCAGGTTTTGAACTCAGGCCTGCTAGTTAGGAAGCATTATTCAATAAATATTTGTTATACTCCATTGTCATCTGATCCTGTGTTACAATCAATATCAATAACTGATATTGAAATCAGTCCAATTTTCTTGCATTGCGAATACGAAGAAACCTGAAACACACAAACAAACGAAGTTAGTTTCATTTTTATACTCCATCGTCATCTGATCCTTTATAACCGATATTCAAATCGGTCTAATTTTCTTGCCATTATGTATACGAAGAAACCTGAAACACACACAAACAAACAAAATTAGTTTCATTGAACTACTGCAAGACTTAAATTAAAATTCTTCACACCTCATCTAATATCCAGCCATCTAATTAAACCGTATCAAGACCTAGATTGTTTCATGTTCAGTAATTTCAAGACTGATCTGCCATCCATGAGAACTGCTCCTTACTCCATCTGTCGGCAGACCAATGAACCTCTAAATCAAATCCCCAGTAATTTCAAAATTCACAAGTTTTTCTTTCATGTTTTTTAAATGTATTTTTCCCAAAGCATAAACTGTTTTTTCCTATTTGTTTAATTCAACATATTTCAGTGAGATCCTTTTTGGACCAAGCATGAGCAATTACTGCTGACTTTTCTACTTCTTTTGACATTAAGTTGTTTTTTCACCCTGATTTTCAGATTTCTTTTTGTTACTCCTTTATAAATTTTGTCATCTCCACATTTGATCTAATAAATTTGCAATTTGTTTCAAATGCAGGGATTATGACAAAATTTATACAGGGAAAACAAAAAGAAATTTGAAAACCAGGTGAAAGAACACCTTATGAAGGTCAAAAATGGTCAAGTGGTAAAGTCAGTAATAGCTGCTCATGCTTGGTCTGATAAACATCTCATTGTTATAAAGGCCAGTTTAATTAAACAAATATAAAAACCAAAACAGCTCACAGATTAGAAAAAACCACATTCAAAAAACAAGAAAGAATGTATTTTTAAATTCCCAGAGAATTTGATTTGGAGGTTCATCAGTCCAACACGTGGAGCAAGAAGCAATTCTTCTAGACGACAGAAGACCAGTCATGGAATTACTGTAGATGAAAACAGTCTGTCTTGAAACATGTTTAAGTAGAAGACTGGATGTGAGGTCAGGTATAAAAAATTTTAATTTAAATCTTGAAATCAATTTTGCTGAAAAAGAAAATTGATTAGTACAATTTTTGTTCACCACCAAACATGGCTCCCATTTCCAAAACTCAACCTCTTTAACATTAAAAAGAAGTTGCTAATTCACAAGTGAACACCACTTATTTCTACGTTTCACAGGGGGGGGGGTGCACTGAAGGCGCTGTGTTGCTACTTGGCAGAAATAAGTGGTACTGTCACTCATACACCCTAACTAGTTTGTTATTCCCTTATTCTTTAACACTAATAAACCTATCATTCATGAGTCAAATGCAAAAAAATAACCAATGACAATATTCAACATCAAACATAACATTATGTATTGTGAAATGATTTTTTGCCATTTCCTTAACAATAATTAAATTAAACCTAAAATCAACAAGCAAATATTTAATATTCCTGAAAGAAAAAAAAAATAGAGTGAAGAAGAGTACGAGATCATTCACCACCAAACATGGCTCCCGTCTCCAAAACTCAACTTCCCTAACCGAAAAAAATTTCAATATTCTACTTATTTCTGCTCTTTGCTGGGGGATGGGATGTGCTGAAGGCACTGTGCAGCTACTGAGCAGAAATAAGAAGTTCCATCATTTTGACATTTTAACTTCTGCCTAAATATAAAATCGATGAGCAAATATTTAACACAACTTCCCTAATCTAAAAAAAAATGTCTCAATATTCTACTTATTTCTGCTCTTTGCTGGGGGATGGGATGTGCTGAAGGCACTGTGCAGCTACTGAGCAGAAATAAGCAGTTCCATCATTTTGACATTTTAACTTCTGCCTAAATATAAAATCGATGAGCAAATATTTAACACAACTTCCCTAATCTAAAAAAAATATTTCAATACTCTACTTATTTCTGCTCTTTGCTGGGGGATGGGATGTGCTGAAGGCACTGTGCAGCTACTGAGCAGAAATAAGAAGTTCCATCATTTTGACATTTTAACTTCTGCCTAAATATAAAATCGATGAGCAAATATTTAACACAACTTCCCTAATCTAAAAAAAATGTCTCAATATTCTACTTATTTCTGCTCTTTGCTGGGGGATGGGATGTGCTGAAGGCACTGTGCAGCTACTGGAGCAGAAATAAGCAGTTCCATCATTTTGACATTTTAACTTCTGCCTAAATATAAAATCGATGAGCAAATATTTAACACAACTTCCCTAATCTAAAAAAAATGTCTCAATATTCTACTTATTTCTACTCTTTGCTGGGGGATGGGATGTGCTGAAGGCACTGTGCAGCTACTGAGCAGAAATAAGCAGTTCCATCATTTTGACATTTTAACTTCTGCCTAAATATAAAATCGATGAGCAAATATTAACACAACTTCCCTAATCTAAAAAAAAATGCCTCAATATTCTACTTATTTCTGCTCTTTGCTGGGGGATGGGATGCGCTGAAGGCACTGTGCAGCTACTGAGCAGAAATAAGCAGTTCCATCATTTTGACATTTTAACTTCTGCCTAAATATAAAATCGATGAGCAAATATTTAACACAACTTCCCTAATCTAAAAAAAAATGCCTCAATATTCTACTTATTTCTGCTCTTTGCTGGGGGATGGGATGTGCTGAAGGCACTGTGCAGCTACTGAGCAGAAATAAGCAGTTCCATCATTTTGACATTTTAACTTCTGCCTAAATATAAAATCGATGAACAAATATTTAACACAACTTCCCTAATCTAAAAAAAAATGTCTCAATATTCTACTTATTTCTGCTCTTTGCTGGGGGATGGGATGTGCTGAAGGCACTGTGCAGCTACTGAGCAGAAATAAGCAGTTCCATCATTTTGACATTTTAACTTCTGCCTAAATATAAAATCGATGAGCAAATATTTAACACAACTTCCCTAATTTAAAAAAAAAATTCAATATTCTACTTATTTCTGCTCTTTGCTGGGGGATGGGATGTGCTGAAGGCACTGTGCAGCTACTGAGCAGAAATAAGCAGTTCCATCATTTTGACATTTTAACTTCTGCCTAAATATAAAATCGATGAGCAAATATTTAACACAACTTCCCTAATCTAAAAAAAAATGTCTCAATATTCTACTTATTTCTGCTCTTTGCTGGGGGATGGGATGTGCTGAAGGCACTGTGCAGCTACTGAGCAGAAATAAGAAGTTCCATCATTTTGACATTTTAACTTCTGCCTAAATATAAAATCGATGAGCAAATATTTAACACAACTTCCCTAATCTAAAAAAAAATGTCTCAATATTCTACTTATTTCTGCTCTTTGCTGGGGGATGGGATGTGCTGAAGGCACTGTGCAGCTACTGAGCAGAAATAAGCAGTTCCATCATTTTGACATTTTAACTTCTGCCTAAATATAAAATCGATGAGCAAATATTTAACACAACTTCCCTAATCTAAAAAAAAATGTCTCAATATTCTACTTATTTCTACTCTTTGCTGGGGGATGGGATGTGCTGAAGGCACTGTGCAGCTACTGAGCAGAAATAAGCAGTTCCATCATTTTGACATTTTAACTTCTGCCTAAATATAAAATCGATGAGCAAATATTTAACACAACTTCCCTAATCTAAAAAAAATGCCTCAATATTCTACTTATTTCTGCTCTTTGCTGGGGGATGGGATGTGCTGAAGGCACTGTGCAGCTACTGAGCAGAAATAAGCAGTTCCATCATTTTGACATTTTAACTTCTGCCTAAATATAAAATCGATGAGCAAATATTTAACACAACTTCCCTAATCTAAAAAAAAATGCCTCAATATTCTACTTATTTCTGCTCTTTGCTGGGGGATGGGATGTGCTGAAGGCACTGTGCAGCTACTGAGCAGAAATAAGCAGTTCCATCATTTTGACATTTTAACTTCTGCCTAAATATAAAATCGATGAACAAATATTTAACACAACTTCCCTAATCTAAAAAAAAATGTCTCAATATTCTACTTATTTCTGCTCTTTGCTGGGGGATGGGATGTGCTGAAGGCACTGTGCAGCTACTGAGCAGAAATAAGCAGTTCCATCATTTTGACATTTTAACTTCTGCCTAAATATAAAATCGATGAGCAAATATTTAACACAACTTCCCTAATCTAAAAAAAAATGCCTCAATATTCTACTTATTTCTGCTCTTTGCTGGGGGATGGGATGTGCTGAAGGCACTGTGCAGCTACTGAGCAGAAATAAGCAGTTCCATCATTTTGACATTTTAACTTCTGCCTAAATATAAAATCGATGAGCAAATATTTAACACAACTTCCCTAATCTAAAAAAAAATGCCTCAATATTCTACTTATTTCTGCTCTTTGCTGGGGGATGGGATGTGCTGAAGGCACTGTGCAGCTACTGAGCAGAAATAAGCAGTCATTTTGACTTTTAAGCTTTGACTAAATATAAAATCGACGATCAAATATTTAATATTCCTGAAAGAAAAAAGTATTACTGGAGTGAAAAAGAGTGCGAGATCGTTCACCACCAAACATGGCTCCCGACTCCAAAACTCAACTTCCCTAACCTAAAAAAAAATATTTCAATACTCTACTTATTTCTGCTCTTTGCTGGGGGATGGGATGTGCTGAAGGCACTGTGCAGCTACTGAGCAGAAATAAGCAGTTGCGTCATTTTGACTTTTAAGCTTTGCCTAAATATAAAATCATTCTAATATTTGTGAGCATAAACATAAGTTCAACGCAGATTCATTCTCTAATGTTTCAGTAACGTATATCCAAGTGGCTAAATGCAAAGACAAGGTTTACCAAACAGCATTTAAGAATAACGGTATTAAATGCTGTTGAATCATTAAACATTGTATTAGCAATCAACCCCCCCACATTCCACAAGTTAAATGCAAAAATGATTTTTAAGAACAGACACCATTCAAGGCTACAACTTAATAGCAATAAATGTTGTCTAAATATAAACATTTTTGCAATCAACTCAAGCTGTTCAATTCCATTAACTTGATGAATCTCTAAATGCCTAACAGACAGCCTTTAACAGGTTTTAAATATTGTATAATTAAACGTTGCATGTAGAATCAACTTTCTCCATTCCCATATCAAATGCAAAGCAAGTTTAAAAATAGACAGCATTCAATAGTATAACTGCTGTCAAAGAATGATTGTATTCAATCGTAGATGTTTTGATTCCACCAAGATAAAAAATCTCTAAATGCCTACTAAACAAGCCTTAGAAAGGTGTTAAATATTGTGCAATAATTAAACATATTTAAAGTTATCTTCCTCCAATCCTGGAGTCAAACAAAAAGAAACTATAAAAATAGACAGCATTCAATAGCACAACTGCTGTCCAAAAATTCTTGTAATCAATCCTACGTGTTTCAATTCCACTAAGATGAAAAAAAAAATCTCTAATTGCCTATCAAACGAGAAGCCTAAAAAGAGGCTTTAAGTTTCTATTAAAATATGCGGTTGAAGAAATAAAAATCCTGAAAAGTTGCTAAAAAAATATGGGGTACAAAAAAAAGATATGCAAAGCTAATATGAAAAGAACAGGCAACCTTGCATGGTCTTTCATACATTTTTTTTTATTTGCCTACAATATTAAATACCTGAATGAAAATTTGTGAATTTATTTAAAATTAGTCTATTATAAATTTAACATTTCTCACTGAATATGACAAATTATATTTGAAGAGAAATATATGCCTAGACTGGAGTCTGAACCCAGGACCTTCAGCTTCATATGCTAATGCTCTATATTGGAGAGCTAGGATATGTCAGGGTAGAGAATTAGTGTATAAAGCTAAAGGTCCTGGGTTTAAACCCCAGTCTAAGGAATATTTTTCTCTCCAAGTATATTTAAAATTGTCAAATCTTAAAATCAAGATTATTCTAAAACACATTGAATAAATTTTACTGAAATTAAAACTGGCTTTTTAATAATCTTAAAACCAATTAATATTTGTACATTAGCATATCCACTTCATTTATTATTTAAATTAATGTAAATAATGTTAAATGTGGTATGTAATATACTTGAGTAAAAGAAAGTACCACAGGTTGCCAGTTCGTTGAGGTAGCAGCAACTCGCATTAAGCGAGGCACCTCACAGGGCTCTGCTGCTCAATCAACGTTACCATCGACCCTAACACTTGCATTTGGGACACTAAACATGGTCTGACGATAACGTTATTTGCTTACTGCAGACTGCATTGCAACACCTGTACCAGTGCATCCAAACTGCCAGACTGAACTATTTACATCTCACTTTAAATTATATTCCCTACATCTCCTGTTTTACCAACAACAAAATGCCAACTCAGGTCTTACAATCCTTGACCTTGAATCTTTATTTTGCAGATAAAACAGTGATTCAATATTTCATATTTAATATATAATTAAATAATATTACTTGATATTAAAAACTTACTATATTTTATTATCATTTATTGTATTTAAGTCTATTTAAATTTAATTGTTACAATCAAAAAGACTAAGTCTAAATTACATTAAAATGTATATATGAAAAATAATATTTTTAATTATTATCATTTACCACTTTCAAAATGAAAGCTTTTGAAAATTTCTAAAGAAGAAATTTAACTATCTCCATTACATAAATTCATTATGGAAATAACTATGTTTTCTGTTAATAATTGTAAGAAATTCTTTCAAATCTAACCTCAAACTATTTTCTTCAAAGCACAGAATTGCAGTTTCAGAGATTGTCTTACCTATCTTCAGTCATTTTTCCAACTCAGAAGATAGAGAAGATAGGGACAACTTTCTCTGAAACAGCAGTCCATTGCTTTGAAGAACATGGATTTTATGAAACTAGATTTTCACGACTCAATATTTATCATCAGATTTCCACATTGATTCTGTTTTCAACTCATTAAAAGTTCAGTCATGCAGTTGATGCAAAATTAAATTTCCATTGCAGTGTAAAAACTACAATGTTATTAATAAATTAATCAGTTATAAATAATCTATCTGCAATTTTAAATTATCATTAAATACTTTTAAAATCTCAATTACACACGTTAAGTGGTGTAATTATAAAAAATTTGAATGAATAAAATACTCTTCAAAAAAGTTGTGCTTGTAATAAAAATTTTGTTTTGAGTTTGTAACGAGCAATGTTAGCAATGTTATTCAGAATTTGTGCCCTGTTGGACTTAACCTAACATCCTATACACCGGTAATAAATATGGCTCCAACAAGATTACAAATATCTGAACAAAACCAAAGACCAGGCACAATAGGCCTATATTAGTCTGGTACAAGATATTGCTCTGCATATTCTGCAGTGAAATTTTTATAAAATTAACCCTTCAAAAATGCTGAGAGATAACTACAAAAAAAAAAGACTACAAAAAGAAGAAATACTATTTTCTAAAATGGGAACAAAACTGTGAAGCCTGAAGAATTAATTAACAGGATAATGAAAAACACTTTTTATTTAATCATTTATTTTTTATTTATTTATCATTAAGAAACTAATTAAATTATTTGAAATTGAATTTTTAATTTAAATAATTGGTTCTTCTAAAACCATTTCTATTGGATTATATAAATGAATCATTCTACATTAAAACTGAACTCCATGGCACAACATGCCTAGAAGTCCCTTGACCTACCAACCAGCTGCTGGCCTCTCATCTACATGTGTTCATCACACAAGTATATGGTAATCCAGCCAGCGTAGAGGTAACATGTGGTTAGCATGTCCTGCCTCCCAGCCGTTATAGCTGGTTTTCTCAACCTGAATAGCTACTTATTGTTGCTATCCAAATGCCTCACTAAGCTGGGTGGGCACCGGTCCCATACTGGCCAAAATTCCATGAGAATTTGTTCCTCAATAGAGAACCCAAACCAGTGCAAAGTCTCATAGCTCTGCACCAAGGCATCTTGCCTTAACCACTCTGCTACGGAGCAGAACAAGATTCTGCATTTTAAAAATTTTATTTCTTAGAGTTTATTAATTATAAATACACTATTTTACTTTATGTATTTACTAATGCCACCAGGTTGTCTTGGTGAGATTTCTGGTCTCTCCTGGCTTCAGCAGAATTGTAACCCACTTCTTAGGTTGGGGCACCTGAGTTATGTTACCCCAATGATGAATGATAATGAAGTGCCAGAAGAGTCCAACCTGAACTTCACCTAAATCCAGGCAATGGGCGACCACATGAATAATTCCCTTTAAGAAATTCTTGTGGTCTGACCAGGAATCAGAGATCCCAATGAACTATAGTCAGAAGCTCTGACTACTAGTCCATAGTTCTGTGTATTTATACTTCACAGAACCAAACAACTTCCATTGGGCACAATCCCTACCAGATGTTTTGTCCAGTGGAAGATTGTTGCAGTTATTACAACTAGATTAGTAAGGGAATGGCCCCACAGTTTATAAACCCATGTCTACTATTTTACATACCGAGGAATGGATCATTTTATTAACTATTTTAAAATTTAATCATTTTAATTTAATTATAAACAAATTCTTATATAGAAATTTACAAAATAAAAGAATTGAACATTTATAATAAAATCAATTCAATAGAATTATATGCACATGTGACCAATCAAACCCAAATCACCAAACTAAAATGTTAAAACAGTCAACGCATATTGATAACAAGGATATCATTGGTACTAGTTATTGATTGAATAAAAATAGGCTAAAATGTATGATAACTTCACTATTGAAACATCTGTTTAAGATTTTAGTCTGGTGATTTGGATTTTATTGATTATGTGTAAATACAACTTTATTGTCAGCAATAAGATGCTATTTATTAATATAATTCATTATAGAATTTAAAATGAAATTATTTTCATCTAACCTCACATCCCATCTTCTAATTAGACAAGTTTTGTAATCTTGTAAATTTCAGTAGTTACACGACAAGTGTTATGTCGTCCGAGAGCACTGCTTGCAGCATCAGCACTGCTCCTTGACAACAGAACACCAGCCATGCAACTACTGAAGTAACCACTAAGGTTACATAACCTGTAATTACAAGACAATATGAGGCGAGGTAAAAAGAATTTTATTTTAAAATTTTAATTAAACCTCAGTGATATTTCCTATAATAGTTCAATTCAGCATCTTTATGAATGAAGATGGACAAAATAATGAACAGCACGATTCAAATTAAAGTAATAATTTTGAAATTCCTTTAGTTATGAAGTTTATTTCTATTTCAGCTAAGATTTGAACATATGCACCGGTAGTCTATTAGATGTCCAGCAATTCTGCCTACATTAGTACAAATCTGCACTCCAATTTGTTTAAAGCCACAGATCATTTCACACAAAATTTTAATAATTTTATAAAGTTTAAGCAATTTACTTTAATCCATTCCTTCTAATGTATTCAAGTGACGATTGCCTCTACCCTAATTACTGTCTACAAAATTTCTAACACAAATTCAAACTACATGTTAGAGGCCTCACGTTCACTTGTCTGCACCTGTAACATTTCTACCAGTTCTAACTTTGTTTCAACTGCATAACAATTGCAGTCCTCAGCTAACAATTAACTAAAATGTATAATAAATCAAACTTCTAACAATTGAAAACTTTAAAGATTAATTTTTTAAAAATTAATTACAAATACTATTTTAGAAACAAAAATTAATGCTTGAACAAGGACTAACACTGGATCTCTGATTCAATGCATCAGTGTGATACCAGTTACACCAACTGAGTACCAATACAAACATTAACAATTCTTGCCACTTGTACAATTATCTTTCATCTCACGGCTGTAGCCACCACTACCAACAACGTCATCTGATGACTTCCATTTGAAGAATATTTTATTGAGAATTCATACATTACTTTTAAGCAGTGAAACTTGCTATTTTGATGTTAATTTTTCTTCCTAAAATAAAACTGTTCAATCCTGGAAAGTGTTAATTTGAAAATTTAATAACAAAATATGAAGCTTTTATCCCACTTAAAATTAATGTATAAACTTTCAAAATATACTTTGAATACAAAGTGTCAGATGGCATTGTTGGTTGAGATGGTTACCGACATTCAGATGAAAGAAAATTGTATAAGTGGAAAGAATTGTCAACGTTTGTAAATCTTTATTTACAAAATAAAAATATGTCCAATTCTGGAAAATTTATTTAAAAAACATAACGTCTAAATTATATTATTTTGATGTTATATTTAAATTTTTAATACTTTCCACTACTGGACAATACTTTGGAAAAAGTAAATTAACACTAACTGGGACTTGAACACCAGTCTTCTGGTTCTATGCACTATAATGCTGTCCATTACAATAGCGTAATGGACTGCATACTGGTATGTAGAGCCAGAGGTCTGGATTTCAAATCTCAGTTCAAGCATTAATTTTTCAAAATAAAGTTTAGGAGTAAACTTATTTTTCTATACAATTATAAGAAATTATATATTCAAGTATTCATTATTCAATTGAAAATTTAATTTATAAATATATCTACTAAAAAAAGTATACTAATTGGAATAAGTATTAAAAAATAGTAATGAACTGGTAGAATATTACTAAGCCAGGGGGTGACAAAATATTTTGTTCACATCCTACTGTGGTTGGTCCCTCGATGGATGATTCTCTCATAGAAGATGAAGGGTAAGAATGAGGGCAAACAAACAAGTTTTAATATTTAGCAAGTGAAGTTACTATAAATATTTAAAAAAAACTTTCTTACATTTACCTATTTACACTTTAAATCCTAATTTCTTTCTATCAAACTATCAATTTGTATCACTCACTTAAAATCACTGACCTACATCAGATTTGAACCTGCAAATTAATTCCTACTATTAACCTATAAACACTGCAAATTTTTTATCAAGTTTTACATTTTAAAAATCAAAGATTTTGAGAAGTCTTCTATTAACTTCTTAATTATATACAATCTTCAAAAATGTACAACTATTATTTTTGGAAATAGTAATTTAATTTTTAATTATGTCCAGCATCAGAACGCAAATAGGCCTATATTTACCAACTTGATGCATGTTCAAAGAATATAAGTTGCCAACTCTTGAAAAATTAAGAAAACTTGTAAAAAATTAATATTGAAAATTGTAAGAGGATTTGTAGAAAATACCAAAATATATGATAATGGTTTCATTAAATTTGAAACAAAACAAATTACTAATTATTTAAAGAAAAATTTTAAGAAGAATATTTGGACCAAATAGAGGAATTGTTGGAGGATCAAAACAAAAAATGAACTAAACAAATTAATATAAAAAATCAGAATATAGTAAACCATATAAGATCTCTCAGAATTGGTTGAGCTTGGACATTTGATAAGAATGGATGATCAGAGACTGGTAAAAAAAACTACAAATGGAAACCTATAGGAGGCAGAGCTGTAGGAAGACTGAAGATCAGATGGAAGGGTGACAATGAACGATCTAAAAAAAATGAAAGTGACTAATTTGAATATGGCAAGAGACAGATTGGCATGGAGGAGGTTTGTTGAGAAAGCCAAAACTTTCACTTTTGAAGTTGTCGTGCCTTAAGATGATGAACCAGCTATCAAAGTGAAATTGTCAAAGACCAGATAACCAATGAAGCATTAATATCTGAAATTTCTCTGCAAGCACACAACTTTACAACAAACAATTTCCAAATTAAGAAGACTATCAATTACCTAGAACCACCTCGAAGATATTAAATATTGATTTATATCAACCATAAGACACATTGTAACACCGAAGACAAATGAAGATTAATGAAACAATACAAATCACAAATTCCAGAAAAACCAGATAATACAATTCATAAGTCAAATATAAAAATAAAATCGTGCCACAATAATGCAAGAAAAAACAGATAATACAACAAATCTCAAGTCATATGTGAAAGAATAAAAACTATACAACAATTCAAGAAAAAACAATTCTAAAGTCAAATGAATATTTGAAATATATACCTAAAAAAATCCAGAAAAAAAAACAACAGATAATACAATTCCCAAGCCAGAAACGGTCATCATAGCAATGAAGTACAATAAAATTCTTAAGAAATCCTAGACCAGAATTTTTTTCAACTAAAATGCCACAATATTGGTGAAACATTAAGAAAATTCTTGAACAAATGAAATTAGAATATTTTGAACTACAGAAGATTTAGTTTAAGAAACCACTTGCATTCTTAATACTAGCATATAAGATTAATCGAAATTACCTGAATTTTAAATTTTATCAGAATATAAAAAAAAAATTATAACTTGCTACCTAATTGTATTAAGTAGATATTAAGTAAGATTTTTTAATAAATGCAAAACTATTTATAAAATGTATTAACATTTTAGAGCTAAAGGGCGGGGGGGGGGGCTTGAGGACATCACTGCACTCACGCACTTATCTGTGAATAAAAAAAAATAAACATGAAATACATTATAGGAATTATAGAAACAATATCAATTAAGAATACGAGGCAAAAGGATAAAATTTTACTTAGATAATATCCCCATAGTGTTAATTCCTTAGAAAATTTAATCAATTTATCAATAACTTATTAAATACAAAGCTATGACCTTTATGGCATATTGTATGCAAGCAGAATACCATTTGTTCCCAGTGAATAAGTTCTTTACAATACTTTATCCTGCCTTCGAGGTTTGTATGAGTATTGAAATTTTAATAACCGTCTTTAGCAGGCATTCACTGATAACGAAAAATGCTGATTTTACACTTTTCAAAATTTTCGAAAATTTTGATTTTTCGTTAAAAAAAACATTATTATAGCATTGGAAAATAGGCTTAGAAATTTTGGAATGGTTTTTGTCGTAAAAATCCCAGACGTAATCTACGCGCTGCATTAAACTTTTCAAGACTTCCGAAATTATTCGTAAAAAGTCCAGATAAATAGCCTTGGAAAAATTACGTCCCGAATGTTGGAATGGAGTAACAACATTTTTCGCTGTAAAAATCCCGGACACTGTAGTTTGAGTTTATATTTTTCAAGATTTTAGAAATTTTGCCTTTTTTTTTTGTCAAAAGCTTTGAGAAAAAAAAGTACTTTTTAATCCTGCTGTAGAGTACGTTGAACTTTTATTCACGCTTGCGCCATTTCTCATTTCTCGTATAAAAAAAAAAGACTACGTTATCGTTGGAAAATTAGCTCTTATAGATATGCAGATTGTGAAATCTCGTTCAAATTCTTAAGACTGTATTTTTGGACTTGCAAATATTTTCTAAATTGTTGTAATTTTATTTTTAAAAAAATGTAATAAATATAATAACTGACGAATCGTAGTCTGAAACTTATCCTACTTGAAACAGACTGTCTCTTGTTTTGATGTATTGTTTCTATAATTCGGAAACAAAAGAGTAACTCAACTAATCTGTTTGCGTGGAAAACCGCCTTTAAAAAAGAAATATAATTCTGACCCACTTTAATTCCGTAAAGTTAGATGTAATTAGATTCTAAATTTAATATTCTTTTTAATTACCGCAGCTCATTGAAAGTCCCTAGGTACGCGAACTAACATTAAAACGTAACTCTTGTTTTCTTAAATGAACCGGTATGATAACTATATTGTTACGCACTCTTGAGTCACAAATATGTATAATTCCAACTTTATATCTAGCGTGTACGAACTTACCACACTCGCAACACCGACAACTGCCTGAGCTGCACTGAATACATCTATCGCTCTCAGATTTTTCCTTCTCTCAATAAGCCTGAAGGTGGGGGTGAAAAGACTCTCTTATCTGATTGGCTGATAATGATGACGTAATTACATTTATGTAAAATAATTAACGTATTTATTTATTCTAAACAGCATAATGTTAAGTTCGTAAATTTAATAGAAATCCTGGTCTCTTCTTTAGGGTCATATAAGCTTTATTTTTATTAACTGTTTAATTAAATCAAGTTAAAACAAAACTGCATTATCGCATGGCAGGGATGGAAGGGGACTATTATCTAATTCTCTAATATATATATATATATATATATATATATATTTTATTTATTTATAATGTTCTGTCTAGGGCAGGTCCTTCACTGCAATCATGGCATTTTCATGCTATGCTTTGCAGCTTTACTAGGGAATTATATATATATATATATATATATATATATATATATATATATATAGCCTCATTATTTATGTTAAATGTATATATACATATAACTATTATTCTACCAGTTATATTATATGGGTGCAAAACATGGACTCTTACTTTAAGGGAGGAAAGGAGATTAAGAGTACTTGAGAATAAAGTTCTTAGGAAAATTTTTGGACTACAGAGAGATGAGGAGACAGGTGAATGGAGAAAATTACTTAACAGTGAACTACATGGTCTTCATAGGAAGCCAGATATAATAAGAACAGTTAAATCTCGTAGACTGCGATGGGCAGGACATGTGGCACGAATGGGGAATGAAAGACATGCATGGAAGCTTCTTGTAGGAAAACCAGAGGGAAAACGCGTAGTTGGTAGACCAAGAATTAGATGGGAGAATAACATTAACTATGATTTGAGGGAAGTAGATTATACAGGGGATGATTGGAAAACGTTAGCTCGGGATAGGGATGTATGGACAGCTTATATCCTCGCGGCCATGAACCTACGGGTTCAATGGTGCCAGTGAGTTATATATATATATATATATATATATATATATATATATATAATTCAGTCTGAGTATGTTTGTGTCGCAAAACTCAGAAAGTTCTTCACAGATCTTCAATAAAATTTGTAACAGACAGGTGAATGAAGAAAACTACATAACAGTTAACTACATGGTCTTTATAGGAAGCCAGATATAATAAGAACAGTTAAGTCTCGTAGACTGCGATGGGCAGGACATGTGGCACGAATCGGGAATGAAAGACGTGCATGGAAGCTTCTTGCAAGAAAACCAGAGGGAAAACGCCCAGTTGGTAGACCAACAATGAGGTGGGAGAATAACATTAACCTTGATTTGAGGGAAGTAGATTATACAGGGGATGATTGGAAAACATTAGCTCAGGATAGGGATGTGTGGAGAGTTTATGTCCCGCGCGACCATGAACCTACGAGTTCGATAGTGCCAGCGAGTGAGTGTGTATATATATATAATTCAGTCTGCTTATGTTTGTGATCGCAAAACTCAGAAAGTTCTTCATTAAAATGTGTACACACAGGTTTTTAGATACGGCGAGTATTTAGCCGCTATCTGTTAATCTCTAAAACCATTAGGTGTAGCATTTCTCCGGAAATGAACACTTAAAAATAGCTCTAACGGTCACAATTTTTTATGTTTCAAAACGAAACTCGGTATATACTATTGAAATAAACATTAGGTAGATTTTATATAAAAAATGACCATTAGAATTGGGGGTTTATATGAAATTCGAAATTTAAAAATTCACTCTAGCAGTCGCCATATTTGATCTGTTATACTCAGATGCACGGGATATCTAAAAATAATTACAATATAAATTTATAATTATGTTTCTGTTTAACTTATTAAATTCAAATTTAAAAAAAACACATTTATCTTATTCAGACGTAACAGCGCACGCCGGGTATTAGTTAGAATTTAATAAAACCAAGTTAAAACAACGCTGCGTTGTCTGTTCGAATGACCTTGGGAATTATTATTTATCGCATAAACATATTAATGCTTTAATTCATATAAGTAATATTTTACAAAATGAGTTGAAAGAGATTTGCATCATGTATAAATCAAGGAATGACATGACCTTAAAAATCCAATATTATAGAAAATGTAGATTTTTTATTATTATTCCGGCTTTTACAATGAATATACATTTTTCCGGTATCCATGTTCATAGTTAACTACACGTTTGTTTCAACACATTTTTCCATTCTTGTCTGTTCATCCATTCATCTTCTTCTATTTCCCATTCCCTCTTAGTTTCATTGATTCCCTGGATCCACGTAATATTTGGTCTACCCTTCTTTTTCCTTCCCTGTGGTACCCAATCCATGATTATCTTAGGTAGTCTTCCTTCTTCCATCCTTCTGTGTCCGTACCAATTTGTTTCTTTTATAAAATCTAATATTGAATATTGTACCTGCATGTTTTCTTTTATATATGAATTTCTGATTGTATCCTTCCTGGATATTCTTGCAGCACGTCTCCAGAAGTGAATTTCTGTGGCGAGTATTTTTTTTTTTTTCATTTGTGCATTTAAAGCCCACACATCAGCTCCATATGTAATAATGCTTCTGATTATTGTATTAAAAATAGTTTTTTTTTTGTTTCTTTGAAGATATGTTTGTGCCATACTATTCCATTTAGGGCAGATATAGCATACTTTCCTATATTGATCCTGTTTCTAATATCTGTTTCTTGTTTTCCATCTTTAGTAATTTTAATTCCCAAATACATATATTCTTCAGTGTATTTAATTGTCCCTAAATTTTCTTCTAGTATTAAGAAAATGTAGATATTAACTAAAAATGTGATCGTAGGTTCTCGATTTGTCACGATAGCAGCAGTACTACATACAAGAAATCTTCATTTTTCCTATAACAGCCATGTTTATAAAGTTTATTCATGTAAAATAAAACACTTGTTTAATATCGTTCTTTTTTATCTGTTCTAATATATTACTCTTATACTCACTGGCACTATCGAACTCCTAGGTTCATGGCCGCGCGGACATAAGCTCTTCTTACATCCTTATCATGGGCTAATAATTTCCAATCATTCCCTGTATAAATCTACTTCCTTCAAATCATAGTTAATGTTATTCTCCCACCTCATTCTTGGTCTACCAACTGGGCGTTTCCCTCTGGCTTTCCTACAACAAGCTTCTATGCACGTATTTCATTTCCCATACGTGCCACATGTTCTGCCTATCGCAGCTATATAGGCCTATATAATAAATTTTTCTTTTTAGCATCGGGCCTAACATTCCATGTTCCTAGGAACATGTCCCTGTGTTTGAGCCTTTGGCATGGGTTCCCTGAAGTAGTCCCCGCCCGGAGATCCGAATGGGGAACTATTTGACCTCCGGAAAATGTTACCCCAGTTGAACCCATGTCCGCATTTTTTGAAAGTTGTATTTTTACGGTGAAGGATCGTCACTCCTTCGACCAAGGTACTTTTTTCGTCTGGCTTATCACCTTCGACCAGTCCGACATGGGTAACCCTATCGGCAGCAATTCATTATATAATGGAAATGGACAGCTAATGACAAATGAGGGAAATTTTGAGGAGGTGGCTGAATTCAAGTACCTAGGAACAATAATCACAAATAGGAATGAGATGCACAAAGAAATTAAACATAGGCTCAATTCTGGAAATGCGTGCTATTATGAATTGCAGAGACTCTTGATGTCCCAACTCCTTTTAAATAACGTTAAACTGAAAATATATAAAACTATTATTCTACCAGTTATATTATATGGGAGCGAAACATGGATTCTTACTTTAAGGGAGGAAAGGAGATTACGAGTATTTGAGAATAAAGTTCTTAGGAAATGTTTTGGACCAAAGAGAGATGAACAGACCCATGAATGGAGAAGACTACATAACAATGAACTACATGGTCTTTATAGGAAGCCAGATATAATAAGAACAGTTAAGTCTCATAGACTGCGATAGGCAGGACATGTTGCACGTATGGGGAATGAAAGACTTGCATGGAAGCTTCTTGTAGGAAAGCCAGAGGGAAAACGCCCGGTTGGTAGACCAAGAATGAGGTGGGAGAATAACATTAACTATGATTTGAGGGAAGTAGATTATACAGGGAATGATTGGAAATCATTAGCTCAGGATAGGGATGTATGGAGAGCTTATGTCCGTGCGGCCATGAACCTACGGGTTCGATAGTTCCAGTGAGTAAGTAAGTAAGTATACATCCTTATCCTGAGCTAATAATTTCCAATCATTCCCTGTATAATCTACTTCCTTCAAATCATAGTTAATGTTATTCTCCCACCTCATTCTTGGTCTACCAACTGGGCGTTTCCTTTGGCTTTCCTACAACAAGCACGTATTTCATTTCACATACGTGCCACATGTTCTGCCAATTGCAGCTATATATATTTTTTTTTTCTTTTTAGCATCGGGCCTATAGTACGTAGGTTAATATATTGATTTCCAATTTATCTACAGAATTTGGAAATCAAGAGTGGCATTTGTTAGGAGTATTTAACGAATAAAATTAAGCTGTTTACTCACAAATCATTATATAACTGTAGTTATTTTAAAATATTTATATATTTAATGTAAACGGCGATGTTTGAAAACAAATGAGTAACGATAGGTACGCTTCATCTGCTTCTTTTGTTTATCACTGCAACCAAATCATACTATTTATTGCCAAAGGAACGCAATATTATAAGAATGCTCTCTAGTGGAGAAAAAATGAAACACATCAAACTGTATATTAATTCATTTCTGATGTCGTATGATGTAATTATGACAATTATATTTTTCTGGATTGTTACCTGGGAAAAATACATTTAAGAAAGTGCAAACAGTGGTTTCTTTTTTTGGTGGTATAATCAATTGCTACAAATGTTTTTATATTAACTCCCGCATGCGACATGTGTTGACATTCATGCACTACATATACAATCTGGTAGCCGTATTTCTCACAGGCTCAGTCACTGCAAAATAATGGTCAGACCTGTTCAGAATATTAAAATGGAGGAGCTTTCTTTAATATGGTAATTATAACACTGATAAATATTTCGTGAAACAGGACTCTGATTGGTTGTAAAACAGAAATCATTGAAACGTGATTGGTCATTGACTCCCATTTTGGGCATGAGTTAAATAGTCCCAGAAAATTCTCTAAATTATGGTGAAACCCCCATTCAAATCTATCAAGAAGTTTTTGAGTCCATAAGGGACAGACTTACAGACATTTATACGTATAAAGTTAAGGGATAAGTTAATTATATATTCTAAAAAAATATATTAATAAGGAGAGGAAAATGCAGATGTTTTGTTTCTGTAAGATTTTATCGCTGATTCATTCGTTTTTAACCCTTATTGTTAATTTTCTGTACGCATTAAAGAACACTGCAAAACAAAAGGTAAACATCTATATAACGTAAGTTAAAAGCAATATCACCACAGCCAATACATCAGATTCAAGGACACATGTTTATCTAACTGCGGTTCTTGTAGGTTTAACTGCACCAGCACTTTCTTCAGCCATCTGTACGTTTTGTTTACAAAATACAGATATCACGTACCTTCAGTGCATAGAAGTAACGAAATACAGGAAGTCAAGTTAATATTAAGACATCTTTTTTTTTAATTTATTTTCTTTCTCGTTTTCTTTCGTTTACACTGTTCTTCCTCTTTGTTTTACCTTTGTTAACCTTTTTTTTTATCTTATTCACACATACAAACACAAGACAGGATACACACCCAGACCAAGGTGGAAATTTAAAATCCCCTAGCCCGCCTGGAATCGAACCCGGGTCGCTGGAGTGGAAGGTAGGGACTCTACCGACTACGCCACGGCGACGGATATATATATAATTATTAATTAAATAAAAATGAAACGTAGTCTTATTTGATTTTCATATTTATTATATAATTCAGTGACAGCTGTTTCGGTACACTGTACCTTCTTCAGACATGTTAACAAATTATGAATTGTGTTCCAACTGATCTAAGCAACAATACAACAATATTTATTTAAATTTGTAAATGTAACAAAGGGGATTCATCAAATCAAGTTGAGAATTTAACAGTTTTTTACTACTTTTAAATTTATTAATTTTTACAGCCTCCAAAAGATCTAACTTCTTACCCTTATCACAAATATGTAAAATTTCCAAATTTGGATCGAAATTTTACATTTTGTGATAAGGGTAATTTTACATATTTGTGATAAGGGTAAGAAGTTAGATCTTTTGGAGGCTGTAGAAATTAATAAATTTAAAAGTAGTAAAAAACTGTTAAATTCTCAACTTGATTTGAATGAATCCCCTTTGTTACATTTAAAAATTTAAATAAATATTGTTGTATTGTTACTTAGATCAGTTGGAACACAATTCATAATTTGTTAACATATCTGAAGAAGGTACAGTGTACCGAAACAGCTGTCACTGAATTATATAATAAATATGAAAATCAAATAAAACTACGTTTTTTTTTCTTTAATTAATAAATATGGATTTTCATCAAGTAAACACCAACTCAATTGATTATGTATATATATTTTTTTTCTCTCTTTTCGTTTACACTGTTTTCCTTCTTGTTTTACCTTTTTTGTTAACTTTCTCTTATTCTCACGTATAGACACAAGGACAAGACACACACCCAGACCCAAGGTGGAGATTAAAAATCCCCTAGCCGGGAATCGAACCCGGGTCACTGGAGTGGAAGATAGGGACTCTACCGACTACGCCACGGCGACGGATATCAGTATCAGTATTTTTTTTTTTGCCCATTGGGCGCTTTACATATTAATTATTATCATTATACCGTATTTCCTCTTCATGGAATTTTATTTGAGACATAAAAATAAACTATACATCATAAATAAGAACACTAAAATAACATGTAGTTCATAAAAACAAATCTTCTCTCATATATGAATGTAAATTTTATATGAAACAAAATTTGTCAATCCAGTTGTAATGTAAACAAACCAGATGTATGGACCATGGACTGCATTTTCAATGCTCGAATCACCGTTTTACGTTTAAGCGTATAAGAAAATGTAGTTCACTCTCTAAGGCTCGAAATAAATAAAAATGTTCTATTGTCTAGCATATGGCTATATAAGTTATGTGGGAAAATCTTAAAATATATAATTACATTTTAATAGATTAACAATGTTGCTAATAAAAATTACTTACACTGGCATTCATCCAAATTTCCTGACCGTGATATTCAAGTCCCGGTGGGGTCAGGATTTTTAAACTGACCCAAACCTTCTGGCGGCACTATGGCCCTGGGGTCGACTCACCCTCTAACGGAAATGAGTACCAGACACTTGTTTGGGGGTAAAGGCGGCCGTCACGCAGGGCTGACAACCCGGCTGACATCAAGTGCCGATTGTCCAGAAAAAGTGGGAGTCTTAACCTCCCGCTACCCCAAGGGCCTCCTGAGGCCTGTAGTGGGATCACTTTATATTCAAAGGTTTGTTGTTTCTACCAAAAATGTCTAAATTTTTGAAATTTTAAATACTGCAAAAAATGCAGTCTAGAGTGCGTCCGTGATTTACAATGTAAAACATCCTGTCTATATCAAATAATACCAATTGTACATTCTGACTCTATGGTCTTGGTGTTCTTACCAAAAATGTCAAAATTTTCGAAATTTTGAAAATTCCAAAAATGCAGTCAAAAGGATTTATAAAGCAAAAAGTCCGTTCTATATCTAATAATACCAATTGTATATTCCGAGTCTATGGTCCTGAAGTTTTTACAAAAATGTCGGAACCACCGACATTAAAAAAAATACAACCTACAAAGTACGCCCGGCATTTATAATATAAAAAATCCGATCTAAATCCCCAAAAAAAAAATACGAATGTATATTCCAAAGATTAGTCAAAATTTTCGAAAAACTACAAAAATGCAGTCTACAGGGTGTGTCCAGGATTTATAATGCAAAAAAAAAAGCATGTTTAAATCCCAAATTTCCCGATTGTGTATTTCAAGGCTTGGCGTTTCTATCAAAAATCTCAATTCGAAATTTTGAAAACTGCAAAAATGCATATTCTACAGGTCGTCCGGGATTTATAATGTAAAAAAAATACGGTCTAAATCCCAAACTACCGATTGTATATTCCAAGGGTATAACCTTGGTGTTTTTACCAAAAATTTCAAAATTTTCGAAATTTTAAAAACAGCAAAAATACAGTCTAAAGAGTGCATAATGAAAAAAGCCGGTTTAAGTCCATTGATACCAATTTGTTGATACAAATCTATAGTCAAGGTATTTTTACAAAGAATTTCTGAATAATATAAATTTTGAAAATTGAAGAAATGTAGTCTACAGGATGTGTCCGAGATTTATAATGCAAAAAATCCGGGCTTAATCTAAACAATACCGATTGTATATTCCAAGGGTATAGCTTTGGTGTTTTTAGAAACATGTCAAAATTTTCGAAATTTTGAAAACTGCCAAAATGCATTCTACAAGGTGCGTCTGGTTTTTTAATGCAAAAAAAATCCCGTCTCAATCCCAAAAATACGCATTGTATATTCCAAGGCTTTACAGTTGGTTTGTAGCATGAATGTAAAAATTTTCGAAATTTTGTAAAGGGCAAAAATGCAGTTTACAGAATGCGTCCGGGATAACCCATTAAAATCTGGTCTAAATTCCAAATTTTCCGATTGTATATTCCAAGGCTATAGTGTCCGTGTTTCTGCAAAAAATGTCAAAATTTTCGAAATTTTTAAAATTGCAAAAATGCATACTACAAGATGTGTCTGGGATTTATAATGCAAAAAATGCGGTATAAATCCCAAAATTTCCTGGATAAATATTCCAAGCCTATAGTTACGGTGTTTTTACAAAATGTCAAAAATTTCGAAAACTGCAAAATGTAGTCTACAGGGTGAGTCCGGGAATTATAATGCAAAAAATCCAGTCCAAATCCCAAATTTCCTGATTGTATATTCCAAGGCTATAGTCTTGGTGTTTTTACCAAAAATTAAAAAAAAAATAGGTATTCGAAATTTCGAAAACTGCAAAAATGCAATCTACAGGGTGCGTCCGAGATTTATAATGTAAAAAATCCGGTCTCAATCCCAAAAAATAACGATTGTATATTTCAAGCTGTAGTCTTGGTGTTTTAACAAAAATACCAAAATTTTCGAAATTTTGAAAGTGGCAAAAATGCAATCTACAGGGTGCGTCCGGAATTCATAATAAACAAATACGATCTAAATCAAACCAAAATATTTGAAGCAAGATTTTGAGCCAACATTTTTTTAAGTGAACTTTGAAGCAAAATTTCTCGAACAAAAATTTTGAGCCTAAATGTCTTAACCAAACCTTTTTTATCCATAATTTTATAAAAAAATCTCTACAATTATTATTCCAAAACTTTTTATAAAAAATTTGGTTCAAATTTTTTAAAACAAAGTTTTGAATGGAAATATCCATCCATCCCTAGTAATTCTACCCGAGGGCAGGTCCTTCACTGCAATCATTGCATTTTTCATGCTATGCTTGCAGCTTTACTGGGGAATTGTAGGTGTGGTAGCTTCCCGTTGCTTTCCACACCGGTGAAGGATGATGATAATGATAAGGATGATGATGGTGATGCTGGCCATATGATTTCGGGGACCGTTTGGGCCTTAAAGTTTTCCTGACAATTGTCTTACGGGTGAGCAAAAACCCCAATAAAAACCTTACCCAGAAAAACTGCTCTGACCCGGGATCGAACCCGGACCCGCTGCGTGACAAGGCAGCACGCTACCTCGAGACCACAGCGGTGGACATAATGAAAATATATTGTACCAAAATTTTGAATTACGATTTTCTTTATAAAATTTCAACCGAAATGTTTATGAATCAATTTTTTTAAACGTAAATTTCTTGAACCAAGATTTTCAAAGCCTAATTTAAACCAATTTTTTTAAACCAAAAATTTGTTAACTATTTTAGAACAAAAATGTTTTGACCAACATTTTCTGAGCTAAATTTTGATCCATAATATTTTGCACAAATTTTGAACATTTTTGGACTAATTTTGAACAAACATTTTCGACCAAAATTTTGAACCAATAACTTTTTTCATCAAAATTAACCAAACTATTTTACCTGAAATTTTTAACCAAAAATTTGAACCAATTTTTTTAAACTATTTTTTTAACAGGATAATTTTAACAAGTCCACCGCTGTGGTCTCGAGGTAGCGTGCTGCCTTGTCACGCAGCGGGCCCGGGTTCGATCCCCGGTCGGGGCAGTTTTTCTGGGTGAGGTTTTTATCGGGGTTTTTTCTCACCTGTAAGACAAATGTCAGGAAAACTTTAAGGCCCAAACGGTCCCCGAAATCATATGGCCACCGCAATAATCATCATTCATATTCTTCTTAGATTAAGCTTAGGATTAGGGACTTTCCTGACGCACCACTATCATCATCATCATCACCCATCATATCATCGGGGCAACGTAACCCCGCCTTCTAGGCGCCCGAACCTCAGAAGTGGGTTACAAGTACGCCATGCCAGGAGAGAACACCAGGAATGTCGAAAGACAATCTGGGGCATTTAAAAAAAAGAATAATAATTTTAACAAAGATTTTTTTATCATAATTTTTTTAACCAAGTTTTGAATAAAAAAATTTTGAACAAGAATTTCTTGAAACAAAATTTTAACAAAACTTATTTGAATGAACTTTTTTGAAATCATATTTTTTAAGGAAAATTTTTAACCAATATTTTAAATCAATTTTTTTTATTAAAAATGTTTTAACCAGATATATATATTTTTTTAATATTCTAAGTAGACATTTTCAATGATACATTTTTTCAATCAAAATTATGAATCAGAAAATGTTTAAACAATTTTTCGCCCAAAAACGTTTTTTAAAATGTTTCTACAAATAATTTTTTTAATCAAAATTGTACAAGAATTGAAACCAAATTTTTTTTACCAACATTTTTTTTACAGAATATCCTCCTGACAACATTTTACTTTCAAAGACACTGTATACATATATATTGTTGTGGATAATGATGGTGATGGAAAGAGATGGAATTTCTTTAATTTAACTTCACAAATGTTTACATAAAATTTCCACATTTTCTTTATTTCTTTCTCAATACTTCACTGTACATATAATTTTGTGCTAATATAGTCTCTTCTTCACAGTATATTTTACAATTCAGTTCTTCACAGCCATAGACTTTTCACTTACAAAACTTACTGTCAGTTACTCTTCCACACTTTGACTGATCTGTTACTAGGACTTTACTGGCCTTTGTGACTCACTCATGATTCATGCCTGACTGGACAGAACCACTTGCACCTCTTTATATATGTGAGGGTCGGAATTATCTGGACACATCTCGAATAGAAAGTCAGAGATGCTGATTCTTCTAGAATGGAGGTATAGATGCAAGTAGAGGTATGGACCCTAACTGGGTTTGAACCGGCGACCCTCGGGGCTAGAGGCAAGGAGCATAACCACTATTCTACCGTGGCCGACATCCTGCATAATAATTAACATTAATTACTCTTTTTTAGAGTGAACTGTCTGTTTTATATTCAAATCTGGAGTTGGTCTTGCTTTAATAGACAAAATGGCTTATGTTGCAGAGCAGTTATTACACCCATTATTTTAAATTCATTAGATATCCAGAACAAATGTGGCTCCATGTCTATACAGATGGGTCGCTAATGAATGGAGAATCAGCAGCAAGAATAATGTGTAAACTCTGCTCATTTTACATCTCTCTTGGGAAATATACAACACATTATGACGGTGAACTACAAGCAATACTTACAGCTCTACAACAATTGTTTCTTCATATCAATTCCTTCCAAAATACTGTAATACTTTCTGACTCCAGCTCAGCCATAATGGCACTAACACACAACCAGACCATCCAAGACCATAGAATAATAGAGGCCAAAAATTGCATCAGAATGTTAAAAAATCTAAACAGAAATGTTGTTCTACAATGGATTCCAGCACATTGTGGCTTGGAAGGTAATGAGAAGGCTGATATGCTTGCACTCATCCAACAGAGTAAGATCAATTACCTATCTTACAAATCAGTACAACTCTACACCAAAATGAAAATAAAATCCCATATAGCCAAACAAAACAAAATCCAATGTGAAACCAAGATATGGAAGACATTACTAGAACTAGATACAATACCAAACAGCCCCAGATCAATTGCAGTTGCATCATTTCGTCTTGAAACTGGTCATGATTGCTTGGCAGCACATCTACATAGAATTAAGCTACTAGACTCTCCACACTGCATAGTATGCAAGGACACAAATACGATAATGAACAAGGATCACTTGATGTTCTGCACTGATCTCCAGAAAATAGTTGGAACACCATTCCAAATTGCTGAATATTTTTGGGAAGCCCGCAAGCGAATGATAACAAATCAAGAGCTTCAGAACAGTTGAATACTACTACTACTTTTTTTAAATTCTTAAAGAAATCAGTTCTACACTCTATACACATCTCTACAATCCTGTATTTTCAATGATACTGTAATATAGGTCATAGCTAACAAGAGGGTTTTTAAGGGAAGGGGCATGTGGAGAAAGGAAAAAAAAAATAATGAAGATCCATATTGTCCATAATCCAGAAGATCTGCAATGAGTACACTTTGCTCTATGTTGGAAATAACATGTTAAGAGCTTGTTTAGATTAAAAATATAACATTTTTCAAATCTTAATAAAGAAAGTATAAGTTAAGATTTATATTAAAATTCTTCATACCTCACCTCACATCCAAACAAAGTATAAGCTAATATTTAATTTTAGGAAGTGATATTTTGAGGTTATTTTAATTATATTATTTTTAGTTTGTTCATCTTACCTCAATATTAATGTTGATTTGTTCTTGGACATGTTTCAAAACAATTCTGTATTATTATCAGCTGGTTTGATTTATGTTGCATTATGTTGCACACCCTGGATGTCGATGTCAGCTCCATCCTGTGGTTGGCCAAAGAAGCTCCAAACAAGGTCACGCTCCGTCAGTATTTCAAAATTCATAACTCTGTTTTTGTTTTTCTGAATATACATTTTTTCCCAAATAGTCAGCTCTTTTGTATTTTCTAACAGTTTTAATAATTTAGTGTCCACGGTGTGTGGAACAATACAGAGAACATTAAAAAATAAAATTAGAAAAGAAACCAAGATAAAAATGTATAATGTTTTGGCAGTTCCCACAATATTGTATGGATGTGAAACTTGGGCTCCAGTGAAAAAACAGAAGGATAGAATACAGATGGCGGAGGTGAGGTTCCTAAGACAAGTAAAAGGATGTACGAGACTTGATAGAATAAGAAATGAGGATATAAGAGAAGAATTGAAAGTACAGCCTTTATTGGATAAAGTCACGAATTACAGACAGAAATGGATTGATCACATGGATGGAATGAGTAAGGAGAGATATCCATTGTTAGCAAGAAATTATCAAGCAAGAGGAAGACGTGATGTTGGAAGACTTAGAAGACGTTGGGCTGATGCATTATGAAGTCGGAACGGGCAATTGCCTAATCCCTGGAGTGATGATGATGAATTTATATTATGTTTTTCAGACCAAACATGAGCAGCAACTGCAGATTTTTCTATTTCCCCATTTTTAATATTTCTTACGTGTTCTTTGGTTCAATTGTCCACCAACAGACAGAGTAAGAAGCAGTTGTCCTGAATGACATAACATTGATTAAGATATTACTGAAGATGAAACCATACAGTTTTTGAAACCGGTAATTAGAAGTCCGGATATGAGGTATGTATAAAGAATTTTAGTTTAAGTCTTGAATGAATTCTATTAAATCACTTCCACCCTGTATAATATCTCAGGTGAGTAATTATATTCTACATCTGAAAATTGTCCATTTTCTGTGTTTTCTAAAAATTATGGTAGTGCATCATTTCCCTAATAATCCACAGCATTTACACAATCCAAACTGTTCCCTGCAAGAAAGAAGATCTTTAAATTTACAAGATGTCAGCTGCTGCATTCATCTTAGAAAAATACTAAAGTGCACGAGAGTGCTAATGGCTTCATTGCCAAACATAACAAAACAAATCTCGAGGATAATAAGTTCATTAAAAATTGTATTATGTCACTATAACACTGAAAAGTTCTGTAATGGAAGTAATACCATTGTTCCATGAAGGCAGTCTTGACTAATCTGAAACAAATGAAACACATATATTTAAATTTTACAGGAATTAATCACTAAAGTAAAGTAAAGTAAAGTGATCCCACAACAGACCCGGAGGCCCTTGGGGTAGTAGGAAGTTAGGGCTCCCACTTTTTCTAGACAATCGGCACTTATGTCAGCCGGGTTGTCAGCCCTGCATGACGGCCGCCTTTACCCCCAGAACAAGCGTCCGGTACTCATTTACGTTAGAGGCTGAGTCGACCCCAGGGCCATAGTGCTGCCAGAGGCTTCTTTCTCGATAAGATGTTTTTCAGACCATGCATGGGCAGCCACTGCAGATTTTTCTACTTCCCCTTTCTTGACATTCCTGAGATGTTCTTTCACTCTAGTAGAAAAATCTGCAGTGGCTGCCCATGCATGGTCTGAAAAACATCTTCGAGAAAGAAGCTAAATTATTCAAACAAATAGAAAAACCTAAAGAACTTACTGTTTGGGAAAAGATCTACATTCAAAAGAGCGAAAAGAAGAAATTAATGAACTTTGAAATTCCCGGTGAGAATGACCTGGTTTCGAGGTTTTTCAGTCAGCCAATGGAAGGAGAGAAGGACAGCTCTTGAAGACGACAGAACAACAGTCGTGACGATACTGAGGATGGAACAGAAATTATGTTCCGAAACTAGTTTATAATCAAATAAGAAGAACAATATGAGGTGAGTGATAAAAATATTCTACCTTAATGAATATACCTTATAGTGAGAATTCCTAAAATAAGTAACTATATAAAAGCTTAAAGTTTTAATCACATAGCTCACAAAGAAGCAGTTTTCAATAGTTTGATATAATAGATTAGTGAACATATCCATGAACGGAGAAAATTATAATAAATAATAGTTTAAAAAAACTAAAATAACACGCTTTATTAGAAAACCGAACTAAAAAATGAAAAATTTTAATTTCCAACATGCTTGGGATAAAATTAAAGTGGTCAACAAAAAAATCATCTCCAACACATCTAGAATAAAACTAGAGTTATCTACAAAAAAAAATTACCATCAAAAGCATGGGGTGCTCTACATCAATTAATATGTTTGATAATAAACAGATATTGGTAAAAGTAAAGTCTCTAAGAAGAAAACGTAAAAACCATAAAAAGCACTCCATGCTTTTGAGATGATTTTTTTTTGTTGGCCACTTTAATTTTATCCCAAGCGTGTTGGAAATTAAAATTATTTTTAATTTTTTAGTTCGGTTTTCTAATAAAGCATGTTGTTTTAGTTTTTTCAAGCTATTATTTATTTTTTAGTTCGGTTTTCTAATAAAGCGTGTTGTTTTAGTTTTTTTTAACTATTATTTATTTTTTAGTTTGGTTTTCTAATAAAGCGTGTTGTTTTAGTTTTTTCAAACTATTATTTATTTTTTAGTTTGGTTTTCTAATAAAGCGTATAGTTTTAGTTTTTTTAAACTATCATTTATTTTTTAGTTTGGTTTCCTAATAAAGTGTGTTGTTTTAGTTTTTTTAAACTATTATCTATCTTTTTAATTTTTAGTTTAATTCATTGTCATAAACCGGAATCCCATGAAATTTAATTGCTTAATACTTTTCTAAAAAAAATCCTCTGGGCCGGGTTTTAACCAGCGACCTATGGATTACTGAAATTATATACCACTACAGTCCACCGCTCTACCAACTGAGCTCTTACAACAATTGACTAAAAAGGTGATAAGTCTGCAACCTATTATACTGGTTTTCATTTTTTTTTATTTTCTGATGATTCTAGCCAGGATTTTAGAAAAAAATTACGAAATTATTGTATTGCCATTGGTCCTTTACAAGTATACAAAGTTTCAAGTCGATCCCATGTTTTTAAGTGGGTTAAAATTGTGTTCAAAGATTCCATTACATAGATAGATGGACAGATAAAGGTCAAGCTAATATAAAGTGTGTAAAAAGAAGTAGAACACATAATCAATGGATTTGAAAATGAAAAACTGGACTTGCCCAATATTTTCCAGTTTCAATAAAGACCCTGTTGGATTTTAAAATTGTTCTGAATAAGTTAAATAAATTGGTATAAGAAACTGAGTTTTACCAATTTGAGAGTTAACAAAAAATATATTCAGTAAATCTTCCAAATTGGACCATACATTCTAGTTGTTGTTTAATTTATTTAGTTTAGGCAGTTTCTGTGTGACATACTTTTATATTGGCATTTATGATAAGACATCTTACCCTTAATGTGCCTCTGTGATATCATGGTTCCATCTTGTAACTTTCGGCCGTGGTTTTCTTACAAATAATGCTGCAAATCCTCCAATCATAGAGATGCCTCCAAGTCCACTATAGAACATACATTCGCCATATATCCCCTGTCAACAGGATACCAGCTTTATTTCATAAATTTATTATGGGAAATAACATGAGACTTTCAAGTTAATAAATAAATAACGAGTCATGAAATCTCACTTCATAAACTCCGTGATCTTTAAGCACAGGACCGCGGTTTCAAGAAGCATCTCTGCTATCTTGAGCCATCTTTACGACTGTTGAATTTTTGTCTACAGCTTCATCTTCAAAGCTGCCATCTGGTATTGATTTGATGAACTTTGAGATCAAATTTTGTTCACCGGGAAATTCAAAATTCATGGATTTACTAATAATTAAATATAGGCTCAACTCTGGAAATGCATGCTATTATACATTACAGGGACTCTTGTCGTCCGAAGTTTTCTCAAAAAATGTTAAACTCAAGATATATATATATATATATATAGTCCACCGCTGTGGTCTCGAGGTAGCATGCAGCCTTGTCATGCAGCAGGCCTGCGTTCGATCCCTGGTCGGGATAGTTTTTCTGGGTGAGGTTTTTATCGGGGTTTTTCCTCACCTGTAAGACAAATTTCAGGCCCAAATGGTCCCCGAAATCATATGGCCATAATCATCATCATCATTCTTATCATTATCATCATCATCATCAATATCATCCATCACTGGTGTGGAAAGCAACAGGAAGCTACCACACCTACAATTCCCTAGTAAAGCTGCAAGCATAGCATGAAAATTGCAGTGAAGGACTTGCCTTCAGGCAGAATTACTATGGATGGATATATATATATATATATATATATATATATATATGTTATTCCCCCAATTATATTATATGAATGTGAAACATCAGCACTTACTTTAAGGAAGGAGAAAAGATTACGAGTATTTGAGAATAAAGTTCTTAAGAACATTTTTGGACAAAAGAGAGATGAACAAAAGGTGAATGGAGAAGACTTCATAACAGTGAACTACGTGATATTTATAGGAAGCCAGACATAATAAGAACAGTTAAATCTCATAGACTGCGATGGTCAGGACATGTGGCACAAATAGAAAATGAAATAGAGGCATGGAAACATCTTGTAGGAAAACCAGAGGGAAAATGGCCAGTTGGTAGACCAAGAATAAGGTGGGAGAATATCAACTATGATATGAGGGAAGTAGATTATACAGGGGATGATTGGAAAACATTAGCTCAGGTAGGGATGAATGGAGGACTTATATCCACGCCTACTGGTTCGAAAGAGCAAGTGAGTGAGGTAGTTAGTTATGGATCTAATTTAGATGCATGAATTTTAAAATTCCCGATGAGCAAGATTTCATCTCAAAGTTCATCAAATCAACACCAGATGGCAGCTTTGAGGATGAAGATGTATATGAAAATTCAACAACGTAGAGATGTTATATTTTAAATTAGCATATTCCAGAATTGGATATAGTTTTTATTTTAGAAAGAAAAATAACATTCAAATTTCTCTTTCTAAAATAAAAACGTAAAGATGGTTGAAGAGAAGATGGATGCTTCCTGAAATGCAGTCCTGTACTTGAAGAACACAGAGTTTATGAAGTGAGGTATTCACAACTCATTTATTTATTTATCACTCCTATTATCACATAACATTGTGTAACAGAGGAATGTAACAAAAATAAATATTTATAATGCAATTATCAAAAACACAATAAAATATGGCTCATAGACATGGCATTTGATAGCCGAACAAGAGATAACAGAAATGAAGCTGTGGCAATGATCAGGAGGGATTCTGAGGACAGAGAAAATTATAAATAATATTATAACTTCTTCTTCTTCCTTCCAAGTATTAGGCCAAGGCCTGTTACGATCCTATAGAAAATTTTTCCTTATGGGAAATTCTCGTATAAGACTTGAAAGCATAATAATAGTCCCTTCGATTGGTTGCTGGCCAAAGGAAGGCAAGACCAGTGATGGGGCTGTCATCTTATAGCCTCTGGTCAGGCATTTCTGGAGAAGAAAAGAAAATAAAGGAAAGAAGAAATGGAAAAAAGGAAGGACTTCCTAGCCCTCGGATGCCCTAATAGCATTGGGGTCGAAAAAACAAGAGTTAATCAAGAGAGGTTAGATAGTAAAGTTAAAAAGAGTGCAAAACACAAGTAAGTGGAAGAAATGTTTTGCACAGCTTGGGCACCTTGTGGTCGCCATCCACATATCCCCTAGATGAGGACCCCTGAGGGGATATTATAACTTATAACGGAAAAGATAAACGTATAAGGATCCCTATACTGGTTTCGGCTTTAGTTTATGTTGTACTGTAAACAAAGTCACAAAAGGTATCCTTCCGCAGGCATATGTGATTGGTGGAGCGATGGTACTATTTTACGTGCCATCTGACTTGCTGTCAAATTCAGGTGGCATTATACTTTTCACCAAAACTTAAGAACCTTGTTTCACACCACTACCTCAAGTCAGCTATTAGCGATACTTTCAAAACCTTTTGCTGTAAGCATTTCAGCATCTTATTGCAACACAATTGTTGCTTTTCTTCACAGGTATTTAAAAGTAGGATAAGAAGGGTGCCTTTTGTTCACTGGAATTTATGAGTGGAAAAGAGAAGGGGTGAGTCAAAGGTATTTCCTGGGAATGAGGTTCTAAAGTTTTGGCAAAAATTATAATTTACCAAAGTTGCATACATCTAGACATATTTTATAAATTATTATCATCGCTTTTCAAAGGTTTCCCTCTCTGATGTTTAACATATTCAACATGAGCGGCCATGTTGGAATAATTGAATATCCCTCTTCGTCTGCACGAAATGATGTTACATTTAAATTTATACTTACTGTTCACCGTTGTCATTTTTTCATATGTTATGTTGTGTTTTGTTACTTTATTATTATTTTTGCGATAATTTTGTTCATACATAGTAGTTATATTATATAAAATGTTGATTGGTCAGGGAACTATGTTTTCATCTACGCCGCTGGACAACGATGTCATTAGGTTCATGTGGCCAATGAAATCACACTTAACCACATGCTTCTGTTTACATTGCAACATAAACTAAGGCCGAAAGAAGTATAGTAGAAAATATCAAAACAACACAATAAAGATAGTTTGGAGATATGAAAAGGTTGATGGAAGAAAGATTACTGAAGAAGCATTATTTAAAATCTAGTACAAATTTCATTGTTGTATTGAACGAAAGTGTGTTTTTCGGCTCATTATTGTAACGTCGTTCTCCTCCCTAGACTGGAATATTTATGAACTATGCCAATATCCCTTTCTCCTTGTATTTACCCCCTCTCTCTACTCTTTACCCTTCCCGCTGCGCAATGTCTACGGCGCATCTCCCCTCTACCTCGGAACCTTCATATACGTGGTGCACAGGCAGAACGTTATCATTCAATCATTCAAGCAGTCATCGTTTAGTTGTTCAAGCAGATTCAAGGTTTGAATCTGCATCCAATTCGCGATGTGATTGGAACTTTAATGGACAAGCTCGTCTGAAGCCGAGAAGCGGCGTGGTTTAGTTGGTCCGGCACTCCAGGGAAGAAGTTGCCCCTGGCTCGGACGTTAGAATGAGTGTGGCGTGAGGTATGGTGTGGTTATTTCTAATATAAGAGTATCGTCATTTATTTATTTTCATTTCTACCTTTTTTGTATGATCGAATATATCTTTGTTAATTTGTTTTTAATTCAGACAACTTGTTTTCTATTAAATGTCATATTTTATACAACTTCATCTGCTTCTTAATTAATGTGCACGTAGTTATTTACAACCCTATACGGAAATTCACTCATGTAGGAAATTATTTCCAGCTCCCTTGCTATTTTGCTGTTTAGCTTCCTCGATTGATAATTATAGTCATTTTCACTCACTCTATGTATTTGAGAATCATTATTTATTTATGTCAATATATCTGAGAGAGAAAGATGAATTGATTGCTGCCTTCTATGGGCCCAAGGCAAGCAACTTCGTGATTGATAACCTTGCAGGAAAGCAGATCCACGTTAATAGAGAGCAGCAGTAACAAAACCCGATCCCGGATAAATGGTAGTAGTAGCGTGGTTATAAACGCCACAAATGGTAGCAGTAACCGTGGTTTATTAGAGAGGTTAAACTAGTCTCCTCACACCCCGCCCGCACAGTATCATATGTAAAATTAGAGAGAGTACCATTAAATTTATGAAATTTCATATTCCACATTGTTAAAAAATCTAGTTTAAATGACATTGTTGTATTATGTATAAAAGAAAAGATAGTACCATATAGAAGAGATATTTTATGAAATTTTATATGCCACATCAGGAAGCATTGTTAAAAAATCTAGTTTAAATTACATTGTTGTACCATTGTGTAGAAGTGGAGATGGCACCATTAACTTTTGGAATTTCACATTCCACATCAGAAAACATAATTTAAAATCCAGTATAAATTTCATTGTTGTATTATGTGTAAATCTAATATATAAAAATGAATGTTTGTTTGTTTGTTTGTGCTTTATGCGCGGCCATACTGTTGATCCAATCATTATAGGGCTTTTTGCAAAATGTTCAGGAGATTCCCGGGATCGACATAGGCTATAAGAGAGTTGTGATATTTAACCCCTTCACCCCTAAAAATCACCCTTTGTAGTGAAAAACATTAAATAAAGTCCCTATTTTGAGACTTAAATGGCTTACGCTGCCTAAACCATAACAAATACACCAAATTAATGTACACAGAATTGAATATCTCAAAAAACTCTACAAAAAAGTCCATGACAGCACATGTTTATCTTTTACAGATAACTAATAATAATCATTTTTGTCTTTCATTGATGCTAAGAAGATCGGGATTAGTAGATTCCCGGGCAAGCAGCTCTGCCATACTGTTCATCTGATTGTGATGGGGCTTTTTGAAAAATTTGCAGGAGATTCCAGGGATGAACATAGGCTATAAGAGAGTTGTAATACTCAACCCCTTCACCCCTAAAAATGATCCTTTGTAGAGAAAAATGTGAAATAAAGTCCCTATTTTGACGTTTAAATGGCTTATGCTGCCTAAACCATAACAAATAAACCAAATTAATGTACACAGAATTGAATATCTCAAAAAACTCTACAAAAAGTCTGCGAGAGCATATGTTTATCTTCTACGGATAACTCACAATAACCATTTTTGTCTCTCTTTAATGCCAAGAAGATTGAGAGAAGCAGATTCCCGGGCGCAAGTATAACAGCGCACGACTTGTGGTAAAAACACATTAACATTTATTTAGGAGTAGCCAACTCCTTTCAAAAAACGTTAAACTGAAAATATATAAAACTATTATTCTACCAGTTATATTATATGGGTGTGAAACATGGACTCTTACTTTAAGGGAGGAAATGAGATTATGAGTATTTGAGAATAAAATACTTGGGAAAATTTTTGGACCAAAGAGAGATGAACAGACAGGTGAATGGAGAAGACTACATAACAATGAACTACATGGTCTTTATAGGAAGCTAGATATAATAAGAACAGTTAAGTCTCGTAGACTGCGATGGGCAGTACATGTTGCACGTATGGGGAATGAAAAACTTGCATGGAAGCTTCTTGTAGGAAAGCCAGAGGGAAAATGCCCAGTTGGTAGACCAAGAATGAGGTGGGAGAATAACATTAACTATGATTTGAGGGAAGTAGATTATACAGGGAATGATTGGAAAGCATTAGCTCAGGATAGGGATGTATGGAGACCTTATGTCCGCATGGTCATGAACCTACAGGTTCGATAGTGCCAGTGAGTAAGTAAGTAAGTAAAAATGAAGAAAAGTCAAATATATATACTGTGAATTTTATCACATACATAGAGCCTGAAAAGTTTGAACAAGGTTAGGTTTGAGGTGTAAACCTTATTTTGAATTTTTTTAAGAGTTCATTTAATGAGCTTGGAGTGTATTCATTAAAAATAGATTGTTTTAAGTTTAATGCGGAAGATATTTTGATGCACTCGAAAATTTAAAAAAATGCACAACATTTTCGAAAAGTGGCTTAAAAATCGAAAATTTTGCGCAAGTACAATAAGTTATTTAATTATATTATTTTTGGTCTGGACATCTTCCCAGACTGAAAGCTGACGATAAAACAGAATTGTTTTGAAACATGTCCAAGAACAAATCAACATTAATATTGAGGTAAGATGTCCAGACCAAAAATAATATAATTAAAATAACCTCAAAATATAACTTCCTAAAATTAAATACAATAAGTTATTATATAAATATATGTATTTAAACCGTTTCGCTATGGCATGGGGCAGAAATAATCCCACAAGATAGATAAGTATACCAAAATGAGAGAACTGACAGCTTCATTAACAAATGCCAAGCATTAGAAAACAATATATTCAACTTGGAATATTATCACAAAAAACGAGAAGGAATACTCACCAAGTAGCTTATGAATGGTGCTGAGAAAAGAAAAACACGAGCTATAGTTATGCAAGAGAATACTCCAACTTTAGGCAGAATCTCATCTGATTTCACTTGTAATACAGTCAGAGAACATGCTATTGAAGTCTTGCCAAGAATACCAAATGGTAGCAATGCCCACTCCCGTGGCCAGTCATCATCTGCAATTTCAACATCAGTAAATTATTAAGTTGTGGGAAATAACATTATGAAGTTCTACAATTAATTAAATGACTTCATTCTTATTTTATATTTGATATTTGAAGAGGAAAATATCCTTAACTTTTACAGGAATTAATCACTATGAGTTTAAACATATCTTAAACACTGCTAGATTAAATGGTTTTGATAAAGAATTAATTATAAATAAGTTGAAGAAATTCAAACACAAAAAAAGACTTAATGAATATACTACTCTACAAAATTGCAAAGAAAAGAAAAAATACAAGAAAATTACTTACCATCCTGAAATGCATAAGAAATTTCAAAAAATTTTTGACAAATACAACATTTCTTTGGCACCAATAAATAAATTTAGTCTGGGTAATCTTCTAAGTACCAATAAAAAAGTCAATGTTCCAGACAGTAAGAAATCTGGAATTTATCAAAAAATTGTGAAGATTGCAATAAAGTTTATATAGGAAAACAAAAAGGAATTTGGAAATTCGGACAAAAGAACATTTCAGAAATATTAAAAATTGTGAAATTGAAAAATCTGCAATTGCTGCACATAGTTTATTAGAACATCATAAAATTGGAAGAGAAGCTAAACTTTTAAAACAAATAGAGAAACCTTTGGAATTGACAGTTTGGGAAAAAATATACATTCAGAAAAAACAAAATAGATCAATGAATTTTGATATCCCTAACGAAATTACATTGATTTCGAAGTTCATAAATTCAACCATAGATGGCAGCACTGAAGATGGCGACAATAGAATAGTTGACGGCCGAAGAATTTCGTCAGTCGGAGTTATGGCTGATGATGAACATGACTATGTTTGAAATCGCGATATCATGGAAGCATGAATCCTATGAGGTGAGTTGTTTAAACAATATGTTCTCCGATGAATTTTAGTGATTATACCTCATAATGTTTACTTCCCAACATTAATTAAATATAATCACTATGAGGTTTAATTTATGGTGAAATTAAATGTTTCTTACCTCTCCTCATATAAATCTTCTAACTAGAGACCATAACGGTCTCATCTTCAGTACTTTTTTGGCGACTGATGTTATGTCGATCGGAAGAAACTCCTTTTCTTCTCTCTGTTGGTGGACCGATGAACCTCGATCAGGTCAAAATTTGCGCAAATTTCGAAGTTCATAAGTTTTCCTTTGTTTTTCTGAATGTGGATCTTTTCCCAAACCGTGAGTTCCTTTTGTTTGTCTATTTGTTTAATTAGACTGGCTTTTGATTCAATTAAATGCTTGGTCCAAAAAACATTTAATTGAATCAAAAGCCAGTCTAATTAAACAAATAGACAAACAAAAGGAACTCACGGTTTGGGAAAAGATCCACATTCAGAAAAACAAAGGAAAACTTATGAACTTGGAAATTCCTGCAAATTTTGACCTGATCCAGAGGTTCATCGGTCCACCAACAGAGGGAACAAGAAGAGTTTCTTCCGATCAACATAACATCAGTCGCCAAAAAAGTACTGAAGATGAGACCGTCATGGTCTCGAAATCGCAATCTACTTAGAAGATTTATATGAGGAGAGGTAAGAAACATTTAATTTCACCATATAAAATTCTTACTTTGTATTGGTAACGCCCAGCTGATAGAATTAGAACTGCCACACGCCATCAGGATTATACTTAGTATCGTCCATTTACTGTCTTCAAACCAAAGGATGAGCGTCAGACCAATTAGAATACCAATAATTTCTGAAACTCCTGTAAAAACACACATAATATTCCTATCATGAATCTGTAAGCAAACAGTTTTCGGATACTTTTGAAATTCAAATGGGTTAAAGCAAGGAGATGCACTATCTCCTCTGCTATTCAATTTTGTACTAAAGCATGCCATCAATCATTAGAGGATGAAGAAGGCTTACAATAAAGGCCAACACACACACATGCACACTCATTGATTAACACTAAGAAATTGGGGCTGGAAGTAAACATCAATAAAACTAAATATATTATGTTTACATACATAATGGAAATGAACAGTTAATGACAAATGAGGAAAATTTTGAAGAAGTGGCTGAATTCAAATACGTAGGAACAACAATTACAAATAGGAATGAGATACAAAAAGATATTAAACATAGGCTATTATGTATTACAGGTACTTTTGTTGTCCTGTGTAGGTTAGCAAGGGAGAAGTTGATGTACAACCATTTCTAATAAATGTTTGCAATTTATTGCAAAGGTTGGTCATACCAATTTCACAGCTACGTGGTTCCATCTAGCAACAACTCTATGAACTTTTGTGCATGTGCACTGTTATTCTGTAGGACTTTTTTTACATTTCTAAAGACTTCTTTCATTCTAACGGAGAAGTAGAAAAATCTGCAGTGGCTGCTCATGTTTGGTCGGAAAAGCATAAAATCATAAAATTATTAAAACAGTTGGAAAGTACAAAAGAGTTCACCATTTGGGAGAAGATCTACATACAGAAGAACAAAAATAGGATTATGAATTTTGAAATTCCTGGGGAAAGATTTGATTTACAAGTTCTTCAGTCATCCAAAAGATTGGAGTGGGAGTCAAGATCCAGGGCTGACAACATAAAATTCAACAGTCTGGAAAAGCTAACTATGTTATACATGGTATATTGAAACATGTTCGAATAGAACATAACAAGTTATGAGGTAAGATGACTCCAGATTCACTTTATTTATAGAGAAAAACCAAAAACACTTTACCACATATAACAAGAATATATTTTTTAAGTTCCAACCATACACCAAGTGTATGCACCAACAGATGCAAAGCGGTTTACACTATTCAATCACAGGATGCAGCCAACATATACATGAAATTTGAACTCATGTTGCCAACAAACCTAAAAGCTAACCTAACACAATTTATGTAATCTAACCTGTGAAAGACCAAGCTAAAGCTAACCTAACCTATGAAAGAATGCACACTGATTTTATTTAGTGTAAGTTAATTAGTACAGACACTAAGTTGACTGCACTGGAACACAGAATATTCATTAAAATCAATATGGCTGCCATGTCTTCATGTAGTTCAATATCATGAAAAAATATATTCAAATAATTGTTAGAAAACATGTGAAAATCATTGTAAGTGGTGTAAATAATTTGAAAAATAAAACTCTAAGAATAAAATTTGACAGGAGTTCCTGAATTAAGTAATTTAAAAAGTCATGTCACATGTTGAAAAGTTTAGCCAAAGAACCTTATATTCCTATTGTAATTTATTAATAAGTTTGATTCCCTAATCAGATAGAAAATTTTCTCTTTACCATTGATTCATAGGGTGGATTTCTCAACCGAAGTCTAAATCACGACCGCGGTTTTCCTATTTTTTATTGTTTCCATAACAACCATAAAAAATGAAAAATCAATGGCTGTTAATTATTAAAACAAATGCCTGAATCATGTCTATGCGTTCCCTAAAGCGACTTAAACATTTTCTTCCTACAACTCTTAAAAGAATTTTAATCCAAACTTTAGTGATGCCGCATTTTGACTACTGTGACGTTCTACTAACTGACATAAGTGACGGATTGTCGGACAAACTGCAGCGTGTCCATAATATGTGTATCAGATTCATATTTAATGTTCGAAAATACGATCACATTTCTCCATTATTCCACGAATTGTCATGGCTACATCTAAAAGAGAGAAGAAAATCGCACTGTCTAATTCTCCTATTTAAGATCCTACATACCTCGATTCCCAATTATTTATCATCCCGTTTCCAGTATCTATCCTCAAACCATAACTTAAACACAAGATCACAACATAGTCTCTTGCTTAATATACCGCAACATAGGACATCACATCATTCCATGTCATATACCATCTCCATTTCTCGCAACTGGAATTCCCTACCACAAGAAATAAGGGGCTGCCGGACATTGGCATCTTTTAAAAGAAATCTAAATTTATATTTGCTCTAAACTCGACTTCATTATTATCCAGTGTAAGATATATATATATTAATTGGTGTTTCCCGTATAATGTATCATATTTATATTTATTATTATTATTATTATTATTATTATTATTATTATTATTATTACTATTATCGTATCATTATTGTTATTACCCTATAAAATGTTGTTTGTACATGACATTTACATTGCTACATTTATTGTATCTTTAACTATTTATAATTAGTATAGTGTATATCTATATTTGTCGAATATTTATTTGTATTTGTGCTGGTTGAGTGGAAGAGAGGGCCTTATGGCCTTAACTCTGCCAGAATAAATAAAGTATTATTATTATTATTATTATGGTTTTATAACAATTTCAGTGAATTTTCAGTCATTTTTATAGGTGCTATGGAAACAATAAACAATCGGAAAAGCACGGTCATGGTTTAGACTTCGGTTGAGAAATCCACCCATTGACTCTCATTTGTGCTAAACAGGTGAAATTTTAATAAACTCGTAATGGCTGTTACCTAATACTGCTGCATTTAGCTGTAAGTTGGTTCCAAATGCTTTTGTATTGAGCACTGTACCGTAGTAGGTGACGATAGTTGTCGCCCAGACCAGATGTAGAGCAAAACACTCCGGTCGCTTGAATAGTTCACACCAGGTACCATCACTGGCTTCAAAACAAAACAAAATTTAAGCATTAACATCACCATTTTAGAAAATTCTAAAGGAATAAAACTATTGGGTTTGTTTTCATGAAAATATATTTATTTACTATTTATAAATTATCATCAATCGTACTTAGTAGACACTGAAAATTGCTATGACTACAATATATATATATATATATTTTAATATATAAAAATTACGTGTCACGTTGTTTGTCCGCGATGGAATCCTAAACTACTGAACCGATTTTAATAAAATTTTGCACACTGTGTGTTGTTTGATCCAACTTGAGACCTACGGTTGTTTATAACTAAATTTGTAGTCGCATTATATTTTATTGCAAATTATTTGTTTATTATTTAACAAAGAGTTATAATTATCTATGAGTTCCATACGATTCTAACAGATGGCCGTGTAAGGTAATTGGTTTATTATTTAACCAGGTGGCTGTGCTTTTTGCTGCAACCGCAAATTTCAATTGAATTACAAATATTGATTATTTCATAATTTAAGTGTGTTCAGTGTTTATTTTATTTTCAATATATTGATAATAATATTAATTTCGTGTGTAAGTATTAGTTTTAAGTAATCTGGCTGAAAGACAGCAACTTAATTTAAATTTAACTGGACCGAGAAGGGACATTGAACAATATGGCAAATCAGTTCTAGAGACCATGAATGATAAGATATCAAGAGAATTTCCACAAATTGGAATAGTCCTATGTGACATAAATCTTACATTTAAGAAGAATGTTAGTTTAAAAACATATGAAGGTCCTAAGGAATGGAATAACAGAACTGAAAGTAAGTCTGTTAGTTATAATAATATACCTAATATTACAGAAACAATCTCCATGGCTCAATTAAATGAAAAACAAGATAACTATAATATATCACAAGATGATATTACTATACAGACTTCTTGATGATGATGAGAATCAAAACTGCCAACAAGTTCGTAGAAAAAAACAAAAGTATAATGAAATCAGCAAGCCTCCTCAAAATATTCCATCAATAAATGTATATAATCCTTATGATACACTTATGGATGATACTGAGAATGCAGACAACAAATTCATCTCAATCAACAAACCATATGGAAAAATTAACGTAAAAATAGTTAAAGGCGACATGAAGTTAACCGGGCCATCTAGTATATATATATATATATATATATATATATATATATTGTAGCTATCCAAATGCCTCACAATGCTGGGTGGGCACTGGTTCCATACTGGCCGAAATTCCATGAGAAAATTTCTTCCCCCATGGAGACTCAAACCATCGCAAGTCCCATAGCTCTGCGCCAAGGCATCCTGCCTTAACCACTCGGCTATGGCCTGTTTGTTAGTTCGTTCATTATACTGGAGGTAAACCAGAGGAAAAGCATCCAATACAATGAGATGGGAGAATAACATTAACCATGATTTGAAGTAGATGATTGAAAAATTTTAGCAAGGATATGGATGTATGGAGAACTTATGTCTGTGGTGTCTTGTACCTCTGGGATCAATACTATCATTGAGTATGTTAGTTAGTTAATTCATTCAACAATGGCTCAAAACTTTATGTGACCTCCATTTTTGTTATAAATTTGATAATACTCACCTTGTAGGTTTGTCTATATTTACATCTTTGGTTCCATTTAAAGCAGACATGTCATTCATACATTTTCTTCCTTTATTTGACTTTCGTTTTTCCATCAGCCATGTTGATGACTCAGGAATACAACTGTAAAATTCCACAATAAATTAGATTCATCAACTTACAAGAAGAGGGTAACATTTTACATAATATGAGTTTGATATGCATTTATTTAAATTTACAGTGGGAGGAAACACTATGAGATATTTATATTAATAAATGAGTTGGAGAAAATGTTTTAACATCTCACCTCAGAAAGTTGCGTGTCTTCACGATACCGGTTTCAAAACTATAGTATTACTTCCATCTTCAGTTGGAATTTGACTGAAGATGGAAGTAATACTATAATTTTGAAACCGGTATCGTGAAGACATGCAACTTTGTGAGGTGAGATGTTAAAACATTTTCTCCAACTCATTTATTAATAGATATGCATTACTCACTTCATATTTGTAGCTTTTTTGAAGACCCTAGGTTTCGATGCCTTAGGCAACATTTTCAATTCTTTCTATTTGTTGAAAAGGCGATTGGTGATCATGTAGGTTGATTTCTGCTCCCTCTGTTGGCTGAGTGATCAACTTCCAACTCATTTCCTTTTTCTCTGAGAATTTCAAAGTTAATTATTCTCTTTCTATTTTCCTTCTTCTTCTTCTTCTTCTTCTTCTTCTACTTCATGAAATTAGACCTTTTGACCTGTTTTCTCATCAAGTGGAATTTAATGAATCTTCCCATCTAGTAAATGGGTGTCCAACACTTCTATGTCCTATTGGTTTGTACTTTAATAACAGCTGAGGGATTCTATCTGTAGGCATTCTTTTAACATGTTCATACCAGTTGTTTCTCATGTTGTCAATTCTATTTGTTAAATTAAAAATATTTAAGTCTTTTCTAATATCTTCATTTCTTTTTCTATCCAAAATTATCGCACCTGCTACTGAACGTAAGAACTTCTTTCTATTTTTGTGGATGTAAATTTTCTCCCAAATTGTAAGTTCCTTAGATGTTTCAATAATTTGGCATTTTTTTCGATTCTGTGTTTTTCTGACCATGCATGTGCAGCTATTGCAGATTTTTCTATTTCTCCTAATTTATATTTCTAAGGTGTTCTTACAATCTAGTTCCTAAAATCGAAACAGGACAATTATGAATTTCAAATTTCCCGGGGAAAGGAACTTAATTAGTAAGTTCATTGGATACAGGAAGAGGGAGCAGGAGTCAAGAATCAGGACTGACAACTTGAGAAAAATCAGTCTGTAATTGCTGAAGATGTGCTAACAAGCCTTGAAACATATGTTCAACAAAAACAACCATAAGAGGTAAGAATATACAGACTAAATAACTTGATTATTAAATTCCCTAAATTATTGAAACAATTAGATAAATCTAAGGAAATCACAATTTGGGAGAAAATGTCATCATCATTGTTGGTTCTACAGCCCATTGCAGGCCTTGACCACCCCTACAATGCACTTCCATTCATCCCTCTTCTCTGCCTTTCCTCTCCATCCTCGTACACTCAGTGTTCTCAGGCCCTGTTCAACGCTGTTCAGCTATCTAATTGTACCGAAATCATGTTTTCGATACATGGATTACGTCATACTGCACAACCAATACGTCATCGCGTCTCCATTTCTTCTGTGATCTTAGTGAACAGTGCCAATTCTCTCCTACATACCCCCCCTTTTCCTTTATGCGCCATGTTCTATCGCACATCGTCCACTCTCCCAGTGAACCCTCAAATAAGCTGTGCTTACCTACATCAGGGTCATCATCTGTTAATTAACCAAAGGGTCAAGTCTATATAGTTCGGAGGAGCTCGTTTTGTTTATTCGTCCCTTAGGCCAGGGTAGGGCCACAAGGACCGTGTACCCTAGCCCTTGGCGGGACTGGTGTGAATGAAAAGAATGTACGTATGTTACTTTATTATTGCTTTGTTTAGATGACCGATAAGGTTATTGTTTATTTTTTTCTCAATTTATTTTTCAATGTTAAACTAATCATTTATTATTATTTGAATGTTATATTTGACTGTTTTTTCTTTGACTCTTATTGAATATAAGATATCTGCTTTTAGTTAACTTCTGTCTATTGATTTAGTAGCTAGTTATGTTAGATATGAGTATAAAGTTCCAAAGCTTTCTCAAGTGAATATGATTTACTCTTTCCTTGAAACTTCCACGATTATAATCTGTATAGCTTACAATATATTACATGCTTAACAATCTATTGAAGAAAGATGAGTTAATCTTTGCCTTTTGTGGGCCCCAGGCAAAGATGTGTTAATTTGAGCAATCTATGTTCCCAATTCAAAATAATTATCAACAACATTGATATGTACCAGCACCAACGCATGGTTCAAATTATAGTAGCAGAACGCATGGTGCATAATATTAGGACGTCCAACTCTTCGGTTTCCAATTACAGTTGTCAATGTGACTCTACAACATATGTTTACAACATATACGAGTATTAGCTGTTTCAGATATCTGCCTCTATACAGAGAAAGTACATTCCATGTTCCAAATCAAATTTCCATTTTCTTGCTAAGTCGTCATAGAAAGTTCCGTCCGGAGGACCAGGGTATCTTTCTTTGATTGACAACTACCCTTCCGACCTGTCCAGCATGGGAAGCCCTATCAGTAGCTATGTTACCGCTGGCATAGCTCTCCAGGTCATAGGTGTAACGCAAATCTTCCCACCACGATAAGGTGAAGATACCATCGGGAAGGGGGAGAAAATTTACATCCACAAAAATAGAAAGAAAGTAATGAACTTTGAAATTCCCGGAGAAATAAAAATTAATTTGGAAGTTCATCAGTCAGCCTGTACCGAAATCACCTTTTCGGTACGTAAAACTACATAATACAACGCAACTACTACGTCATCGTGTCTTCATTCTTCAGTGATCTTATTGAACAGTGCCAAATTCCTATCTTCGTTGTCCCCTCTCCTACGTACCTCCCCCTTCCTTCTTTATGCGCTGCGTGTTACTGCGCATCTTCCCCTTGCTAGTGAAGTCCTCAAATAAGCTGTGCACTTGAACATCAGTGTCATCATCTATTTTGGTTTCGTCGGAGTCAAGTCGATAGTGGTCGAAGCAGCTGTTGGGTTTAATCAGACCCATAAGCCAGGGTAGGGCCACCAGGATCGTGTACCCTAGCCCTTGGCTGGACTGGAGTGAGTGGATGTATGTATGAATTATTATTATTATTATTATTATTATTATTATTATTATTATTATTATTATTATTATTATTATTGACTTTTGTTTGGATGACCAATTAATGTTATTATTTCTTTCTTAACTTATTTTTCAATGGTCAAGAAGACTATATTTTGTTATATTATTTGTATTTCATTATATCTGACTTATGACTCTCATTAAAGTTAAATTATTTTTAGTTAACTTCTGTTTACTAATTGTGTAGCTAGACATGTCAGGTATTAATATAAATTCCAAAGCTTTCTCAAGCGAATTTAATCCCCTTTCTCCTTCTAGCTTCCACGATTATAATACTGCTTAGCATACAGTACTATATGTTTAATAATTTATTAAGGAAAGGTGGATTAATCTTTGCCTTCTATGGGCCCGGGCAAAGGAATGTTGATTTAAGCACTCAATACTTTCAAACTCGAGGTAATTATAAAAGTTTGGTATGATCACGGCACGCACACGCGAATGGTTGCAAAAATGCTAGCAGAGCGCGGAACAATTAAATGTTAGCAGAACGCAGGGTGCAATTAATGCTAGCAGAGCGTGGTGCAAATAATGGTAGCAATAACGTTCAAGCCAACAGAGGGAGCAGAAATCAACCTACAGGATCACCAACTGAAATGTTTTGACAGTTAGAAAGAATTGACAATTATGCCTAAGCATCGAAACCGAGAGTCCTCAAAAGAGCTACAAATATGAAGTGAGTAGTGCATATCTAACTCAAATTTTCTCAAGAATAAGTTATTTGGAAAGTTGTCGTTTGAACAAAACTGCAACACTCCATAAATACCATCCCTGTGGATCACACTGTTATAAACAATATCTGGGAAATCAGCTAGAAGTTTTGTAAGTGAAAAACTCACGGATAAGTGAAGACAGCAAGAATGGTTGGTGCAGAGATAGCAATCTGAAAATATCTCCAGTCGTAGGAGAGGTATGCCTGTCCAGCTAATGTAATTATGCCTATCGACCACATCATCTCGAAGCATGCAGATGCCACCAGGCGAGTCCGTCCAGATACCAGATCACCACCTACAAAAAATCATCATTAATGCATTCTCCTCAGAAGACGAAGTACACTCACTTAATTCTACAGCTATATACTTTGAAATATTTTGTACATCCCTTGGCAGGGTAATCTGTTGTTAACATTTATGACTAGTAGAGGAATGTGTTTTGGCCTTCACCCTTCTCGTGATCTCAAGTAACATTATCTTTTGTTCGTTTTCAATACTTAAAATAGACAATATAATTTACAGTTGTACCGAAATGGACATTTCGTTACAGGAATTACGTCTTACTGCGCAAACTATATGTCATCGCGTCTCCATCTCGAGTGTCATCTTTATGAACAGTGCCAAATGCTTTCCTATCTATCCCTTCCCTTTCCTAGTGCGCACCCTGTGCTATCGCGCATTCCCCCTCTCCCTGTGAACTCTCATAATTAGCTGTGTTTCGTAACATCGAAGGATCATCTACTTAGTCACCGTTGGAGTCTGGTCAGAGCAGCTCAGGAGAGCTGGTTATGTTTGTTTAGTCCAGTAAGCCAGGGTGGGGACGCTAGGACAGTATTTCCCCCAACCCGAGGCTGGACTAGAGTGAGTGATAATGTATGTGTGTATGTAAGTTGATTTATATATTTTCTTTTTGTATAGATGATCAATTATGATTTCTTTTCTTTGTAAAGCGAATATTTATTTATGTATCTTTATATTATTTCTGACTACATTTTGACTCGCATTAAAAGCTTTAGTTGTGCTTTTTACTTACTCTGTGCCTATTCATTCAGTAGTTAGCATTAGTCAGATGTCTAAGTCAAATTCCAAAAGCTTACTCAAGCGTATGTTAGTTCCTTTATCCCAAAGCTTCCACGATTGTATTTTATGTCAGTAAACATTACGTATTGGGAGAATTGAGTAAAGAAAGTTGTATTCCTCTTTGCCTCTATGGGCCCGGGCAAAGATGTCACAATTTGGACAATCTATGCTTTCCAATTAAAATAGTTATCAACAATAACGGTTTGATCCAGCACCTATACGGTGCAAATTAAGGTAGCACAGAGCGTGGTTAATACGCCGGTGCAAATTTTGGTAGCATTGAGCGTGGTTACGCCGGTGAACAGTGACTTAAATGCGGTTTCTGCGAAAATACATTGAGCATTTAAACGAATGGGTTAAGACAAGGATTTTCATGTGATACTAATGGACAATTTTCTATCGTCTCTATAAGCATATTCTTTCTAATTATCTTCCATTGTGTGTAATGGTGCAAGAGCTGCTGTCATATAAACGGAATACTCGTAGTATCCGAATAGACGCCATGCTCAACAAACAAACTGCGAGTCTGTTGATAGACGTTTAAGGAGCATGAGACATTAAAGGTAAACAGAGTAGACGCCATTTACAAGATATATCATCTTTCTTTCTATTAACAACATACATGCACACACGCGTACTTATAAATACATATGCAAATATTAACACATGCAAGCGCCGTCACACACATAATACTTTTCCTGTTGTAACCAAACCAAACCGACCCAAAGCAAAGCGAACCTAACTGAAACAAATCAAACCAAACATAACCAAATCTAACATAACCTAACCAAACCTACACTTACCTAACCAGACCTAATATAACCTATCCTAACTAAACCTAACCTAACCTATCCTCAGTTAACCTAATGTAACATCACTTAATCAAACCGAACCCATCCTTGCCTCATTTAACCTAACCCAACCTCACTTACGTTACTTAACCTATATTAACCTCACTTAACCTAACCTAACCTCACATATCTAAACCTAACCACACTTAACCTACCCTATACTCACTTAACCTAACCTAACCGCACTCAACCTACCATTACCTCAATTAAACTAACCTAATCTAACTTCACTTAACCTAACCTAACCCAACAAGACCTATCCTAACCTAACTTAACCTAACCTAACCTCACTTAACCTAACATCACTTAACCTAACGTCACATAACCTAACCTAACATCACTTAATCTAACCTAACCTAACCTCACTTAACCTAACCTAACCAAACCTAACTTAACCTAACCTATCATAACCTAACCCCTAGTGACCTCTGAAGGCCTAACCAAGAGGTCCCCAAGGGCTTAACCTAACTCAAAATGGCCCCCGAGGGCCTAACATAACCCAAAATGGTCCCGAAGGCCTAACCTAACACCAAGTGGCCCCCGAGGACCTAACCTAACCCAAGTGGCTACCGACGGCCTAACCTAACCCAAGTGGCCCCCCAGGTACTATCCTAACCCAAAATGGTCCCCGAGTGCCTAACATAACCCAAAGTTGTCCCCGAGAGCATAACCTAACCCAAGTGGCCCCAGAGGACCTAATCTAACCAAAGTGGCACCCGACGGCCTAAACTAACCCAAGTGGCCCCCGAGGGCCTAATCTAACCCAAGTGGCCCCCGAGGTCCTAATCTAACTCAAGTGGCTCCCGAGGGCCTAATCTAACCCAAGTGGCCCCAGACGGCCTAATCTAACCCAAGTGGCCCCCGATAGCCTAACCTAACTAAAGTGGCAGCCGACGGCCTAAACTAACCCAAAGTGGCCCTCGAGGGCCTAATCTAACCCAAGTGGCCCCCGAGGGCCTAATTTAACCCAAGTGGCTCTCGAGGGCCTAATCTAACCCAAGTGGCCCCCGAGGGCCTAATCTAACCCAACTGGCCCCAGAGGGCCTAAACTAACTAAAGTGGCACCCGACGGCCTAACCTAACCCAAGTGGCCCCCGAGGGTCTAATCTAACCCGAAGTGGCCCCAGAGGGCCTAAACTAACTAAAGTGGCACCCGACGGCCTAAACTAACCCAAAGTGGCCCTCTAGGGCCTAATCTAACCCAAGTGGCCCCCGAGGGCCTAATCTAACCCAAGTGGCCCCAGATGGCCTAAACTAACTAAAGTGGCACCCGATGGCCTAAACTAACCCAAAGTGGCCCTCGAGGGCCTAATCTAACCCAAGTGGCCCCCGAGGGCCTAATCTAACCCAAGTGGCCCCAGAGGGCCTAAACTAACTAAAGTGGCACCCGAAGGCCTAACGTAACCCAAGTGGCCCCCGAGAGCCTAATCTAACCCCAAGTGGCCCCAGAGGGCCTAAACTAACTAATGTGGCGCCCGATGGCCTAAACTAACCCAAAGTGGCCCTCGAGGGCCTAATTTAAACCAAGTGACCCCTGAGGGCCTAATCTAACCCAAGCGGCTAACCCGAGTGGCCCCCGATGGCCTAACCTATCAACAAGTGGTCCCCGAAGGCCTAACCTATCCCAAGTGGCCACCGAGGGCCTACCCTAACACAAAGTGGCCTCCGAGGGCATAACATAACCGAAAGTGGTCCCGAATGCCTAACCTAAACACTAAGTGGCCGCCGAGGGCCTAACCTAACCCTAGTAGCCCCCGAGGGCCTAACTTAAACCAAAGTGGCCCCGAGGGTCAAATCTAAAGTAAAGTGGTCCTGAGGGCTAAACCTAACCTAAAGTGGCCCCCGATAGCCTAACCTATCCAAAGTTGCCCCGAGGGCTTAACACAACCCCAACTGGCCTCCGAGGGCCTAACCCAATCGCCATTGGACTCTGAAAGCCTAATCTAATCCCAAATGCCCCCGAGGGCCTAACCTAACCCCAAGTTGCCCCTAGGGCCTATCATAATCCAAAGTAGTCCAGAGAGCCTAATCTAACCAAGTTGCCCCCGAGAGCCTAATGTAACTCCATGTGGTCCCCGAGGCCCTAACTTAAACCAAAGTTCTCCCCGAGGCCAAATCTAACCCAAAGTGGCCAACGAGGGCCTAACCTTACTCAAAGTGGCTCCCGAGAGCCTAACCTTACCCAACGTGGCCTCCGATGGCCTAACCTGACCCAAAGTGACCTCCATTGGCCTAACCTGACCCAAAGTGGCCTCCGAGGCGTAATCTAACCCAAAATGCCTTCCGAGGGCCTAACCTGACCCAAAAGGCCTCCGAGGGCCTAACCTGACCCAAAGTGACCTCCGAGGGCCTAACTTTACCCAAAATGTCTCTCGAGGACCTAACCTGTCCCTAAGTGGCCTCCGAGAGTCTAAGCTGGCCCAAAGTGGCTTCGAGGGCGTAACCTGACCCAAAGTGTTCTCCGAGGGCGTAACCTGACCAGAAGTGGCCTCCAAGGGCCTAACCTATCCCAAAGTGGTATATGAGGACCTAACCTTACCAAAAGTGACTCCCGAGGGCCTAACCTTACCCAACATGGCTTCCGAGGACCTAACCTGACCCAAAGTGAACTTCAAGAACCTAACCTAATCCAAAGTGGCCTCCAACATCCATCCTTAACCGACAGAACCGGCCTGTAACGATTGAACCGGCATAATAACGGAAGGGAAAATATACACATATTGTAGGTAGTTTCGAACGTGATGCATCAATCTTACATTTGCTTCGATAGAAAGACTGCTATTATCCACTGAGCTAAAGGTGCATACATGTTGCCAGTTACAGTCTCTATGTCATATTATTTCCATTTTAATTTGAAATATTCAGTGGCGTGCCTACCATTTTACAAATTGAATCATAACTTAGAATCCGGAACGATAACAAATTTTATAACCTTATCATCTATACTATAGGAACATTTTAGCATTCCCTCCGCCAACCCAAATAAATAAAAATGAAATAAATCTTAATTTTAATAAAATAATAAAGAGGACACATTATTCGTAGACCATTTGTTCATTATCTCAAATTGCTTATATGATACCCTCTATACACATTTAAATTTGTGCGGTAAATTCATTTACACTCTGTATGTGGGTATATGCTTGTATGGAATGAGAGTATTGCGGGACATGGCAGCGATGAGATTCCAAGCTGCATCCTGAAATACATAGAAACTATATGCACTTTTTCAAAGAAACTGGTTATATTTTCTGACAAGTCCACCGCTGTGGTCTCGAGGTAGCATGCTGCACTCTCACGCAGCGGGCCCGCGCTCTATCCCCGGACGGGACAGTTTTCCTGTATGAGGTTTTATCGGGGGTTCCTCGCCTGTAAGACAAATGTCAGGAAAACTTTAAGGACCAAACGGTCCCCGAAATCATATGGCCATCGCAATCATCATCATTCATATTCATCTTAGATTAAGCTTAGGATTAGGGACTCTCCTGGCGCACCATTATCATGTTCGTCGCCCATCACATCATCGGGGCAACGTAACCCCGCCTTCCAAGCGCCCCAACCTCAGAAGTGGGTTACAAGTACGCCATGCCAGGAGAGAATACCAGGAATGTCGAAAGACAACCTGGGGCATTTGCAATAAATTTTCTGACAAATATTGGGGGTTAGAATAAGAATTGGAATATAATGGAAATTTGTAATTATGTATCCACACAAAGCAGTTTGAAGAATTTGAACATTATTTTATAATTTCTGGCTCCCATACTTACCCTCTGATAGAGATTTTGCTAGAATTGAAAAAATATCAGAGGGACAACCCAATATATGCTGTTTATCCAATTGGAGAGAAATAATCTGAACATGTGGCCGTAAGCACAAGTTTTATGTAGTCGAAATGGAAAGCACTGATTTTTTCGATATAAAAGCTTTAAAAAGTGGGCTAATTAATGCTAATAAGAAACTGTGTATTAGTGGTGTGGAGTTCGAATTCTCAGAAGGTATAGAGTTAGGATTTGAAAATCCCAAAACAAGAGTCAATGAATTAAGAAACATGAGGAATATGGAGTTTGAAGAGGTTTCTACTAGAAAGAAAGGAAACCCAAGTACCATGGCTCTAAAGCAGAAAAATGTAAGACCACTTATGATAAAAATAAGCAAATTTACAGATGTGATGGAGTATGTCCCCTGAATTTGATACCAAATTATGGTAAATGATGTGGAAGACCTATTTTAGGGCATTGTTTAATTTTTATGAAACATATATCATATTTTATTTGATTAAATGGGGAAAAATAATAATAATAATAATAATAATATATAATAATAATAATAATAATAATAATCTTATATTACTAGCATTTATTCAACTTTTTTTAAAAACGGTGTAATATATGATGAAGGAATTTTAGGGGATTGTTTATCTTTTGTGGAACATATATTACTTTGTTTTATTAAATAGGGTAAATATAATTAATTTAAACGTTTCTTATGTTGAAAAATATTTATTCCACATATTTTTTTTAAATTTTTGGTCAAGATAGTGTCAAGCCATGCAATTACATATTTTTAAATATAAATTTTTTAATATAAAAATAGAAAAACTTTTTATAATATGATATATGTCACTATTTGATTAAAAACATATTAGAAAAACACATTTGATCTCTACAATCAAAATTTAATAACGCCTCTTATTTGAGGAATTAAACAAATATTCAAATTGCTTTATCTCAGAATCAGGAAAATGTGGCTTAACACTTTCTTGCTGGGACCCCTCAATTATCCCCTGTACAATTTACTTCATATATATATATATATATATAACGGGCTTCCAATATAAACCCGGACCGGCCTCACGGGGTTTCACCCGTCATGCAGCGCTCTCTCCTCGTCCGCATTTCACTCTGCCAGCCGCTCGTCCTTGAACTAGTCAGTTTACTATCGTTCGACAAGATGAGACGTCAGCTGACATTAGAGCAGCGCATTTATGTGTGTAAATGTTATTATAAATACGAATCAGCTCGTCGCGTTCGCGAGGAATTTATTCGGAACTTCCCTGGACAGTTCCAGATCGACAATCCACGATCTTGTGACTAAATTTGAAACCACTGGTTCAGTACAAAATAAGAAACACACGCGAAGGCGTACGGTTCTCACCGAAGAAAAATTAGACAAAATTGGCGAAAATTTGGAACGTTCACCACAAAAATCATTACCGAAATTAGCACAAGTTGGGATTTCAGTATCTTCTGCACATACAGCAACAAAATTGTTAAAACTCAAACCTTACAAGTGTACACGTGTTCATTGTCTAAACCAAGGTGATCCCATAGCACGTGTGCGGGAGGACAACATTTCCAGCATTTTCTATAAGGTAAGAAACAGTTCAAGGACGGGTGGCAGGCAGGGTGAATTGCGGGAGGAAGAGACAGCACTGCGTGCCGGGTGAAACTCCGTGATGCCGGTCCGGTTTTATATTGGAAGTCCGTTATATATATATATATATATATATATATATATATATATATAATATATATGTGTGTGTGTGTGTATGTGTGTGTGTGTGTGTGTGTGTGTGTGTCATTTAATTCAAAGACATGGATCATCTGAATTTAGACATCGAAAAAGAATAATAGAGACAAAGTAAAGATATTGGCATATTAAATTATATTTTATGGAGTTGTATCTTGTAAGCCCATGTTTCCCTTAACAGAGATTTAGGCGCTCTCCCCCTACATGGAAGAATTTGAACCATCTTCAGACTCGGGACCTACGGCTTGAAATCCCTCCCGGAAGACCTGATCCTTGGATTTTTCCATCCTAAAAAAATCCATCAACCCCGGCCGGGTTTGAACCCGCGACCCTCGGAACCAGAGGCAAGGAGCATAACCACTAGTCCACCGCGGCCGATTAATCAAGAGGGCTAAATTATTAATATACTAGCTAATATCCGGCGTGCGCTGCTACGCCCAAATAAATGAAAATTAATGTGTTTTTATGTTTAGTTAAATAAGTAGATGGAAAAATAATTATAAATTTATATTTTTATATACCCCATGCTGATTATCCGGCGTTGCCCGGGAATCTACTTATCCCGATCTTCTTGACATAAATGAGCTGAAATATGAACATGAATGTGTTTTATGTTTAGTTAAATAAGTATAAGGAAAAATTTATATCGTAATTATTTTTAGATATCCCGTGCTGATTATCCGGCGTTGCCCAGGAATCTACTCATCCCGATCTTCTTGGCATAAATGAGCTGAAAGACGAAAATTAATGTACTTCTTATGATTAGTTGAATAAGTAAACTGAAAAATAATTATAAATTTATATCGTAATTATTTTTAGATACCCCATGTTGTTTACCCGGTGTTGTCCGGGAATCTACTTATCTCGATCTTCTTGGCATAAATGAGCTAAAAGACAAAATTCGTTATTGTGAGTTATACGTAAAAGAATACCCGCCATGTGCTGCTATGCTTGCACAGGAATCTACGTACTATGTACTTTCCTCCCTTAAAGTAAGAGTCCATGTTTCGCATCCATATAATATAACTGGTAGAATAATAGTTTTATATATTTTCAGTTTAATTTTTTTTGAAAGGATATTAGCATGGATTTCCAGAATTATGCCTTGTTTAATATATTTGTGCATTTCATTCCTATTTGTGATTATAGTTCCTAGGTATTTGAATTCAGCCACTTCTTCAAAATTTCCGTCATTTGTCATTAGCTGCGCATTTCCATTATATAATGTACTTCTACGTGTGGCCATATATTTAGTTTTATTGATATTTACTTTCAGTCCCAGTTTCTTAGCGTTAGTCAATAGTGTGTGCGTATTGGCGCTTAGTATCTCCTCGCTATTGCCTGGTAGTACTAAATAGAGTTTAGGCAACATTGAAAAGTTGTAGATGAAATTGTGTCATGTGTATAGGTTGATTGAGAGTCAAGGATAACAGATGATGCAGAAATCAAGAGAAGTCAACGAGCATATGTCAGCTTGAAATGGATGTGTTGCTGATAATCAAAGATCATGTCACATTGTTTATACTAGAGCTTAGAACATAATAACTTAGCTATCCTGAGCGAATTGCCTGCAACCTTAGGTATCATAGATGACTGAAGAATGAGTCATTTTTTATCTCTTACCACGTGGTTTATGTTTCCTTAAACACGGTAACTGCAGTTTTCAAGAGAAAACATCCCTCTCATTTTCAACAGATATCCATCCATAGTAATTCTGCCCGAAGGCAGGTCCTTCACTGCAATCATAGCATTTTCATGCTATGCTTGCAGCTTTACTAGGGAATTGTAGATGTGGTAGCTTCCCGTTGCTTTCCACACCAGTGAAGGATGATGATGATGATGATGATGATTATGATAAGGATGGTGATGATGATGATGGCCATATGATTTGGGGGACCGTTTGGGCCTTAAAGTTTTCCTGACATTTGTCTTACAGGTGAGGAAAAACCCCGATAAAAACCTCACCCAGAAAAACTGCCCCGACCGGGGATCGAACCCGGGCTCGCTGCGTGACAAGGCAGCACGCTACCTCGAGACCACAGCGGTGGACTCCACAGATATTATGACTCTAAAAATGGGAGGGATGTTTCCTCTTGAAAACTGCAGTTCCCGTGTTTAAGAAAACATAAACTATGAGGTAGGCCTAAGATATAAAAATAAACAATAGTTTTAAAAAACTAAAACAACACGCTTTATTAGAAAACTGAACTAAAAAATGAAAAATAATTTTAATTTCCAACACGCTTGGGATAAAATTAAAGAGGTCAACAAAAAAATCATCTCCAACACATCTAGAATAAAACTAGAGTTATCAACAAACAAAAAATAATTTTACCATCAAAAGCTTTCTATGATTTTTACATTTTCTTCTTAGAGACTTTACTTTTACCAATATATGTTTATTATCAAATATATTAATTGATATAGAGCACTCCATGCTTTTGATGGTAAAATTATTTTCTTTTTGTAGATAACTCTAGTTTTATTCTACATGTGTTGGAGATGATTTTTTCGTTGACCACTTTAATTTTATCCCAAGCGTGTTGGAAATTAAAATTATTTTTCATTTTTTAGTTTGGTTTACTAATAAGGCGTGTTGTTTTAGTTTTTTAAAACTATTATTTATTTGTAGATAACTCTAGTTTTATTCTAGATGTGTTGGAGATGATTTTTTCGTTGACCACTTTAATTTTATCCCAAGCGTGTTGGAAATTAAAATTATTTTTCATTTTTTAGTTCGGTTTACTAATAAAGCGTGTTGTTTTAGTTTTTTAAAACTATTATTTATTTGTAGATAACTCTAGTTTTATTCTAGATGTGTTGGAGATGATTTTTTTGTTGGCCACTTTAATTTTATCCCAAACATGTTAGAAATTAAAATTATTTTTCATTTCTTAGTTCGGTTTTCTAATAAAGCGTGTTGTTTTAGTTTTTTTAGTTATTATTTATTTATATCTTACCTCATAGTTTATGTTTTCCTTAAACACAAGAACTGCAGTTTTCAAGACGAAACATCCTTCCCATGTTCAACCTATATTACCACATGACATTGAAAATGGGAGAGATGTGTCCTCTTCAAAACTGCAGTTCCCGTGTTTAAGAAAACATGAACTATGAGGTAAGATATAAGAAAATGACTCATACTTCTTCATGAATAAGAATCTCATAATGTTACTTCCCATAATTAACTATGAATCTTATATGATTCACTATCTAATACCTGGCGTGCGCTGCCACGCCTACATAAATAAAAATTAATGTTTTATGTTTAGTTAAATAATAATAATAATAATAATAATAATAATAATAATAATAATAATAATAATAATAATAATAATAATAATAATAATAGTAAAGTAAAGTGATCCCACAACAGACCCGGAGGCCCTTGGGGTAGTAGGAGGTTAAGGCTCCCACTTTTTTCTAGACAATCGGCACTTTATGTCAGCCGGGTTGTCAGCCCAGCGTGACGGCCGCCTTTACCCCCAGAACAAACGTCTGGTACTCATTTCCATTAGAGGCTGAGTCGACCCCAGGGCCATAGTGCCGCCAGAGGGTTTGGGTCAGTTTAAAAATCCTGACCCCAACGGGACTTGAACCCTCGACCCTCCGGCTTGTAGCTCAGTGCCTTAACCACTACGCTACGGCGTGCCCCCCAATAATAATAATAATAATAATAATAATAATAATAATAATAATAATAATAATAATAATGCTTTATTTATTCTGGCAGAGTTAAGGCCATAAGGCCATCTCTTCCACTCAACCAGCACAAATACAAATAAATATTTGACAAATATAGATATACACTATATTAATTATAAACAGTTAAAGATACATTAAATGTAGCAATGTAAATTTCATGTACAAACAACATTTTATACGATAATAACAATAATAATACTCATCCCGATCTTCTTGGCATAAATGAGCCTGAAGACAAAAATTAATGTGCTTCTTATGATTAGTTGAATAAGTTAAATGAAAAAAATATATATAGGCCTATGTATATCGTAATTATTTTAAGATTCCCCGTGCTGATTACCCGGTGTTGCCCGGGAATCTACTTACCTCGATCTTCTTACCATAAATGAGCTAAAAGGCAAAATTCGTTATTCTCAGTTATCCGTAAAAGAATACCCGCCTTGTGCTGCTATGCTTGGACAAGAATCTACGTACTTGTCTCGATCTTCTTGGCATCAATGAAAAACAAAAACGGTTATTGTGAGTTATCCATAACAGATAAATTTATGCTGTCGCGGACGTTTTTGTAGAGCTTTTTGAGATATTCAATTCTGTGTACATTAATTTTGTGTATTTGTTATGGTTTAGGCAGCGTAAGCCATTTAAGAGTCCAAAGAGCTATTTTTTTCACGTTTTCTACTATAAAGGGCTATTTTTAAGGTTATAGGAGTTGAGTATCACAACTCTCTTATAGCCTATGTTCATCCCGGGAATCTCCTGAATATTTTGCAAAAAGCCCCATCACAATCAGACCAATGGTATGGCCGCACATAAAGTACAAACAAACGTTTATTTTTATATATTATATTTCATACATCTCAATGATAGATAAATTATATTTGAAGATAAAAATTATACGCTCAGACTGGGGCTTGAACCCAGGATCTTTGGCTGTATTCTCTTTACTTACATATGATGTATCCGCAGGTAAAACTGCAAGTACACGCCGTAGCAGTTACGTAGCGAAGAAAACACTGTATTTCATAGAAGACGGAGAAAGCTATCCCTACTCCAGCTATCACTTGTAGAATCATTCCGCCGACCAGGATTGTTTTTGGACTCATCCATCTTAATAACAAGGCACACAGCAATCCACCAAACAAAACCCCAAACAAGTAGCACACCTGCAACAAAAGAACATCAAGTTTAAGTGGTCTCAGTCCTTAAGACAGTTAAAAAGTAGCATAATAAAAAAAAAGTCCAAAAACACAAGAACTGCGCAAACTAAGTGAATTCCTCGACAAGTCAAAATTAACGCAGCGCCACCTACCGAGTCCAATTGTGAATCTAAACCATTCAGGGACCCAGTCAAACGCACACAAACAAGATTTCCGGGCTGTAAGGCCATGATCTTGAGGCTTGAAGTTCCCCGACGTTTCGCCAGAGACTGCATCCGGCACCCTCAAGGGTTTTCTTGAGCAGTCTCTGGCGAAACGTCGGAGAACTTCAAGTCTCAAGACCACTGCCTACAGCCCGGAAATCTTCTTCAAGATCATCATAATAACTCCGGCCGTGAAAGCCTAAGTCAATACACACAAAAAATTTAATCAAAATTGGTCAAGTCATTTAGGCAGTTTTTTTAATTTCTGGTTTCAAGTAAACCTCCACTTCTAATTGTCGGATTTCTCTCATTTTTTTTTTGATAATCCATCCATAGTAATTCTGCCCGAAGGCAGGTCCTTCACTGTAACCATAGCATTTTCATGCTATGCTTGCAGCTTTACTAGGGAATTGTAGGTGTGGTAGCTTCCCGTTGCTTTCCACACCGGTGAAGGATGATGATGATGATGACCATATAATTCCGGGGACCGTTTGGACCTTAAAGTTTTCCTGACATTTGTCTTACAGGTGAGGAAAACCCCCGATAAAAACCTCACCCAGAAAAACTGCCCCGACCGGGGATCGAACCCGGGCCCGCTGCGTGACAAGGCAGCACGCTACCTCGGTGGACTTTTTTGATAATAACTATCTGGATTTATTTTAATACGATATACTGAGTTTCGTTGTGAAACATAACAAAATGTGGCCGCTAGAACGATTTTAAATTTTCACTTCAGGTGAACTCCTACACCTAATGGCTTTAGAGGGTCCAGTTATGAATCTAAACCATCCACGGACCCAATCAGACTCATACAAAAAAATTCATCAAAATCGATCCAGTCGTATAGGAGGAGTATAATGACTAACACAAGTATAGAAGAATTGACAATGGCCGCTTGAAAACAGTAATTTGTTATCAATAAGCCAGTGTTGCCAGAACTTCTAAACAAATATCCTTCACCACAGAATATCGCAACCATGTGCAGTGGTTAACTGACATATTCCGCACCCTATATTTTACTTACAACGAAATAACATGAGTACAGATGGAGGTTTGGCATAGAATAGCCAACTTTTTAGCATTTTTTCAGATCTAACAAACTCCAAGGCGCGTCAGGCCCTTGGCCTAGCAGCCGGCTGTTGGCCTCACGTTTGTGTGGATTAATCACGGAGGTAGACGATCATCCAACCAGTATAGGGGTGGCACGTGATCAGGATGTCGGGTCTCCCAGCCGTTGCAGCTGGTTTTCTGAACCTGGAGTCGCTACTTATTGTAGCTACCCAAATTCCTCAAGATGCTGGGTGGGCACCGGTCTTATATCATCATCATCATCATCATCATCCAGGGATTAAGCCTGTTGGCTCGTTCCGGTTTCATCAAAGCTAGAATTGTTGAAATTGTTCAGACCATCTTCTGTGTGGGCGACCAACATTTTTCCTTCCGTGCGGTTTATAATTTAGCAATAATTTTGGAAATCTTCCTTCTGGCATTCTATCAATATGTTATTTTCCAGTCGTTCCTATATTTAATTATTCGGTCTGTAAGTTTGAAACTATTTAGTTCCTTTCTTATATCTTCATTTCTTTTCTTATCCGGTCCTATACAGACCGAAATTCAATGAGAAAATGTCTTCCCCTATGGAGACTCGAATCAGTGCAAGTCCCGTAGTTCTTGTCTCTTGCCACTCGACCATGGTGCGGAACTTACAGACCTAACACAATTTTAAAATGACGTTGCCAAAATTTTAAATTTCACAAGGTCCCGGGATCGACTATTTCAAACAGGGTTTTCTGTGGTTTCCCCTGATTCAAAAGCAAATTCTGAAATAGACCCAAAAAGACCGCCACAGCGGCAGTTAAGCAAAATAGCCCAACACAGGCCTATCGCTATTCAAAAGCTCCCGGGCTTCTTGGGGCGCTGTTCTCGTCAACGGGGCGGGACGCTTGCATGCTGCATGATCACGCCATCCCAAAAGTAATAGAACTCAATTCGAAATTGTCAATTTCTGTGGTTTCGAGGTAGCATTCTGCCTGTCATGCAGTGGGCTCGAGTTCGATTCCCGGTCGGGACAAGCTTCCTGGGTGGTGTTTTCTTCGGAGTTTTTCCTCACATATAAGACAAATGTCAGGAAGCTTTGAGGCCCAAACGGTCCCCGAACATCATCTGGCCATCATCATCATCATCCGCCTGTGTGCAAAGCAACGGGAAGTTACCAAACCTAAAATTCCCTAGTAAAGCTGAAAAATATAGCATGAAAATGCTATGATTGCAGTGAAAGACCTGCCCTAGGGCAGAACACTATAGAATAGAATTCGAAATTCAACCAAAATTCTAAACAAATTCAAAATTCGAAATCCAATCACAAATCAGAAATCCAATCACAAATTCGAAATTCGATTCAGAATACAAAATCCAATTAAAAAATCGAAATTCGACTCAAAATTCTAAATGCGTGACGCTGGCATGCTGCATGATCACGCCATCCCAAAAACAACAGAACTCAATTAGAAATTCAACCAAAATTCGAAATTCAATTCAAAATTTGAAATTCAATCACAAATCAGAAATTTAATCAGAAATTCTAAATTCAATTCAGAACACAAAATCCAGTTCAAAAAATCGAAATTCAACTCAAAATTTGAAATACGGGACGCTTGCACGCTGCATAATCACGTCACACCTGAAACAACAGAACTCAATTGGAAATTCAACCTAAATTCGAAATTAGAAATTCAATCACAAATCAGGAATTCAACCACAAATTCTAATTTCAATTCAGAACACAAAATTCAATTAAAAAATCGAAATTCAACTCAAAATTCGAAACCCGATTCAAAATTTAATTCAACCGACATCAAAACCAACCGGGGCAAATGGACAATGTCTAGGAACCCAGGGTTTCTCCTCTAGGGGAGGAGACGAAGCACTGCCCGCCACTGGCCAACCAGATGCATCAAGGTTAGCCCATATCACTATCATCAAAATGTTGAACATTATTTATTTTTATTTAAGAGCCCCACCACCATCTCCATGGGTTTTCTCGGGCTTAATGCCCATATCCCCTTGTCCCTATTTACTATCTTCTGCTTTTATTTTGTTCTTTTTTCTGGTTACAAATTTCGGGTATTTGAGTTCTTAATGCTACTTTATATACATCCATCCATAGTAATTCTGCCCGAAGGCAGGTCCTTCACTGCAATCATAGCATTTTCATTCTATGCTTTGCAGCTTTACTAGGGAATTGTAGGTGTGGTAGCTTCCCGTTGCTTTCCACACCGATGAAGGATGGTGATGATGATTATGGCCATATGATTTCGGGGACCGTTTGGGCCTTCAAGTTTTCATGACATTTGTCTTACAGGTGAGGAAAAACCCCGATAAAAACCTCACCAAGAAAAACTGCCCCGACCGGGGATCGAACCCGGGCCCGCTGCGTGACAAGGCAGCACGCTACCTTGAGACCACAGCGGTGGACTTCTGAAAACCTGTATATACAAATTTTCACAAAGATCGGCTGAACGGTTTAAAAGGTTATAAAGGACAAACAGGCAGACATACATTTATATAGGCCTATATACATACAGATTAAATAAATTAAATACTTTATGTGTCCTATAGGAAACATTTCCAATTTATTTATTTATTTATTTAGCCTGGTGGAATAAGGCCATGTGGCCTTCTCTTCCCCTCACCAGGACAAACATATGTATGGAAGTTCGGGTAATGTGAACTCTTCTGTTTAAGTGGACCCTGTTAATATCTTCTTTAATTGGTGCTGCCCTCGAGCAGAAAAGATTTTAACTTCTTCCCCTCATTAACTTTGACGGGTTCAAGGTCAGTTTATTTTATTCTTTGTGCGAAGAATGGTTTATTTCTGATATTTATGAAAATGACCATTTTAAAAGTTTTTCAAGCTAAGAATCAATTCTTAATTTCTGCTGTTGAATATTACAAATGTTGAAAAAAGTTATCAATATAATATATTATGTAGATGTTGTTTTAATATACTGACGGGTTTGGTTTGATATTATGTGACATGATGGCTGTATAAAATAATTAAACATAACATAGGAATTCGGATAATGTGGACCCTCTGGGTCCACTTTACACGTTACGTATATTTTACCAATGAGGATGCTATCTGTAAAAACAATTCACTTAATTCTATTTAATATCCTTGTAATTTTACTAAACCCAAAGACCGTCGCTTTCTGCAGTTGAATGACGTGTGAATGTTATAATCACAATATTTTTTCAAAACATTAAATAAATATCAACGCTTTTTAATTATGATCAGTCAAAAATATTTTCCAGTTTAATCTGTGCCTGTCTGTATAAATTAATAGAGTAAATAAACTTAAAATAAACTAAAAGCTAAGGTGGACTTCGGGGTCCACTTTATCCGAATATGGAGGTTAAAGTGAACCTTTCTTGTAATGTAAAAAAAGTTTATAAATTATGAAGATGTTTCCATATTTGAATAAAATAACAATGCTATTTCATAGTTACAACACTAATGATAATCATAAGTAATGCCACTAGTGATTTCCAAATTATCGATAAATTCACGACTCACGAAGTGACTCACTTCGTGAGTCGTGAATTTATCGATAATTTGGAAATCAAGAGTGGCATTTGTTAAGACTATTTAACGAATAAAATTAAGCTGTTTACTCACAAATCATTATTTAAATATAGTTATTTTAAAATATTTATATATTCAATTTAAACGGTCATGTTTGAAAACAAATGCGAAACGATTGGTACGCTTTATTTGCTTCTTTTGTTCTCACTACAACCAGATCATATTATTTATTGCCAAAGGATTGCAATATTGTAAGAATGCACTCTAGTGGAGAAAAAATTAAACACATCAAACTGTATATTAATTCATTTCTGGTCCTATGATGTAAATATGACAATTATATTTTTCTCGAATAGTATTACCTGAGAAACAATACAATTAAGAAAGTGCAAACAGTGGTTTCTTTTTTTGGTGGTATAATCAATTGCTACAAATGTTTTTATATTAACTCCCGCATGCGCTATGTGTTGACATTCATGCACTATATATACAATCTGGTAGCCGTATTTCTCATAATGTTAAAAATTAGGTGCTTTCTTTATTATGATAAACTTTAGTTGGTAAATTCTAGGCGAAACACGACTGTGATTGGTTGTAAATAAAAAAATCATTGAAATGTGATTGGTCATTGACTCCCATTTGGGGCATGAGTTAAATAGTCACTGTAATGAAATAAAATTCAAATCCCTTAATTAAAAGAACAAAAACAACACATTCAAAGCAGGGGTCCAAATTACCCAAAGTTCCTCTATTACGTCAGAATATAACAATCACAATTAACTCTAAATTAAATACTAAATGAAGATTTGATCAATAAGATAATATATATGATATTACTATCTATAATGCAACCTGTTAATGATAGTGAAGATTAAGACTAACTAATAATAAAATGTATTCAAGCAAGATAAATTAAATTGTTGATAGACTGTCCCTGTTAATGTATATAAAAAACAAAGAAAACTAATGAGATATAGAAAACTAATTTTACGGTTATACAATATTTAAACAAATTAAAGTATTTGTTAATCTTAATATTATTTTCATAAATAATTTATCTGAGATGCGATTTTTTAAGAAATATAGCATGATATACTCTGCTGGATAAGAAAAGAAATGAAATATATAAGAAAGGAACTAAATATTTTCAAACTTACATACCGAATAATTAAATATAGGAACGACTGGAAAGAACATATTGATAGAATGCCAGAAGAAAGATTTCCAAAATTATTGCTAAATTATAAACCGCACGGAAAGAGAAATGTTGGACGCCCACACAGAATATGGTCTGAACAATTTTAACTCTTAAATTGGGAAAACACACATTTCTTCTCTTAGTTATTTGAATGTGGCGGACCGCAGTGAAAACGGAATCTTGTATAACTGTTATTATTAGGTATATTGGATAATAAGACACACATTTAAGTTGTTTCTTTTTCTTAGTTTTCTCTGATTTATTTAAATTATTAAATTAACTGAACCAACTGATGTATCCAAAAGGATACATTACGAATTTAAGCGTTAACAATTCTAGCTTTCATGAAACCGGAACGAGCCAACAGGCTTAATCCCTGAATGATGATGGTGATGATGATTTAATTTAGTTTATTAATTGTTAAAGATTAAAAAATCTCACCTGGGACAATGGTACTAAATACTGACGATCACAGACAAGATTCCACTGAGTTACAAAAAGTGATCAAATTTGTACTGAAATTGTAATGTTTACATGGAAAACTGCAGGGATCTGCCGTTACGTTGTCTGCGCACCAGAAGTCTCCGGGATCTGGCGCTTCGAATACTATGCTAGCCATCTGCCACGCGGTGGGCAGCTTCATGAAGGACACGAGGAACAAGTTTCTAATCTGCAGCAAACTGCAACCTTTCATCTCGATTTGCAATCTAGAACTGAACTCTCCACGTCCTCTCCCCCTTAATAAACTACTGACACATAACTGATTGAATACACTTCTCCTTCTAAAGTCAATGACATCAAGAGAATCGCCTAAATAAGCATTTTCACGTAGAAACACATTAACCAACAAATCAGCGCAATTTAGCTAACAAATACATTAGTAAGCAGACTTACTCCCTATATTGATGACATTCTAGTAGATAATCAATGTGGATTTAGAAGAAACAGGTCTACAACAGATCAGATTTTTAGTATAAGACAGATTTTAGAAAAGAAATGGGAATATAATGGTACTGTACATCAACTATACGTAGACTTCAAAAAAGCATATGATTCAATTAAGAGGGAGAAGTTATATAGTATCCTGCTGGAGTTCGGAATTCCTAAAAAGTTAGACTTATATGAATTGTGTCTAAATGGCACAAAGAGTAGGGTGCGTGTAGGCAAACAGTTTTCGGACACTTTTGAATTCCAGAATGGGTTGAAGCAAGGAGATGCACTATCTCCTCTTCTATTTAATTTTGTACTAGAGCATGCCATTAAATCTTTAGAGAATGAGGAAGGCCTACAATTCAATGGTATTAATAAGCTGTTAGTTTATGCTGATGATGTAGTATTGTTGGCCGATAGTGAGGAGATATTAAAGGACAATACGCACACACTATTGAGTAACACTAAGAATTTAGGACTGGAAGTAAATATCAATAAAACTAAATATAAGGTCACACGTAGAAATTCATTATATAATGGAAATGGACAGATAATGACAAATGAGTGACATTTTGAGGAAGTGGGTGAATTCAAATACCTAGGAACAATAATCACAAATAGGAATGAGATGCACAAAGAAATTAAACACAGGCTCAATTCTGGAAATGCATGCTATTATGCATTGCAGAGACTCTTGATGTCCCAACTCCTTTCAAAAAATGTTAAACTAAAAATATATAAAACTATTATTCTACCAGTTATATTATATGGGTGCGAACATGGACTCTTACTTTAAGGGAGGAAAGGAGATTACAAGTATTTGAGAATAAAGTACTTAGGAAAATTTTTTGGACCAAAGAGAGATGAACAGACAGGTGAATGGAGAAGACTACATAACAATGAACTACATGGTCTTTATAGGAAGCCAGATATAATAAGAACAGTTAAGTCTCGTAGACTGCGATGGGCAGGCCATGTTGCACGTATGGGGAATGAAAGACTTGCATGGAAGCTTCTTGTAGGAAAGCCAGAGGAAAAACGCCCAGTTGGTAGACCAAGAATGAGGTGGGAGAATAACATTAACTATGATTTGAGGGAAGTAGATTATACAGGGAATGATTGGAAAGCATTAGCTCAGGATAGGGATGTATGGAGAGCTTATGTTCGCGCGGCCATGAACCTACGGGTTCGATAGTGCCAGTGATTAAGTATTATTATTAAGTATTAAGGTACTAAGGGCCAACACTGAGAAATTGGGACTGGAAGTAAATATCAATAAAACTAAATATTTCGCCATACATAGAAATACACTATCGTAAAACGGGGTTACCTTCACTCGAGGGGCTACTTTGACAGAATTGGGGCTTCTTTGACATTTTAAATTTCCTTGCGTGTTTTGGGCTATTCTGACAACAATTCAATGGTGTAGACATTTCCTTGAAGGCGCACGAATAATTAAGTTGTTTTAAAAGAGGATGTTAATTGTTGGAGACACATCTCTCTTTCACTTTCAACAACAATGAATTCCCAGCAAGGATAAAATTGTGATTTTCGGTTTTACAGGAGTAAGGACTGGATTTATTGTGTAAGATGCAAGCTCTGGGTCTGTGGTATGTGTAACAGAGGATCGAACAATTCTCAATATGAATGTGAACTATATGAAGATGAGATGTGATTTTTTTTATTTTCTACTCTTGTTTCAAAAATTCATGTTTTCTAATTAATTCCTGATTGTTTAACTACAATAATTATATAATTTTTGTGTTCTTTTGCGTGTCAGAATTGATAAAGGAGTTTAAGTTTATTTTGTCAAATTACAGTTACAGAAACATTTGTATTAAGGTTATTTACAATACAAATATTTATAAAAAGATAAATTGGTGTCAAAGACTACCTACAGTGGGTCTACTTTGAATTATAGTGAAAACAAGTGTGATGTCAAAGTAGTCCCAGCGCATGGGCAAAACAGACCTAAACAAAAACTCATTGTTGTCCTACTAAGTTTTTATTTGAGGAGAACAGTACCAAATGGGATTTGTAGTCTAAGGTTCAATTGGTACAATAAATCATACATTCAATTTTTTTCGGCATAAATCATACGAGTTAGACCTTAAAAACCTTCAAAAATATGTCAAAGTAGCCACGTTTTACGATTATATAATGGAAATGGATAGTTAATGGCAAAAGAGGGTACCTTTGAAAAAATGGCTGAATTGAAATAACTCACTCCATGGCGCGACAGGCCTAGAAGGCCCTTGGCCTACCAGCCGGCTGCTGGCCTCACATCCACATGTGTCAATCACAGATGTAGACGATCATCTAGCCAGTGTTGAGGTGGCATGTGGTCATCATGTCGGGTCCCCCAGCCGTTATAGCTGGTTTTCTCAACCTGGAGTCGCTACTTATTGTGGCTACCCAAATGCCTCACGATGCTGAGTGGGCACCGGTCCCATACTGGCCGAAATCCCATGAGGAAATTTCTTCTCCCATGGGGACTCAAACCAGCGCAAGTCCCGTAGCTTTGCGCGAAGGCATATTGCCTTAACCTCTCGGATACGGCGCGGTACTGAATTCAAATAACTAGAGCAATAATAATGATAATTACAAATATGAATGAGATTCACAAAGAAATAAAACATAAGCTCAATTCTACAAATGCATGTTGTTATGCAGTACAGGGACTCTTGTCTGAACTTCTCTCAAAAATGTTAAACTGAATACACACACACATATAGTAATTCTGCCCGAGGGCAGGTCTTTCACTGCAATCATAGCATTTTCATGCTATGCTTGCAGCTTTACTAGGGAATTGTAGGTGTGGTAGCTTCCCGTTGCTTTCCAAACCGGTGAAGGATGATGGCCATATGATTTTGGGGACCGTTAGGGCCTTAACGTTTTCCTGACATTTGTCTTACAGGTGAGGAAAAATCCCCATAAAAACCTCACCTAGAAAAACTGGGATCGAACCCGGGCCTGCTGTGTGACAAGGCAGCTCGCTACCTCGAGACCACAGCGGTGGACTAGATATATAACTGTTATTTTCCCAGTTATATTATATGGAAGCCAAACGTGGACTCTTACTTTAAGGGAGAGGGAAAAAATTACTAGTATTTGAGAATAAAGTTCTTAGGAAAATTTTTGCATCAAAGAGAGATGAACAGACAGGTGAATAGAGAAAACTACATAACAGTGAGCTACATGATATTTATAGGAAACCAGATATTATAAGAACGGTTAAGTCTCGTAAATTGCGATGTACAGGACATGTGGCACGAATGCGGAATGAAAGAGAGGATGGAAGCTTATTGTATAAAAACCAGAGGGAAATCGCCCCGTAGGTAATCCAAGAATCGGGGGGGGGGAGAATAACACTAACCATGATGGAAGGAAGTAGATTATACAGGGATGATTGAAAAACATTAGCTCAGGATATGTCCGTGTGGCTACGAACCTACGGGTTCGATAGCGCCAGTATATTAGTTGGTAAGTAAAATTTTGAAGTGCCAGAATTCAAATAGTTATAAACAGAGAGCTGAGGCGTCTCCAGGAGGGTGCAATAGAGTGCGTGAGCACCATTTATTTTAAATTCTCACATCATCCCTTTAGTAAAATAATTGCGCTCTTTCCCTTATTTTGTTTAACCTATTATTTACTTAATAATAACTAAATTAATCGGCCGCGGTGGACTAGTGGTTATGCTCCTTGCCTCTGGTCCCGGCCGAGGTCGATGGATTTTTTAGGATGGAAAAATCCAAGGAGCAAGTCCTCCGGGAGGGACTTTAAGCCGTGGGTCCCGAGTCTGAAGATTTTCAGGCTCGTAAAAGAGCTTTAAGCCTGAATGAAAAGGCCTCTAAGCAAAATTTATCGAATTTTCCCGTCCTAGTACTACCTTGGTTTCCTAGATGTCAGTATGAGGCGGAACGCTGACCACGGACCACTCAAATGACATCTATACGAAAACAAGTGTAACTAAATTAGTATGGTTCAAATTCTTCCCTGTAGGGGGAGAGCGTCTAAATCTCTGTTAAGGGAAAACATGGGCTTACTATCTATTCTTATCTTCTTATTGTAAACTGTCAAAATCTATGCTGTTAGCAAACTTTGTTATATGTTCGACATAAATTGACCCTAATTCATTCTTTGCTACAGGTCACTTCCCTCTACTCTCTTTAACTGTCTCTATCAATATTTATCTTAGTCTTTTTAGTCTGTCACAGTCATATAATATACTATACCTTATCTGCTCTTAGAGTCATCCTAACATAAACAAACGCCAATTGTATCCTTCCGCCATTCGCGCCACAATTACTGTCACATTGACAGGGACCACGTGTGAAGTATATAAGACATGTGATTGTTGATTGCTGTAGATTACAAAAAAGCTGGTGAGATTTTTCACTGAACTTCTGAAATATATGTAAAATTACTGTTTTTACCACTAGTCAACGGTTTGCCAGACGTCTGTTTTAAAAGTTTTGAAGGCGACACAGCAACAGAAGACTCGACACATTCAGCCATTTTGTTGCATCAGAATCGACTGAAGCATGACTCAAATGCATCATCCATATGTAGTAAACTATTTTAAGTTGTAATTATTGATTAGCAATATTTTATAATATTATATATGTTCTAAATCTTTGGGCAGACCATTCAAACGTTGGATTGAGATCGTAACAGACCACTAGGTCTATCACATGAAAGGAAGAAGAAGAAGAAGATATATGTTCTAAATAGTAAAGTAAGTAAAGTAAAGTAAAGCATTCCCACTACAGGCCTCAGGAGGCCTTTGGGGTAGTGGGAGGTTAAGGCTCCCACTATTTCTAGACAATCGGCACTTGATGTCAGCCGGGTTGTCAGCCCTGCGTGACGGCCGCCTTTACCCCAGAACAAACGTCTGGTACTCATTTCCGTTAGAGGCTGAGTCGACCCCAGGGCCATAGTGCCGCCAGAAGGTTTGGGTCAGTTTAAAAATCCTGACCCCACCGGGACTTGAACCCTCGACCTTCCGGTTTGTAGCGCAGTGCCTTAACCACTACGCTACGGCGTGCCCCTATATGTTCTAAATATTATTATTATTATTATCAATCACTAAGAATAACAAGTATATTCAGAGAACATATTTTTAATTTATGAAGGGAACTACTTTCTCGCGTACTTATCCCTTATACATCGTACGTCGGTGTCCATAACCAATGAAAACCCAGCAGCGCACATGGTTTTTTTTTATGAGGTTCACTTTAAGAGCGGATACATTTTAGCGGATCCGACAGACGTTGTCCTGCCCGAATTATTCTCAGAAAGTCAATAAATTATTCATGAATTTCTCAGACTGTTTTAATAATAATAACGCAAAAAAAAAAGATATTCTCACGATACCCATGTTATAAACTGGTAGAACATGACAACATAACAGAGTAAGTACAAATTTCAATTACTTGGGTGTAAATGTCACCAGCTGTGCAAGTTTAAAAGATGAAGTTATTAATCAAATAAATAAAGCCAATAGAGTTTCAGGCTAATCTGGAATAAAAATATTACAAAGGAAACAAAAACGAAAATTTATAACAGCATAATACAGAATATTTTGTCATATGGAAGTGAAACATGGTCTTTGACGGAATTACAAAAGAATAAAACTGTTGAATTTGATTATCATAAGTAATGCCACGAGTGATTTCCAAATTATCTAGAGGATTTGGAAATCAAGAGTGGCATTTGTTAGGACTATTTAACGAATAAAATTAAGCTGTTTACTCACAAATCATTATTTAACTATAGTTATTTTAAAATATTTATATATGTAATGTAAACGGCGATGTTTGAAAACAAATGAGAAACGATAGGTACGCTTCTACTGCTTCATTTGTTTATCACTGCAACCAGATCATACTATTTATTGCCAAAGGAACGCAATATTGTAAGGAGGAGCTTTCTTTAATATGGTAATCATAACACTGATAAATATTTGGTGAAACACGATTCTGATTGGTTGTAAAACAGAAATCATTGAAACGTGATTGCTCATTGACTCCCATTTGGGGCATGAGTTAAATAGTCATAAGTAATGCCACGAGTGATTTCCAAATTATCTAGAGGATTTGGAAATCAAGAGTGGTATTTGTTAGGACTATTTAACGAATAGAATTAAGTTGTTTGCTCACAAATCATTATTTAAACATCCACCCATCCATAGTAATTCTGCTCGAGGGCAGGTGTTTCACTGCAATCATAGCATTTTCATGCTACGCTTCGCAGCTTGGTAGGTTTCGGGGTTCGGGTAAACCTATACTTCTAATTGTCGGATTTCACTCATTTTTTGATAATACCTAATTCGGTTTATTTTAATAGGATATACTGAGTTTCGTTGTGAAACATTGAAAATTGCGACCGTTTGAACTATTTTTAAATTTTCACTTCAGGTGAACTCCTACACCTAATGGTTTTAGAGCGTCCAATATTGAATATAAATCATCCAGGGATCCACTCAAACACACACAAACATTATATCAAAATCGATCCACTCGTTTAGGCACTTTTTTAATTCCGGGTTTCAGGAAAATCTCCACTTTTAATTGTCATATTTCGCTCATTTTTGGATATTGGCTACCCCTATTTATTTTAATAGCATATACTGAGCTTCGTTGTGAAACATCGAAAAATATGGCAGCCAGAGTAATTTTTAAATTTTCACTTCAGGTGAACTACTACACCTAATGGTTTTAAAAGGTCCATTTGTGAATCTAAACCATCGAGGGACCCAATCGGACACACACAAAAAATTTCATCATAATCGATCCAGTCGTTTAGGAGGAGTTCAGTGACAAACACACGTGCAGAAGAATTATAGGCCTATATATATAACGATGATCAACTGTTTGTAATCCATTTCCACACACACACACACACACACACACACACACACACACACACCACACATTATTAACTAATTAACTCACTAGCCCTATCGAACCCATAGGTTCATGGCCTCGCGGACATAAGCTCTCCATACATCCCAATTCTGAGCTAATGTTTTTTCAGTCATTCCCTGTATAATCTGATCCGATTGAGGGTCTTTTCCACTTTTCAGCGGTTGCCCTTTTACCAGCCGGCTGCTGGCCCTTCACATCCACATGTGTCAATCACAGAGGTAGATGATCAACAGCCAGTGTAGGGGTGACATGTGGTTAGCATGTCGAGTCCCCCAGCCATTATAGCTGGTTCCTCAACCTGGAGCCGCTACTTATTGTAGCTACCCAATTGCCTCACGATGCTGGGTGGGCACCGGTCCCATACTGGCCGAAATACCATGAGAAAATTTCTTCCCCCATGGAGATTCGAACCAGCGCAAGTCCTGTAGCTCTGCGCCAAGGCTTCCTACCTTAACCGCTCGGCTACGGCGCGGGACCCTGTATAATCTACTTTCCTCAAATCATAGTTAATGTTACTCTCCCACCTCATTCTTGGTCTACCAACTGGACTGGTTCTCCTACAAGAAGCTTCCATGCACGTCTTTCACTTCCCATTCGTGCCACATCGTAGTCTACGAGACTTAACTGTTCTTATTACATCTGGCTTCCTATAAAGATTATGTAGCTCACTGTTATGTAGTCTCCTCCATTCACCTATCTGTTCATCACACTTTGATCCAAAAATGTTTCTTATGTATTATATTCTCAAACACTTGAAATATATTCTCCCCCCTTGAAGGAAGAGTCCATATTTTGCATCCAAATAATATAACTGGTAGAATAATAGTTTTATATACAGTATTATATTTTCATAAGTAATGCCACGAGTGATTTCCAAATTATCGATAAATTCACGACTCACGAAGTGAGGAGTGAATTTATCTAGAGAATTTGGAAATCAAGAGTGGCATTTGTTAGGACTATTTAACGAATAAAATTAAGCTGTTTACTCACAAATCATTATTTAACTATAGTTATTTTGAAATATTTATATATTTAATGTAAACGGCGATGTTTGAAAACAAATGAGAAACGATAGGTACGCTTCTACTGCTTCTTTTGTTTATCACTGCAACCAGATCATACTATTTATTGCCAAAGGAACGCAATATTGTAAGGAGGAGCTTTCTTTAATATGGTAATTATAACACTGATAAATATTTGGTGAAACACGACTCTGATTGGTTGTAAAATAGAAATCATTGAAACGTGATTGGTCATTGACTCCCATTTGGGGCATGAGTTAAATAGTCAATTTAAGTTTTTTTTGAAAGGAGTTGGGATGTACCACACACTGTCCTTAGTCTAAAAACATTGAAAATAATAATTTATTCTACCTTGGCCAGTAAGCAAGGTAGTCAGGGTTTAGTGACCTTGGCCAGTAAGCAAGGTAGTCAGGGTTTAGTGACCTTGGCCAGTAAGCAAGGTAGTCAGGGTTTAGTGACCTTGGCCAGTAAGCAAGGTAGTCAGGGTTTAGTGACCTTGGCCAGTAAGCAAGGTAGTCAGGGTTTAGTGACCTTGGCCAGTAAGCAAGGTAGTCAGGGTTTAGTGACCTTGGCCAGTAAGCAAGGTAGTCAGGGTTTAGTGACCTTGGCCAGTAAGCAAGGTAGTCAGGGTTTAGTGACATTTGAACGATCGATAGACCTCGGGTTTTAGACTTTTTAGTCTCTCACGGTCATATAATGCATGAACAACTGTTTGTAACCCATTTCCTTCTTCTTCTTCTTCTTCTTCCGAACGCAGCATTGGGTGATGATGCCCGTTCTGCGACTACAAAAACTGATCCCTCCATCGGTTGAAGGGTCTTCCGAGGTCTCTTCTGCCACTAGGGTTGAGGTGGTAAATCATCCTTGGTAAACGGGAATTTGACATTCTCTGGACGTGTTGGAACCATTTAATCTGATAATTTTGTATATGTTCAACCATTTCCCTACTATTCCACTGCATCCTTATCTCATCACTTTTCATTCTATCCCTTAATGTTACTCCAGTTAGTGATCGGAGGAATCTCATTTGTGAACTATTAATGCGGGATTTATCTTTTGCTCGAAGTGTCCAGCATTCACTTCCGTATAGTAACCCATTTCCACGACACATATTTAACTCTCCTTAATCTAAAAACAATAACTTAATCTACCACGGTCAGTAATCAAGGTTCTTTATCCAAAATATCTTCTCAGGTTAGAATTTATTTTGTCTTAAGTTTCGATAAATTCTAACCTGAGAAGATATTTTGGGTAAAGACCATTAGAAAAAATCATATATATACGGGAACTTTGAAAACTAGGGGGAGTTCGACGGCAGCTAACCAAGGGTGAACGTCTACTTGCACTGCACGACATGATTCTGGCGGTTGTACTTTGTAAGTAAGACTTGGTTATATTTTCTATAACTTCAGGATATATAATAAATATTTTAAATAGAACTTAAAAGAACTTGGAAATATTTTAACTTATAAACCTCAATAATTGCCAATTGAACAAATTTTAACTTTGAAATTAAGTTTGGACTCATAGTGGAGTTCAGAAACTAATATTTAGTTCAACGTAAAGTTCGTAGTTTTAAAGACATAATACTTTAGCTTTAAGTATTTTTATTGATTTATATTTTGTCTCTTAAGCTTTCCTGATTAGTCTTACTACCTATTGTCTCAAGTACACTTCTATATGTGGTTTATGTTTTATATGACTTATATATGTTTGATATCTTGTAAGGGTGTAGTTTTAAGTCTGAATTTTAAGGTTGTCTCCCATATAGTAATAAAGTTTTACATTAGTTTACTTCTGTAAGAATCCATAGTTATTATTGAGAGGAGTTGTGTATTTCCCTTACCTGCGGGACATCTAATTCAATACCTTTATTTAGCTGATATCGGTACGCCTTATGCCTCATCGAAGTAGCCAACAAGCCTAATTATTTCATTTGCCAAGAGTCCTGTCTTCCAAGCCCTAGGACCCTGAACCGGCCCAAACTCCTATATTTCCTCGACACGCTACCTGTTATTTAGTAATAAGTAAAGCCCTTTCGTTATAATACATAAAGAATAAAATAAAGAAATAGGGCAGAGACATTACAAAGGTAGTCAGGTTTGATCATATACGAATGATATTTCCACTCGTTTCCATTCGCTATCCTCCCACCATAACTTTCACACGATCAAAAGAAAATTTAACTCTAACTGTTCCTCTACATCGAACATCTCACTATTCCTCATCCTTCCTTGTTTCAATCACCCGACTCTAGAATTCCCTCCCCTCGTACATCAAGGACTGCCCGACTCAAAAACTCACTACGTAGCCTATTTTCTTAGACAATATAATATATAACCGTGTTCCATGTATGCTTTTATTATTCCTTTACCAGGCTCATGGACTAGTGGTCAGCGTTCATGAGGTCCCGGGTTCTATACCCGGTCAAACCATTGGAATATTTCCTTAAAAGGAATTATTCCTGTGATTACCCATGGTCTGGGGTTTAGGTTAAGAACTCTCCTGGTATTTCATTATCATTTATCAACTATCATATCATCGGGGTAACGTAACTCCGCCTTCCAGGTGCCCCAACTTCAGAAGTGGGTTACAATTAGGCCAATGCCAGGAGAGAACACCAGAAATGTCGAAAAAACAATCTGGGATATTGAACAGCCGAGTCTACGACAAGGTAGCATCCCCTAGAATCACTCGCTACTGAAGATGCCCTCCGTAGTTGAGGGAGAAACGTCTGGAAGAAACACCACTTATAGACCGCGGCCACATAGCCCGGAATCACTCAACATTATGATTATCGGCAGTGAAAGCCTGCATTCCACAACGATAATAATCTATATGTGGCTCGATGATGGATTATCGCTGGCTCTATAAAATCTGGCGCATGCGCATTGTTGTTCTATAGGACTTTGAAAATATATCAGGTAAGTTAAAGTGGACTATCCCCTTTAATTGAATTTGTATTAAAATTATATCCTTAAATTATATTCCCTATTAGTCAATAATATTCGCCAATACCAAAACATTTTCTCTATTATTTATTCAACAACCCCATTAGTAATTTTTGTATTCATAAAAAAGTAAAAAATAAAAGTGAAGTGCCTGAAGTAAAATGGCTACTGTAATAGAATAGAAATGCAAAAATATCTGTCATCATAGCGACCCCAAAAACTATCAATCTGACACTAATATCACTGGTCAACATGATTTTCATCTCGTGAGTACCAATAGTTGTACTTGATGCATTTTTATCGTGTTTTCAAATATGTATTCGGAATTTCTCCAACGCCCATAGTTTTTTTTATTTCAATTTAAATTAATGGATTTAAATAATTATTTTTTAATAAACTTTTTCGTCCATTTGTCCATTGTAAAATAAAACCAAATGAGCTAACTCAAATGGTTTCAGCTATGGAAAAGAGATATCATGGCAAATGGAATCCTAATATGCTGGCCGATTATTGTTGGACCATCAAGATGGATGCTCCACAGGCGAAATATAGCAGAAAATCGTCATTTCTTACTTTCTAGGTGAGTCCGAATGTTCGAATATTGTGTAGTTACGAATGTAGAAAATATTAAAACGTTTGAAATTATAAATTCCTGTCTCTCGGAAACCTTGCGTGATGGAGAAAAATCGATACCATATTTGAATTCAAGAGAAAAAATACTATCAGAATCATATATTTTTCTTTCTGAGACAAAAAATGTATATTTTTTGCTGTTCAGTGTAATAGTCTTTTTCGATTACTTTTCTCTTTTTTTTAATTTCAACTTCTCTCGGCTCCTCTTGGGTGTGCTAGGGGTCTCTTACCCCCATGGGATCTTTTTTTCTATATTTTAAGTGATATCGTAAATATAATATATATTTTTAGTATAATTAATTCATCCAAAGAGTATAAATCTTACAAGAAAACTACCAACAATGCATGCTGAAAATGACCTTGAAATTTATCCTAGAGAACCATTGTGATGTGCCAAAACCATGTCAAAAAATATGCCTTTTTAAAGGCAAGGCACAGAAACCGAAGCTAGAATCCATCAGTGGCAACTTTAAGGCCCAAACAGTCCCCGAAATCGTATGGCCATCATCCTTATCATTATCATCCTTACCATTATCATCATCATGCTTCACCGGTGTGGAAAGCAACGGGAAGCTACCACACCTACACAATTCCCTAGTAAAGCTGCAAGCATAGCATGAAAATGCTATGATTGCAGTGAAGGGCCTGCCTTCGGGCAGCATTACTATGGATGGATTATTATTATTATTATTATTATTATTATTATTATTATTATTATTATTATTATCATTATTATTATTATTATTATTATTATTATTATTATTATTATTATTATGGGATGCGTTCCAAGAGTTGAGCCTAAGTTCTATTTCTTTCTGCACTTCTTTCTTGCTTGTAATCATTGTTCTTAAATTCAGCCATTTAAAAAGTGTCATGAATTTTTACTAACTGTCAATTCTATTTAATAGTGAATTTTTCTTTTTATTCATCTGATTCTTTATTTGTAGAATTTTCATCCTGTTTATTTCCCAAACTACTCCTCGAAGGAAGACGTATTGAATGTGCAGCCACTGTCTATCCATCTCTTGGCTGGTCTTCCTCTTGTTCTTCTCCCGTCCATTGGTCTATCTTCTTTAGAATCAACACTAGTAAAATTCATTAAAATCGTTAAAAACAAGTCAGTTGCTGCTACAAACAGTTGGAGTATACATCACCGTACACAACAACGAGTAGCGGAAGCTCAACCTGCAGAAGATGGAAGGTAACTTCCGAAAGCGCTCCAGTTAACTTTATATACAATATTTAACAAAGTTGAGGACGACGGCACCTACCAACAGGTACAATTTAACTTTTAACTTTCATCATATATCTTCTTTAGCTCTTTTTGCAAGTCAGTTGTCTTCCATTCTTTCTACACGATCTTTCCAATATTTTCTTTCTATAATAAATTTGGTTATGTCTTGAATTTGACATTTGTCTCTACTTTCCGTATTGTGTATCTTATCAAATAATTTTTCCCTTGAATATTTCTTATCTTCATTTATTGGTGTTTACTTCCAGTCCCAGTTTCTTAGTGTTATTCAATAGAAAGTGTGTGTTGGCTTTCAGTATCTCTTCATTATAAAAGAATATTTGTCAAAGTGAAAGTACGAGTAACTTTAAACGTGAAAGCACGGATGGTAACACAGTTCTAGCGAAAGATCCAATTAAGATAATGATGAATAATAGCAGGGCTCCATATAATTGGTTCTTATGCAACTTGAGGGATTATCTGCAATTTAAATGTGATTTCGAGCAAAGACTGTCCTATAAGTAATTTAATAGTTCTATTACAAAATCGCTGGACCTATTTTTAAATTTTCAAGTCCACCGCTGTGGTCTCGAGGTAGCGTGCTGCCTTGTCACGCAGCGGGCCCGGGTTCGATCTCCGGTCGGGACAGTTTTTCTGGGTGAGGTTTTTATCGGGATTTTTCCTCACCTGTAAGACAAATGTCAGGAAAATTTTAAGGCCCAAACGGTCCCCGAAATCATATGGCCATCGCAATCATCATCATTCATATTCGTCTTAGGTTAACCTTAGGATTAGGGACTCTCCTGGCGCACCATTATCATCATCATCCATCATATCGGGGCAACGTAACCCCGCCTTCCAGGCGCCCCAATCTCAGAAGTGGGTTACAAGTATGCCATGCCAGGAGAGAACACCAGGAATGTTGAAAGGCAACCTGGGGCATTTGCAAAAAAAAAAATCTTTCCAGAAGAACTCCTACACCTTATGGTCCGATTTTCGACGTGAATACGCCTTTAAATCTGCGTCTAAACTGGCTTGGTGTTGCAACTACGTATCTGTCATCTACATCCAATAGTACATATATTGCGATGCGAGGTTGGGAAGTGGTTTTTACAGAATCGAGGATCGCTAGGTTTTTAATTTCCGAGAAATTGTAGCTGCTTGTATGTTTCACACACACACACACACACACACACGTATATATATATATATATATATATCCTATATAATATATAAGGCATGGTAAGAAAAAATAAATGCCTGGACGGGATTTGAACCCAAATCTCTGGGTTGGTACCCCAACGTGCTATCCATTACACTATCGGGCAAATCCAATATAAACATTTATCTTTCTTATATATATTATATTCTCCGTTATTACTAGATGTAGCGAGAACTCTGTCTTCACTGCCACCTAGTAGCTAACTATAACAAGTAAGCAAATTAAAGAGAATATTTTTACTTTATAGCAGTGACGCTTTATATATGTTATATTTAACGGAGAATATATATATATATATATATATATATATGTAAGAAAGATAAATGTTTGTATTGGATTTGCCCGGTGGTGTAATGGATAGCACGCTGGGGTGCCAACCCAGAGGTCTGGGTTCAAATCCCGTTCAGGCATTTATTTTTATCATCATGTCATATTAAGCTTGCATTGCTCATTGTCAAAAAATTAAATATAACATACACATACGCGCGCGACGGGATTCGAACCCGGATCTGAGTCTGTACCTCAGTGTGATATCCATTACAGCACCAGGCGAATCCAATTCAAACATTTATTTTTCTTATATATGTATTATATATATATAATGCCATTAATGTATCATTTATATATATATGAATAAGAAAGTTTTCTTGAGTTTTCCGCGTCTTGGATCCAAGACGCGGGAAACCGAAGAAAAATGTCTTATTCATAATTATATCCGCGAAAATCTGCAATGTAACATATATGTATACATATATATATATATATATATATATATATATATATATATAATGCCACTAGTTTGTCATTTCGACGTCCATAATATTTTCCCCTGCCATTGGCGTATTGTAACCCATTTCAAAGGTTGGGGTGCCTGAAAGGAGGGGTTACACTGCCCCAATGTTATGATGGGTGTTGATGATGGTAATTATGAGCCAGGAGAGGTCTTAATCCAAACTCACTCACTCGCTGGCACAATCGAACAAGTAGGTTTATTACAAAAAAAGCAATTAACAAAATTTTTCATTTACCCAAAGAAAACATAAAGAAATGTGTCGTAATGTCATACATAGGCCCACTTTCAAATAAGATATCTAAACACTTTAAAAAGTTGAACATTAATGTGGCATTTAAAACTAATAAAACTTTACAAAATATAATAAAAAACAATAAAACCAAATTAAAAAAAAGAAAAAATTATCAGGTAGGGTGTATATAAAACGAAGTGGGGCACATGTGACAATGTCTATGTCGCGGACAAAATGGTAGACCTTTTATCTCTCGGATATAAAGGACACATGAAAGAATATAACAGAAATTTAGAATATTCAACATATGCTAACCACCTATTCCAATTTAATCATTGTTTCGATCCAAATTTTGAAATTTTACATATTTGAGATAAGGGTAAGAAGTTGGACCTTTTGGAGGCTGTAGAAATAAATAAATTGAAAAGTAGTAATAAACTGTTAAATTCTCAATTTGATTTGAATGAATCACCTTTGTTAAATTTAAAAATGTCATCATCATCATCTGCATTCATGGATTAGGTCTGTTGACCCGTTCCGACTTCAGCCCATCTCTTTCTACGTCTGTCCACATCTCGGGTACCTTTAGGTTTGTATTTTGTTCTGCTGAAGTTTATGAGTAAGTTATATTTTACTAGTAGAGGTTACAAGCCTCTAGCCAAACCCCTCTTCCTGGAGGACAGGGAACTGGAATTTCGGAGTGTTCGTCTCCTAAAGAAGTTGCCTACACTACGGCTTTGGGGGACTTCTCTTCTCCCCACGTAACCCTGTGGACGGGGCCCTAGCCAGGTACTACCCACTGGGCGAGTGGGACCTGGAGCTCACAAAAGGGCAGGGGCGCCTACTCCCTGGAGTGGACCTCTATCAAGGGCTCCACTCTGTTACCTTAATTTAAAAATGTAAATACATTATTGTTGTATTGTTCCTTAGATCAGTTGATATGTACTATAATAACACATTCATAATTTATTAACATGTCTGAAGGAGGTACAGTGTACCGAAACAGCTGTCACTGAATTATATCTTAATAAATATGAAAATCAAATAAAACTAAGTTTTATTTTTATTTAAATAATTCATCATCATCATCAGCATAGTACATTCACGAATTTAGGCCATTTGTTGACCTGTTTCGGCCTCAAGAGAAACACCATCCAGAAGTCTTTTGAGTGGACGTCCTGGTCTTCTTCTTCCTGCAGGTTGATATCTTAACATTTGTTTGGGTATTCTGTGATCTTCGATTCGATGAACATGTTGCATCCATCTTGACTTATAATCAGAAATTTTGTTTTCTAAAGATCCCATGTGTAATTCTTCTAAGATGTCTTCATTTTTTTTGTGATCTAGTAGTTATTTAAGGGGTAGTGACGTGTGTATAACCTCTCCTACCTAATTCTCATCCTAACCTTCTCGTGGTACAACCCGTTTTCACCACAAACGAGGCTCTGAGGACCGAGTCACGGCGGTATAACCGTTCCATCAGGTACTGAGTAAATGCGGTATCCTAATGTCTGTCCAGAGACTAAAAGGTAGCAGCCCTACCACTGGACTACTTAGCGTCAGGCCAGTAACCTGTCCTAAGGAACTTAAAAACTACTTTCAAGTCTCAACACGAAAAAAGCCAGAAGGAATTGAAATATTTAAATAATTATTTATTTTAATTTAAATTCCTACACCGCGAAGAAGTTGTTAGTTGTTACATAAGTTAGCTTTATTTATGTGTAATTATTTTCTATAGTTTATTAGAACATAAAACTTAAACATGTATTTTGTAACTCCTATAAATATACTACATTCATAATTGCTTGTTCCAATAAAATTGAAAACATAAAGAGATTACTGTTATATTCTCACTCTGTAAAACGTGATGTCATTCTACAGTTACATATACAAAACCGTATATTTTAAGTACAATAATTATAAAAGACAGAAACGCCATATTTACTGTTAAAGAGATTGAAACATATCATCATCCGGTATCATGGCAGCTGCTTTTCCATTGGGATCCATTCCATAACAACTTTAGGCAATCTTTGCTCTGGCATTCTTTTGACATGGCCATACCTCTGTAATCTTTTCTTTTCTATAATATATATGATGTACGGCTCCTCTTGTGTATATATATATATATATATATATATATATATATATATATATATATATATATATATATGGTATGATAAGAAAAATAAATGCCTGGACGGGATTCGAACCCGGATCTCTGAGTCTGTACCTCAGCGTGATATCCATTACACTACCAGGCGAATCCAATTCAAACACTTATTTTTCTATATATGTATTATACTCTCCATTATTACTAGATGTCGCGACATCTAGTAATAATGGAGAGTATATTACATATATAAGAAAAATAAGTGTTTGAATTGGATTCGCCTGGTAGTGTAATGGATATCACGCTGAGGTACAGACTCAGAGATCCGGGTTCGAATCCCGTCCAGGCATTTATTTTTCTTATCATACCATATTAAGCTTGCATTGCTCAATGTTAAAGATTTAATTATAACATATATATATATATATATATATATATATATATATGAAAAGAAAAAAGAATGCTTGAGTCGGGATTTGAACTCGAGTTCAAATCCCGACTCAAGCATTCTTTTTTCTTTTCATATCATATTTGCCTTCATTGCCAAATGTCAAAAAAAAAAAAATATATATATATATATATATATATATTGTAGATTTTCGCGGATATAAGTGTGATTAAAAAAGTTTCCTTGGGTTTTCTGCGTTATTATTCAACATCGGCCTCTGGCCAGTAATTTCGACGTTTCGGCATGGATGAGTGTACGGCTCCTGAAACGGACCACAGTGAAAATTCAATGTGTTTGATTATATAATACCTATATCAGTGACTCGAACCTATCATTCCTCGATAATGGCATGTGGGATCATGCCGAAAAGTCGGAATCAGTGGCCAGAGGCCGATCTTGAATCCATGACGCGAAAAACCCAAGAAAACTTTGTTAATAATATATACAGAGTGAAGAGTAATCACACCGACAAACTTCAGGGATTGGTTCCTGACTGAAAATGAAGGAAAAAAGGTCCTATAAACATGTGTCCGGAAATGAACGATGTACGTGCAACGACAACAAATCGTCCCGGCACACAGTACATAGCATAATCCCATTTACATCACAAGAGATGCTCAAAGTGGCCTCCGTGGGATGCAATGCACGCGCTCACATGTATCATGGATTGTCCCACTCTCTCGCATGTTCCGGCCTCTCTCCGAATAGCGTCACAGGCGACGTGGACACGTTGTTGAAAGTTATGCACATCAGGAACTGGTGCAGCATACACAACGCTTTTCAGATGCCCCCAGAGGTAAAAATCTAGGGGGGCCGCATGCAAATACATTTAGTCTCTACTCAAATTGCTTCCAATCACTGGTGAGCTGACTCACCGTGAGCAAGTGCAAAGATCGAATTAGCGACCCACTAACTGGTCATGCATGAAAGTCATCGTTTTTGTAATATTGGCAAGAAATTGCCCAGAATTCTCAGCGATAAAACCACTTCCGTTATTTTCGTCTGCTAGAGGATCGCATTTACGCTTGCGTCCCGCAAATAATACCGTATACGACGACGTCTGCGTCGCGCAATATTACGCCGATTCTCCTGTTCTTCCAGTTGAATTCTTTGGTAGACTCTATCAAATTCCTCTTCTCCGCGTATACCGAAAACATGATCGAAGTCTTCAAGGTCCGACATCTCGGAAAAAGCAGCAAGGTACGCGGCAAGATTTCAAACTACATCGGTTACCATCGGTTCCCATCGGGTTGCTCACGATTCGTTTCTCTGCTAAGTCACCTCACCAGGTAGCTTAGGAATTTCAACAATTATTATCACATGAACAAATTTTTGAGTACGCAAAAACGTATTTGGATTCAACTTTCTCAGCAGAATACAGGCAGAGAACGACTTTTACGGTCTAATGCGTTCATAGATTCGAGCCAGTCTAGTGATCTAGCAGGCCATGCAACATTCTTCATTTATTCCCCATTCAGGCCACATGTACTGTCCATTGCAGTCTACGAAACTTGTCTTGTTATATCTGGTTTCCTATGAAGATCATGTAGTGGCCTTAATCCAAAACGTAATCCAATTTGGTGAATATGATGATGATGGCCAGGTGAATTCCACGTAAAATTACCCTTAACACATGAAAATTAAATTTTCTTCTCTGCTTCCTAAAGTGATATGTGAATTATTAAAAATATTTTCAAGTGTCTACATCCCAAAATGTTGTAAAATATGAAGTAATACATAACAAATAATTATTTATTTTAATTAAAATTCCTACAACACGAAGAAGTGTTAGTTAGCTTTATTTATGTGTAATTATTGTCTATAGTTTATTTGAACATAAAACTCAAAACATGTATTTTGTAACTCCTCCTATATATGTATACTACATTCACAATTGCTTGTTGCAATAAAATTGAAAACCTCAAGAAATTACTATTATACTCTCACTCTGTAAAACAGTTGCTGATATAAAACCGTATATTTTAAATACAATTATAAAAGACAGAAACGCCATATTTTCTGTAAAGAGATTGAAAAATACCTAGGAACAATAATCACAAATAGGAATGAGATGCACAAAGAAATTAAACATAGGCTCAATTCTGGAAATGCGTGCTATTATGCATTGCAGAGACTTTTGATGTCCCAACTCCTTTCAAAAAACGTTAAGCTGAAAATATATAAAACTATTATTCTACCAGTTATATTATATGGGTGCGAAACATGGACTCTTACTTTAAGGGAGGAAAGGAGATTACAAGTATTTGAGAATAAAGTACTTAGGAAAATTTTTGGACCAAAGAGAGATGAACAGACAGGTGAATGGAGAAGACTACATAACAATGAACTACATGGTCTTTATAGGAAGGCAGATATAATAAGAACAGTTAAGTCTCGTAGACTCCGATGGGCAGGACATGTTGCACGTATGGGGAATGAAAGACGTGCCTGGAAACTTCTTGTAGGAAAGCCAGAAGGAAAACGCCCAGTTGGTAGACCAATAATGAGGTGGGAGAACAACATTAACTATGATTTGAGGGAAGTAGATTATACAGGGAATGATTGGAAAGCATTAGCTCAGGGTAGGGATGTATGGAGAGCTTATGTCCGCGCGGCCATGAACCTACGGGTTCGATAGTGCCAGTGAGTAAGTAAGTAAGTAAGTAAGTAAGTAAGTAAGTAAGTAAGTAAGTATAGATATATATATTTTATATTGTAGATTTTCGCGGATATAAGTATGATTAAGAAAGTTTTCTTGGGTTTTCTGAGTCATGGATTCAATGTCGGCCTCTGGCCATTAATTCGGACGTTTCGGCATGGACGGGTGTACGGCTTCTGAAACGGACCACAGTGGAAACATAATGTGTTTGATTATATAAGACCTATACCAATGACTCGAACCTGTCATTCCTTCATAATGGCATGAGGGATCATGCCGAAATGTCGGCCAGAAGTCGCCCTTGAATCCATGACGCGGAAAACCCAAGAAAACGTTCTTAATCGTATATGTATTTATTTATTTATTTATTTTTCTTATCATGTCATATTAAGTTTGCATTGCTCAATGTCAAAAATTTAATTATAACATCGATAAAGCGTCACTGCTATAAAGTAAAAATATTCTCTTTAATTTGCTTACTTGTTATAGTCAGCTACTAGGTGGCAGTGAAGACCGAGTTCTCGTGACATCTAGTAATAATGGAGAATATATATAAGAAAAATAAGTGTTTGAATTGGATTCGCCTGGTGGTGTAATGGTTAACACGCTGGGGTACCGACCCAGAGTTGCGGGTTCGAATCCCGTCCAGGCAGTTATTTTTCTTATTTCATTTTTCTTATCGTGTCATATATATATATATATATATATTATATATATATATTATTTTGCTGCATTTGTTATGCCAATTACGTGGAGTTCGTGTGTGTGTGTGTGTGTGTGTGTGTGTGTGTGTGTGTGTGTGTTTGTGTGTAAATTATTGAAGAAAAAAGATTTCCAAGGAAAATAGCCTACCAGAATATGTGTCATCTGAAAGAAGAAGAAGAGGGTGTCAAAAAAGAATGTGGATTGTTGGTGTTTTAAGCAGCATGAAGGAAAAGAGATTGATCGATGTAGATTGGAATGACAGAGAAATGTGGAAGAGAATGACAGTAGATTAATTGGACGCAAGAAAATATTGTGAAAGTGCTAAAATAAATTATATACAGAATCATATTTGAAGAGAAAAATTATACGCTCAGACCGGGACTTGAACCCGGGACCCTTGGTTCTCTAGACCAAGTGCTCTACCAACTGAGCTACCTGAGCAAGTACCGATCTAAACGCAAATCCTTCTCTATATACATTGTAATTCCCATCCACCAAATGCTGTGAAGCCATGCTTCTATCTTGCAAATGGCGGCTCCTTTATTAAGAAGACATATTTGGGAATTATACATTACAGCCAATACGGCTTTTTCCAAGTTTTTATTATTGATTTCGTACATCTCAATGATGGATAAATCATATTTGAAGAGAAAAATTATACGCTCAGACCGGGACTTGAACCCGGGACCCTTGGTTCTCTAGACCAAGTGCTCTACCAACTGAGCTACCTGAGCAAGTACCGATTTGCGTTTAGATCGGTACTTGCTCAGGTAGCTCAGTTGGTAGAGCACTTGGTCTAGAGAACCAAGGGTCCCGGGTTCAAGTCCCGGTCTGAGCGTATAATTTTTCTCTTCAAATATGATTTATCCATCATTGAGATGTACGAAATCAATAATAAAAACTATATACAGAATGTTCGGAAATTCACATTACAAACTTCTAGGGCCAGTAGAGGGGACTGATTAGACAATATTTTGAATGGGAGCCCATGTCCGGAAACGCACCATTTCCGTACTACAGTCATTACATATGTCGGATTTGCCGGTGTTGTTTTACAACCGGATAGGCAGTACATGACGTCAGAAGAGCACAATGTCAAATGTGGTGTGACGTAAGGTATAGAATTAAATTATGTTTGACTCATTACAGAAGGAAGTCAAATTTATTTGGTAACAATGCTAAAGTAACAAAAACACTTTAATTGATAACAATAACACTTGTGTCAACAATGGAAAAAACAAATTTGTGCTTCTGCACTGAATGTGTCCCATACGAATCTGCTCACTACAACAGAGGCTCGATGTAACGATCACAAATGTCGTTGCACATATTGTACCGACGAATCATGTTCCGGTACACTCGTTCCACCACACCTGGTGTCTGTTAATCTCATGTGCAGCAACCATAACTTATGTCAGCAGTTCTTCCTCGGTCTCTACAGGAGTCTCGTGCATCATACTCTTCATACGACCCCACAAGAAATAGTTTAACCCATTCTCCTCAAAAACCGAGGTAGACTCGCCGTCAGTTACACGACCTTCATCTCAGAAGACGAGATACACTCGCTTAACTCTGGTGATATATGTTTTGCAATAATTTGTACATCTCTTGTCAGGGTAATGTTTTGTTAACATTTACGAATAGTGAAGGAATGTGTTTTGACTTTCGCCCTTGTTGTGATCTCAAGTATCGTTTTCTTTTGTTCGTTTTGAATGTCTGAAAATAGACAATATAATTCACGGTAACTTAAATTCGGTTTAGTCTACCGCTGTGGTCTCGAGGTAGCGTACTGCCTTGTCACGCAGCGGCCCCGGGTTCGATTCCCCGGTCAGGACAGGCTCCTGGGTGAGGTTTTTTCGAGGTTTTTCCTCACCTGTAAGACAAATGTCAGGAAGCTTAGGACCCAATTGTCCCCGAAAATCATCAGGCCATCATCATCATCATCCTTCACCGGTGTGGAAAGCAACGGGAAGCTACCACACCTACAATTCCCTAGTAAAGCTGCAAAGCATAGTATGAAAATGCTATGATTGCAGTGAAAGACCTGCCCTTTGGTAGAATTACTATGTACTGGAATGGAAATTCTGTTTCTGGAGAAATGCATTGATCATTTAAACCTGAAGCGAATGGATTGTGTTAAATCTGGCGATCGTGGGGGCCATGCAATAGGATCACCCCGATCTATCTTTGAAAGAATCTTCGGCTAAGATGTCCCCAAACGTCATGTGTAAAGTGCGGCGGTGCGCCATCGTGCTGAAACCACAGTTCCTGACGGACATTCAACGTGCAATCAGGCGATCTCCTGACGTAATGTACTGCCTATCCGGTTGCAAAACAACACCAGTAAATCCGACACATTGTAAAGGCTGTAGCACGGAAACAGTACTTTTCCGGACATGGGTTCCTGTGCAAAATAGTGTCTACTCAGTTCACTCTACTAGACCAAGAAGTTTGTAATATGAATTTCTGAACACTCTGTATAAAAATGAACGTCTGTATGTCTGTCTGTTCTTTATCAAAAACTACTTGACTGATTTGAATGGAGTTTCTACCATAATTCAGAGATTTTTTGGGACAATTAACGTATGTAATACATAACCGTACGTAATATCGGGCCGGAGCTAAAAAAAAAAAAGCATCGGTGCACTAAAAAAGTCGCTTTTTTGGACGCTTAAATGGCTTACGCTGCCTAAACTATAACAAAATACACCAAATTAATATACACAGAATTGAATATATAAAAAAAATCTGCAAAAAATTCAGCGACAGCACATGTCTTTGTTTTACGGATAACTCACAATAACCATTTTTGTCTTTCAGCTCATTGATGCCAAGAAGACAACGCCGGGTAATCAGCACGGGGTATGTAAAAATAATTACGATATAAATTTATAATTATTTTTCTTTTACTTATTCAACTAAACATAACTTATTTAATTTATTTATGAGTGCCAGCGCATGTCGGGTATTAATTAGTTGAAAATAAAATTCAGATCACGAAACAAATAATAGGCTAGCTACAGATTTATTTAATAGAAATCTGTTTAAGTAGCAGCAATATGGGGATAACATTTTCAAATGCGACAAATTACATATTTACACCACATTCAGGATGTACACAAAGAGAAAATAAACAAATGCAACAATTATTTACTAACTTTTAATTATAAAGAACTGAAATCAAATTTCAGCATCTATTGTTGCATTTGTTTATCTCCACTCTATAGACATCTTGAATTGGATGTAATTTATATGGACCAAAATAATGTTGCAGTGTTTTGTTTTTATAGAAATATTTTATTTTTGTTTTTGTTTCTGAATCAACGTTGTGTATGAACATTAGAGGATGTAAGTGGTGATGTCAAAGGATCGTCTGCTGCAATCAAAATGACGTCAGGTGTTGATTTGAGAAACTAAATTTGAAACTTATTTTTTGCGCTTTTTCAGGACATATATAATTTTATAGGGGGCACGCCGTAGCGTAGTGGTTAAGGCACTGAGCTACAAGCCAGAGGGTCGAGGGTTCAAGTCCCGTTGGGGTCAGGATTTTTAAACTGGCCCAAACCCTCTGGCGGCACTATGGCCCTGGGGTCGACTCAGCCTCTAACGGAAATGAGTACCAGACGCTTGTTCTGGGGGTAAAGGCGGCCGTCACGCAGGGCTGACAACCCGGCTGACATAAAGTGCCGATTGTCTAGAAAAAGTGGGAGCCTTAACCTCCTACTACCCCAAGGGCCTCCGGGCCTGTTGTGGGATTACTTTACTTTATGGGGCACGCCGTAGCGTCGTGGTTAAGGCACTGAGCTACAAGCCGGAGGGTCGAGGGTTCAAGTCCCGTTGGGGTCAGGATTTTTAAACTGACCCAAACCCTCTGGCGGCACTATGGCCCTGGGGTCGACTCAGCCTCTAACGGAAATGAGTACCAGACGCTTGTTCTGGGGGTAAAGGCGGCCGTCACGCAGGGCTGACAACCCGGCTGACATAAAGTGCCGATTGTCTAGAAAAAGTGGGAGCCTTAACCTCCTACTACCCCAAGGGCCTCCGGGCCTGTTGTGGGATTACTTTACTTTATGCGGCACGCCGTAGCGTAGTGGTTAAGGCACTGAGCTACAAGCCGGAGGGTCGAGGGTTCAAGTCCCGTTGGGGTCAGGATTTTTAAACTGGCCCAAACCCTCTGGCGGCACTATGGCCCTGGGGTCGACTCAGCCTCTAACGGAAATGAGTACCAGACGCTTGTTCTGGGGGTAAAGGCGGCCGTCACGCAGGGCTGACAACCCGGCTGACATAAAGTGCCGATTGTCTAGAAAAAGTGGGAGCCTTAACCTCCTCTACTACCCCAAGGCCTCCGGGCCTGTTGTGGGATACTTTACTTTATGCGGCACGCCGTAGCGTAGTGGTTAAGGCACTGAGCTACAAGCCGGAGGGTCGAGGGTTCAAGTCCCGTTGGGGTCAGGATTTTTAAACTGACCCAACCCTCTGGCGGCACTATGGCCCTGGGGTCGACTCAGCCTCTAACGGAAATGAGTACCAGACGCTTGTTCTGGGGGTAAAGGCGGCCGTCACGCAGGGCTGACAACCCGGCTGACATAAAGTGCCGATTGTCTAGAAAAAGTGGGAGCCTTAACCTCCTACTACCCCAAGGGCCTCCGGGCCTGTTGTGGGATTACTTTACTTTATGGGGCACGCCGTAGCGTCGTGGTTAAGGCACTGAGCTACAAGCCGGAGGGTCGAGGGTTCAAGTCCCGTTGGGGTCAGGATTTTTAAACTGACCCAAACCCTCTGGCGGCACTATGGCCCTGGGGTCGACTCAGCCTCTAACGGAAATGAGTACCAGACGCTTGTTCTGGGGGTAAAGGCGGCCGTCACGCAGGGCTGACAACCCGGCTGACATAAAGTGCCGATTGTCTAGAAAAAGTGGGAGCCTTAACCTCCTACTACCCCAAGGGCCTCCGGGCCTGTTGTGGGATTACTTTACTTTATGCGGCACGCCGTAGCGTAGTGGTTAAGGCACTGAGCTACAAGCCGGAGGGTCGAGGGTTCAAGTCCCGTTGGGGTCAGGATTTTTAAACTGGCCCAAACCCTCTGGCGGCACTATGGCCCTGGGGTCGACTCAGCCTCTAACGGAAATGAGTACCAGACGCTTGTTCCGGGGGTAAAGGCGGCCGTCACGCAGGGCTGACAACCCGGCTGACATAAAGTGCCGATTGTCTAGAAAAAGTGGGAGCCTTAACCTCCTACTACCCCAAGGGCCTCCGGGCCTGTTGTGGGATTACTTTACTTTATGGGGCACGCCGTAGCGTAGTGGTTAAGGCACTGAGCTACAAGCCAGAGGGTCGAGGGTTCAAGTCCCGTTGGGGTCAGGATTTTTAAACTGACCCAAACCCTCTGGCGGCACTATGGCCCTGGGGTCGACTCAGCCTCTAACGGAAATGAGTACCAGACGCTTGTTCTGGGGGTAAAGGCGGCCGTCACGCAGGGCTGACAACCCGGCTGACATAAAGTGCCGATTGTCTAGAAAAAGTGGGAGCCTTAACCTCCTACTACCCCAAGGGCCTCCGGGCCTGTTGTGGGATTACTTTACTTTATGGGGCACGCCGTAGCGTAGTGGTTAAGGCACTGAGCTACAAGCCGGAGGGTCGAGGGTTCAAGTCCCGTTGGGGTCAGGATTTTTAAACTGGCCCAAACCCTCTGGCGGCACTATGGCCCTGGGGTCGACTCAGCCTCTAACGGAAATGAGTACCAGACGCTTGTTCTGGGGGTAAAGGCGGCCGTCACGCAGGGCTGACAACCCGGCTGACATAAAGGGCCGATTGTCTAGAAAAAGTGGGAGCCTTAACCTCCTACTACCCCAAGGGCCTCCGGGCCTGTTGTGGGATCACTTTACTTTTCATATAATTTTATATTTCGTACGGAGTCTCATTCTGTATTGTGCATACGTAAAAATAAATCGATGTTATTTAATCTATTAAAATTGTAAATTTATATTTTAGTATCCTCCCATATAACTTACATAGACATGTGCCAGATAAAACAGAGCACTAGAAAGTTTTGCAAACGCAATAATTCAAGGTCGGACAGGCCTTGCGCCCCTGCGGGAAGAAAGTGGGGTTTAAACAAATATAAAATTGGGGGAGCATTCTTCCGCAGATGCAGTTTTAGTTTAACAGCAGAAGTGAAAGTTTGTAAAATGTCAGGGTGGTCCTAACTTCAGTACAGTGGCATTATTCGATACATTTCTCGTTTTCTGACTGTAGATCAGTGCTTTGAAGAGATGGTTCTTGTATTGGGGAATGATTATCCACATCACACGACCATATTCCGCTGGTACAGAGAATTGAAGAACGGAAAATTTGGCCTTGAAGATTATTCTTATTCAGGGCGGTTGGTCGAGTCAGTTGTCGACAAGAACATCGACGCTGTGAAGAAACTGCTGGAGGTAGAGAAGCGAATAACCTACCGGCAGACAGAAGAGTCCCTCCACATTCCTGTACAAGCTATTCATAAAATTTTACATGAGCATCTTCATGTTAAGATTTGTTCACTGTGGGTGCTACATGCACTTGTTGAGGAGCAAAAGGCACTCGTGGCAAATGGTGCAAAATGATGTTGTAAAATTTTATAACGGGGCTTCTCCTAATGTAAACAGCATCGTCACAGGAGACGAAACATGGCTGTATTATTATGACGTCGAAACGAAAGCCCAGAACAAAGTGTGGCTATATGAAGATGAGGGTACGCCAATGGCAAAGAAGAAACCACGATCAGTGAAGAAGGTAATGAAAACCGTCTTCTTCACCACAAGGAGAATTTTGGAACAGATTTGCAAAAACAACGCACAGTCACTGCGAAATGGTAAACAGAAGAATGCCTGCCAAAGTTGATTGCAGCACTGAAGAAACTCCGCCCAAGTTCAAGGCTAGACACATGGATGATTCATCATGATAATGCGCCTGCCCATGGGGCCAGTGATACCGTAGAGTTCTTGAAGAAATAGAAACTTCCGCTGCTTGAAGTCGTCCCTACAGCCCATATCTTGCTCCTCGTGACATTGGACTATTCCCAGAAGTTAAACTGAAGCTGAAAGGAAAGCGTTTCCCTGCGCAAAAGGTGCTTTTGGCAGCATGGGACAACGAGCGCATGAAGCTATCCGAAAGATCAGTGGAAGCAGTGGTTTAGCGATTGGTTTCGACGTATGAAGAGGTGTATTGATTGTGGTAGAAGTTATTTTGAGAGGTCATGAAAAATATACCTGTACTGTAAAACTTTCCTAGTGCCCTATATATTGTTACGTGTCGTATAGCGACGTTTAAATTGCGCAGACGGGGCGAGAGTGGTGGTCTCGCATTGGTCGTTGTGGGTTTGCGAGTTGCCTAATCGCGAATCAAAAGGCAAGTATCGAAATGTATAGGCATCATCTAGAAGACTCTTCGAGTGTCTGTTTCTCCGTATGGGGGAAATCGGTGTCGAGAGATTTCCATGTGAAAGTGTCCCGATCTTGGGCCTAGAAAGTTCCGTCTACTCGCCTATACAATCTGAGGCGAAGACGGAAGTCGGTCAGTCTTGTGTTGGACGGCGTGAAGTTAAATGTATGATAAATTGTGGCGAACGGATTCGTCAGTTACTGCGAAATAATTGTGACTGAAATGCAGGCTTTCACGGCCGGTAATCATGGTAATAAAAGATTCCGGGCTATGTGGCCGTGGTCTATAACTGGCGTTTCTTCCAGACGTTTCTCCCTCAACTGCGGAGGGCATCTTCAGTGGCGAGCGCTTCCAGCTGTTGTTTTTCTGTCGTAGACTCGACTGCGAATTCAGTCGAGTCTACGACAGAGAAACAACAGCTGGAAGCGCTCGCCACTGAAGATGCCCTCCGCAGTTGAGGGAGAAACGTCTGGAAGAAACGCCGCAGTCGAGTCTACGACAGAGAAACAACAGCTGGAAGCGCTCGCCACTGAAGATGCCCTCCGCAGTTGAGGGAGAAACGTCTGGAAGAAACGCCAGTTATAGACCACGGCCACATAGCCTGGAATCTTTTATTACTAATTGTGACTGAGTTAAACATTGAAAGAATATTAATTTTGAGTGAAAATTGTGAATAAAAGTTTACTGATAATTTGTAGAAAGAAATATAGTGTTAAGTGAGATTCTAAACAACAACTGTGTGCTCATTTACTCCAAAACAACGTAAAGGAAAAATCCTGGTCATCTGTCACAATGTTTTTATTTCCTATATTTCGAGTGTTAGACAACGAACTACATTTTCTTACATGCTTAACCCTTAAATTCGTAATGTATCCTTTTGGATACATCAGTTGGTTCAATTAATTTAAAATTTTAAATAAATCAGAAGAAAACGAACAAAAAGAAACCACTTAAATGTGTGTATAATTATAATATAATATAGGCCTACCTAATAATAACAGTTATACAAGATTCCGTTTTCACTGCGGTCCGCCACATTCAAATAACTAACAGAAGAAATTTATGTTTTGCCAATTTAAGGGTTAAAAATAAAACAGTTATTCGACCTGTGAAAATGCAATCATACATCTGGTTTGTTTACATCACAACTGGAACATGGCGCGGAATTGTCCGGGCGACTGAATGTTTTAGTATTTTCTTGTTGGTTACTAGCATAAAATGACAGGAATTACGTCGTTGTTTCTTTAGCAACGATTATGGCATGCGTTCCACAATAATTAGTCATTTCTACCAATGTGTAATGATAACGATGTACGTATTACAATACTAGAATTATATAAAAGTCAATTAACAAATCAAGGGCAGGATACAATAGTATGTATTATCGACTATTTAACTCATGCCCCAAATGGGAGTCAATGACCAATCACGTTTCAATGATTTCTGTTTTACAACCAATCAGAGTCGTGTTTCACCAAATATTTATCAGTGTTATAATTACCATATTAAAGAAAGCTCCTCCTTACAATATTGCGTTCCTTTGGCAATAAATAGCATGATCTGGTTGCAGTGATAAACAAAAGAAGCAGTAGAAACGTACCTATAGTTTCTCATTTGTTTTCAAACATCGCCGTTTACATTAAATATATAAATATTTTAAAATAACTATAGTTAAATAATGATTTGTGAGTAAACAGCTTAATTTTATTCGTTAAATAGTCCTAACAAATGCCACTCTTGATTTCCAAATTCTCTAGATAACTCATTTGTTTTCAAACATCGCCGTTTACATTAAATATATACATATTTTAAAATAACTATAGTTAAATAATGATTTGTGAGTAAACAGCTTAATTTTATTCGTTAAATAGTCCTAACAAATGCCACTCTTGATTTCCAAATTCTCTAGATAAATTCACTCCTCACTTCGTGAGTCGTGAATTTATCGATAATTTGGAAATCACTCGTGGCATTACTTACGATAATTAAACTGCATAATACCAATCATCGTGAAGGTCCTAATTGAATGATAATAGAAATCTAAAATACTAGCATAATACACCTGCACGAAATTGTACCACTTATCAAAATCAGCAAGACATTTGCCTTGACAAACATTTAACTCATGCCCCAAATGGGAGTCAATGACCAATCACGTTTCAATGGATTTTGATTTACAACCAATCACAGTCGTGTTTCATCTCGAATTTATCAAATTAAGTGTATCATATTAAAGAAAGCTCCTTTTTAACATTCTGAATAGGTCAGAGCATTATTTTGTAAAGAAATACATTGAATATAGCACTTTATACATTAAGATGTGAGAATCTTAGAATGCAAGAGGCTCCCAGATTATATATACTATAGTGCACGAATGTAACCAGATACTGCTGCGGGATATAATAGAAAAAAATTGTAACAATTGATTATATTACAATAAAAAGAAACCACTGTTTGCACTTTCTTAAACATATTATTTCCCAGGTATTTACGTTCCAGAAAAATATAATTGACATATTTACATCATAGGACATGAGAAATTAATTAGTAGCCTATAATGTTGGCTATAAACATTTTGATCTGTTTATTTTTTTCTCCACTGGGGTTCATTCTTACAATATAGCTATAAATAATATGATCTGGTTGCTTTTTAGGGATAGGTCATTTTTGGCAATTTTTAGGTCATTTTGAGTATTTTTTACACTTTTTCCAGAATGCTGTGACATTATTTGTATTTGATTTGAGATTCTTATTATAATTCAGTATTTTTCCTTGTCAATACAATTTCTTGGAATTAAGTAGATGTTTTGCTAACTACTACCCCTATTTTTCAAGGTATGTGCATAATGAACTTGCCCATTTTAGGAATTTTATTCAATTTCTTGGAGCTCATGCTAGCTTTTACCCCTATTTTGATTGTTAACTGCAATTTTAAATTGTTGTAAAAGTGCACTGTATAATTGAAATGGATTTTCTGCAATAAAAGGTGCCCTAATGTGCATTTTTAAATAATTTTATTTTAATATTTTGATGTCAAGTTAAATTTTATGTAATTCAGTAATCAAATGAGTACTTAATCTAATAAATAGTATTTTTATTGGTAATTCTTAACTTTTTATTTGTCTTTTTTTATTTTATTGGTCATTTTTTTGTATTTTTAGGTCATAAATGCATTTTTTATTTTGCATTTTTTTACCAATTTATAGGCATTAAATGCCTTGCCCTACTAATCATCATCATATCATCCCTGGTGCTACCACAATATAATTCCCTAGTAAAACTGCAAAGCATAGGATGAAAATTACATGATTGAAGGGAAGGGCATGCCCTGGGACAGAATAGAATAGAATAAACTAAAACGCTACCATTCCTTCGTTCATTGTAGTTCCTTACAAATTTTTAGGTGTTACTGTATGCAGTTTCTCCACTGGATGTAATACTCTGTGAACACCTCTTTCTCTGTCTTTCACTACATGACCTTGAACGGTAAAGTAAAACCACATGATTTATAAAATATGTTTCATCAGTGAAGTCTGATCGTTTACCTGAAAGTTATGAAGGATGGGTGGGGGAAAATATTTAAAGGATTAGGACAACTGGATGTTTCAGAATTGTTGTCTCTCTCACTGCATGAATAAATTAGATACAATTCAGACTTAATCACACGCTGTACACCCTTCACCGTTTTATAAGACAGGTTGTAGTGACCCGTATTACCTGTGACTTGTCTGGCATGTTGAAAAATTTTACGTTTGTGATAAGGGTAAGAATTTGGGCCTTTTGGAGGCTGTAGAAATAAATAAATTGAAAAGTAGTAATAAACTGTTAAATTCTCAACTTGATTTGAATGAATCGCCTTTGTTAAATAAAAAAATTTAAATAAATTATTGTTGTAATTATATTATTTTTGGTCTGGACATCTTACCTCAATATTAATGTTGATTTGTTCTTGGACATGTTTCAAAACAATTCTCTGTTTTATCTTCAGCTTTCAGACTGGGAAAGCTGAAGATAAAACAGAGAATTGTTTTGAAACATGTCCAAGAACAAATCAACATTAATATTGAGGTAAGATGTCCAGACCAAAAATAATATAATTAAAATAACCTCAAAATATAACTTCCTAAAATTAAATATTAAATTATTGTTGTATTGTTGCTTAGATCAGTTGATATGTACTATAATAACACAATTCATAATTTGTTAACATGTCTGAAGAAGGTACAGTGTACTGAAACAGCTGTCACTGAATTATATCTTAATAAATATGAAAATCAAATAAAACTAAGTTTTATATTTATTTAATTAATAAATATGGATTGTCATCAAGTAAACACCAACTCAATTTTGTTTATTTTTTATTATTTCACTCACCTCATACTTCATAATTCATAGCAGACCCTGGGTTTCTTCACATAATTTGTGACATTGTCAATGCTGCGTCACGTTCACAACTGACGTCCAACGGCCTTCTATCCTGCAGACTGACCTCCGCGCCATCTGGTGGCCGACCGAAGAATTTCCAAATCAGTCCTCTTTCTTTATAACCGGGTATTTCAAAATTCATAGTTGTATTTTCATTCTTGCATATGTAAATTTTTTCCCAAATTGTGAGTTCCTTCGGTTTTTCCAATTGTTTAAGTAATTTTGTTTTGGTTTATATTCTATGTTTTTCTGACCAGGCATGTGCAGCTATTGCAGATTTTTCGGTTTCTCCATTTTTAAAATTTCTGAGGTGTTCTTTTAATCTTGTATTTAGATTCCTTTTTGTTTTTCCTATGTATATCTTTTATATTGGAAAAACCGAAGGAACTCACAATTTGGGAAAAAATTTACATATGCAAGAATGAAAATACAACTATGAATTTTGAAATACCCGGTTATAAAGAAAGAGGACTGATTTGGAAATTCTTCGGTCGGCCACCAGATGGCGCGGAGGTCAGTCTGCAGGATAGAAGGTCGTTGGACGTCAGTTGTGAACGTGATGCAGCATTGACAATGTCACAAATTATGTGAAGAAACCCAGGGTCTGCTATGAATTATGAAGTATGAGGTGAGTGAAATAATAAAAAATAAACAATATTAAAGAACCTCATAGTGTTATTTCCTATCTACATAACTTAACCAACTCAATTGATTATGTATATTTTTTATCTTCAAATATAATAAAGTTACTATTATGTCTATTATTATATAATCTTATAGTAGTATCGATATTATAAATAGAATATATTATAAGTCTACTAGCATCACGGCAGATGTTGTCCTACCCAAATGTTCAATTATCGTGTCCTGGTCGGATAATAAAAATATAAGTTACATTTTTTACCATAAAATTCACTAATTAAGACGTAATTAGATATTATTAAATAAGTTCGCAAGAAAACCTCTCACTGCCATCTGTTGTGGCTCAAGGAGTATGAATGATGTCACATTGATGTCATGCAGAATATGTTGATAATGCAGATGACTACACATCTAACACAAAAATATCCTATAACCCGATCGCAGCGCCACTTACCAAGCCTAATTGTGATTCTAAACCATCCTGGGACCCACTCAAACAAACACAACAAATTTCATCAAAATCGGGCAAGTCGTTTAGGCAGTTTTTAATTTCGGGTTTCAAGTAAACCTCCACTTCTAATTGTCTGATTTTGCTCATTTTTGGACAATACCTATTTCGGTTTATTTTAATACGATATACTGAGATTCGTTGTGAAACATCGAAAAATGTGACCGCAAGAGTGATTTTTCAATTTTTACTTCAGGTGAAGTCCTACACCTAAAGGTTTTAGAGGGTCCAATTCTGAATGTAAATCATCCAGAGACCCAATCATACACAAAAAATGTCATAAAAATCGGTCCAGTCATTTAGGAGGAGTTCTGTGAGAAACACACGTACATAATTACAAGCACGTTAACATATGGTGCAGAAACTTGGCAGTTGAATAAAAATTTGAGTTTAAAGCTTATGTCTCCAAAATGGATTATTTTAGATGCTCAACCAGACATACTAAATTGGAAAAAATCATAAATACAATCATCAGACAACAAAATGAAAGTCCAAAATTCAATATTAGATTTTGTGAGATATAGTATTGTCATATACGTAGAATGCCAGAGAAAAGATTATCCAGAAAAGCTTTGGAATGGATTCCACCTGGAAAAGAAAAGAGAGGTCGACCTAGATTTAAATGGATGGAAGATATAAGAAGAGGTATGATGGGAATAGGTCTGGAAGAATTGGAATGGGAAGATAGAGAAGAATGGAGAAAGAAGATAAAAATCTCAAATGCTCTGGGCACAGGAAGATGTTTTATTACATAGTAAACCTGTTTATAATTAAATATTTTAAATTAACACTTTCCAGATTTGGATATAGCTTAATTTTGGAAAGAAAAATTACGTTCGAACCAGGAGTTGAACCCCAGATCTCTGACTCTGTACATCAGTGCAATAACCGTTATACCATTCGAACTTCCAATAGGAACATCAAATTTCTTTCCAATTCTCTTTTCATCCAAATGCCGATAGCCATCACTATCAACAACACCATCTATATTATTTGAGTTTTATGTTCCAATAAACTTTAGTCGCGAATTATACAAAATAAAGACAACAACTAATGCTTCTGCATGGTGTAAAAGTTTTATATAAAATAAATAACAATTCTTTGTTAGGTAAGAGTTTGTTCATATTCTACAATATTTGGGAAGTAAACACTTGAAAATATTTTTAATAATTAAGACATTTAGGCTCGAATCTATGAACGCATTAGACTGTAAATGTCATTCTCTGCCTGTACTCTGCTGAGAAAGTTGCATCCAATATGTTTTTGCGTACTCAAAAATCTGTTCATTGCGACAATAATCGTTGAAATTCCTAAGCTACCTGGCGAGGTGACTTAGCAGAGAAACAAATCGTGAGCAACCCAATGGGAACCGATGGTAACCGATGTAGTTTGAAACCTTGTCACGTACCTTGCTGCATTATCCAAGATGTTGGATCTTGAAGACTTCAATCATGTTTTCATATATGCGGAGAAGAGGAATTTGATAGAATCTACCAAAGAATTCAACTGGAAGAACAGGAGAATCGGCGTAATATTGCACGATGCAGACGTCGTCATATATGGTATTATTTGTGGGATGCAAGTGTAAATGCATTCCTCTAGCAGACGAAAATAACAGAAGTGATTTTATCGCTGAGAATTCTGGATAATTTCTTGCCAATATTACGAAAACGACGACTTTCATGCATGACCAGTTAGTGAATTGCTAATTCGATCTTTGCACTTGCTCATGGAAAGTCAGCTCACCGGTGATTGGAAGTAATTTGAGTAGAGACTAATGTATTTGCATGTGGCTCTTAGTCTGTACATTCTTACATCTTATGGTTGTTTTTGTCAAACCTAAGTTTCAAGGCTTCTGAGCCCCAGGATTACAGACTGTAATCGCTGATGATGGGGCTAAGAAGCCTTGAAATATATGTTCGACAAAAACAACCATAAGAGGTAAGAATGTACAGACTAAATGTCTTAATTATCAAACAAACCTCTTAATTAATAAATGAGTTGGAGAAAATGTTTTAACATCTCACCTCACAAAGTTGTGTGTCTTCACGATACCGGTTTCAATAGTATAGTATTACTTCCATCTTCAGTCAAATTCCAACTGTTTAAATTAAATTATGTTAACGACGAAATTTCAACAGTTGGAATTTGACTGAAGATGGAAGTAATACTACACTTTTGAAACCGGTATCGTGAAGACACGCAACTTTGTGAAGTGAGATGTTAAAACATTTTCTCCAACTCATTTATTAATATAAATACCTCATAGTGTTTCCTCGCACTGTAAATTTAATTAAAAACCTCTTAATGTTACTTCCTATTGTATTTTAAAATGTTTTTAATAGTCCGTATACCACATTTGGAAAATCAGGGAACAAACTTTAAATTTGAAGAGAAAAATATACACTCAGACTGGAATTTGAACCCAGGATCTTTGGCATTCTATGCCAATGCTCTACCAATTGAGCTACCTGAACACTCTAATATTTTTCATTTAGATTGGAGTGCTAGGGTAGCTCAGTTTGTAAAGCACTGGCATAGAAAGCCAATGCCCTACCAACTGAGCACTCCAATCTTTTGCATTTAGATTGGAGCACTCGGGTAGCTCAGTTTGTAGAACATTGGCATAGAAATCCAAAGGTCCTGGGTTCAAACCCCAGTGTGAGCATATATTTTTCTCTTCAAATATAATTTGTCGCAGTGAGAAATATTAAAAAAACCTTAATGTTCATGTATTATGACAAATTTTACATGAAATTCACCAGTAACTACAAGAAATGAACTGTTTTCAAAAATAGTTAGTTTATCAGTTCCGGATTCTCCCAGATGTGAAGTAGCATTCACATAATCTCATGTAAACAACAAAAAAAAACAATAAATATTGATAATTTAAAAAAATGTTTTTACAATAATACTGCATTGTTTTTCTCCTACTTTGGTTTTCATGAAGTTTATATATTATTTTCTAAAAGACATCTTTGTTTTCCAAACACTGTAACTACCTCACATATTGCACCTTGGGAAGAAGATGGCCACAAGTGTAAAAAGTTTACTTCCAAGTTAATCACGATTAAAGTTCTAAAAAAGGTATAGTAACTACTTATTTTAGGAAATCTCACTATGAGGTATCATTAAGGTAGAATTTTTTATCACTCACCTCATATTGTTCTTCTTATTTGACTATAAACTAGTTTCGGAACATAGTTTCTGTTCCATCCTCAGTATCATCACAACCATTGTTCTGTCATCTTGAAGAGCTGTCCTTCGCTCCTTCCATTGGCTGCTGACAAACCTCGAAACCAGGTCATTCTTAGTTTTTCAGTCAGCCAATGGAAGGAGCAAAGGACAGCTCTTCAAGACGACAGAACAATGGTCATGATGATACTGAGGATGGAACAGAAACTATGTTCCAAAACTAGTTTATAGTCAAATAAGAAGAACAATATGAGGTGAGTGATAAACAATTCTATCTTAAGGTACAGTAAATTCAATTTTTGATATGGACACAATTTTATCCTGCCTCCATTTTCTTGCACATGACTTGTGGCCATAAAGAAATAAATTAGAAACCATTTTTTCTAACAGATAGTAGTCTTAACTCAGTTTATGACATTTTTACACTTGTGGCCCTCTTCTTCCCAAGATGCTTTATGTGAGCATATCCTTGATGTCTGAACACTCAATAATTATTTTAAAGATGTGTATTTCGGTGCGGGCGTAGCTAAACTTTCCCAAGACTTGCACATCTCATACTGTGAGAGGGTTGGCATTCCTGTAATCAATGTCCTTAATAAGTAACATAAATACATTTTCAAACATAAATTGGTTATTTATACATCGTTAAGTTGAACTGGAAATAAATAAATATAAAACAAAAGAAATGAGAATTTATAACAATTGATTCTGCTATTGTAGAAGGAGAAGTAATAGAAACTGCAAATGAATTTACATTCTACATGGTATAATATCTGTGAATGGTGGTTCAGATGAAAATGTTGATGCCAGAATAAAGAAAGCAAGATATGATTATATTCAATTGAAATCAATTTGGAGGTCAAATCAAATCTCCTTAAGACTTAAACTAAGATTATTTATATTTGAAGAGAAAAAATTTTTGCCTAGACCGGGACTCGAACCCGGGACCCTTGGCTTTCCGGGCCAAGTGCTCTACCAACTGAGCTACCGAAGCGAGTTACGATCTAGACGCAAATTTTTCTCTTATGTACGTTGTAATTCCCTCGCGCCAAATGCTTGAAACCATAGCTTCTATCTTTGCAAATGGCGGCTTCTTAGTTAAGAAGACATTTATTGGGAATTTAACACTACTTTATAGCCAGTAGGGCTTCTATTGACGATTTTATTATTAATTTAACACTTCTCATTGAAGGATAAATTATATTTGAAGAGAAAAAATTTCGCCTAGACCGGGACTCGAACCCGGGACCCTTGGCTTTCCAGGCCAAGTGCTCTACCAACTGAGCTACCGAGGCGAGTTACGATCTAGACGCAAATTTTTCTCTTATGTACGTTGTAATTCCCTCGCGCCAAATGCTTGAAACCATAGCTTCTATCTTTGCAAATGGCGGCTTCTTAGTTAAGAAGACATTTATTGGGAATTTAACACTACTTTATAGCCAGTAAGGCTTCTATTGACGATTTTTATTATTAATTTAACACTTCTCATAGAAGGATAAATTATATTTGAAGAGAAAAAATTTCGCCTAGACCGGGACTCGAACCCGGGACCCTTGGCTTTCCAGGCCAAGTGCTCTACCAACTGAGCTACTGAGGCGAGTTACGATCTAGACGCAAATTTTTCTCTTATGTACGTTGTAATTCCCTCGCGCCAAATGCTTGAAACCATAGCTTCTATCTTTGCAAATGGCGGCTTCTTAGTTAAGAAGACATTTATTGGGAATTTAACACTACTTTATAGCCAGTAGGGCTTCTATTGACGATTTTATTATTAATTTAACACTTCTCATTGAAGGATAAATTATATTTGAAGAGAAAAATTTCGCCTAGACCGGGACTCGAACCCGGGACCCTTGGCTTTCCAGGCCAAGTGCTCTACCAACTGAGCTACCGAGGCGAGTTACGATCTAGACGCAAATTTTTCTCTTATGTACGTTGTAATTCCCTCGCGCCAAATGCTTGAAACCATAGCTTCTTTCTTTGCAAATGGCGGCTTCTTAGTTAAGAAGACATTTATTGGGAATTTAACACTACTTTATAGCCAGTAGGGCTTCTATTGACGATTTTTATTATTAATTTAACACTTCTCATAGAAGGATAAATTATATTTGAAGAGAAAAAATTTCGCCTAGACCGGGACTCGAACCCGGGACCCTTGGCTTTCCAGGCCAAGTGCTCTACCAACTGAGCTACCGAGGCGAGTTACGATCTAGACGCAAATTTTTCTCTTATGTACGTTGTAATTCCCTCGTGCCAAATGCTTGAAACCATAGCTTCTATCTTTGCAAATGGCGGCTTCTTAGTTAAGAAGACATTTATTGGGAATTTAACACTACTTTATAGCCAGTAGGGATTCTATTGACGATTTTTATTATTAATTTAACACTTCTCATAGAAGGATAAATTATATTTGAAGAGAAAAAATTTTGCCTAGACCGGGACTCGAACCCGGGACCCTTGGCTTTCCAGGCCAAGTGCTCTACCAACTGAGCTACCGAGGCGAGTTACGATCTAGACGCAAATTTTTCTCTTATGTACGTTGTAATTCCCTCGCGCCAAATGCTTGAAACCATAGCTTCTATCTTTGCAAATGGCGGCTTCTTAGTTAAGAAGACATTTATTGGGAATTTAACACTACTTTATAGCCAGTAGGGCTTCTATTGACGATTTTATTATTAATTTAACACTTCTCGTAGAAGGATAAATTATATTTGAAGAGAAAAAATTTCGCCTAGACCTTTTCTCTTCAAATATAATTTATCCTTCTGTGAGAAGTGTTAAATTAATAATAAAAATCGTTAAGATTATTTAATTCAAAATGTGAAATCAATTTTATTATACGGCTGTGAAACTTGGAAGGCTAGAAAACAAATTAGAAATAAATTGTAAATCTTTGTAAATCGTTGCTTGAGAAATATTTTTGGTATATGATGGCTAGAGATTATAACAAATAAAGAACTTTGGAGAAGAACAAATCAAAACAAAATTTGTAAAGAAATCAAATTTCGAAAATGGAAATGGGTTGGTCATGTGTTAAGTAGAGAGAATGATAACACCACAAAAATGGCATTTGATTGGAGCCCTCAAGGCTTGAGAAGGTAAAGAGGAAGACCTAGAGCAACATGGAGTAATACCATCAGGGATGAAGCTGAACAGGCAGGGATGAGTTGGAATCAAATTAAGGCATTGACAAACAACAGAGCTGGTTGAAGAGCTTTTATCAAGGCCCTATGCTTCCCAGTGGGGTGGCCAGAACTACTACTATACACTGTTAAAGTAAAAAAAAAATCTATAGCAAAATAGCTGTGATGAAAGGTTAGCTGAAGGGGTTGCTCTCATTGGTTAACAGAACACAGCGCTGGGAATGACGTGATTAGCATGATGAATTCCTTTAACCCTAGTTTCAGTTTTCTTATACAGATTTTGGTATTCATCACATCAAGTTTGGTTCTCACAAGGGAACTGTCAACTATCACATGCCGAAACCTACTTTAAAATTTCTCCCAGAGAAGTGTTGTGATGTACCAAGGTCATGTCCAAAAAATTATCTTCCTTTTTAACTGCAAGGCTTAGAAATTGAAGCCAGAATCCAGTAATAACAACCCACTGTGTGTGACAGATGGACATCCCTGTGTGAGTTAGAGTGGAGTCAAGTGAGGTGGGATGTGGTGGATGGCAGGTAGTGAGGGTTATCCAATCCATCAAATGAGGAGTTGTATTACTTCCCGTAATTTAAATGAGAGATTTGGAGCCGGATTTCAGTGCCTTGCAGTAAAAAGCGGCATAAAACGTTTTTGAACACGACCTTGGAAGAACTCACAACGTTTCTCTGGGAGAAATTTCAAGGTAGATTTCGGCATGCAATGGTTGACAGTTCCCCTGTTAGTTGTCCTCATGTAGCTAAGTGGTAACCTATTTATATAACTTTCACAGGGAAATAACACTATGAGGTTTAATTTAAATTAATGTTTTTATTACCTCACCTCATATCCTTTTTCTTCTTTGAAACTCCCCCCAAATTTTGACCTGATCCAGAGGTTCATCGGTCCACTGATAGAAGTAAGAAGAAACCTGTCAAGAAACAACATAACACCAGTCGACTAGAGGCTACTGGCGATGGAGATAAGCTCCAAAACAGCAGTCTAGAAAAAAAAGGATATGAGGTGAGGTAATAAAAACATTAATTTAATTCTTAAGTGGTAACTGTTTTTTTTTCTTATTTATACTGGTTTTCCTTATTGTTTTACCTTTATCTTTATTTGTTTTACCTGTTTGTTAACTTTCTTTAATTCTCACATAGACACAAAGACAGGACACACACACCCAGACCCAAGGTGGAGATTTAAAATCCCCTACCCCACCAGGAATCGAACCCGGGTCACCGGAGTGGAAGGTAGGGACTCTACCGACTACACCACGGCGACGGACAACACTGATTTTTTTTTGTCTCCTTTTCATTTACACTGTTCTTCCTTTTTTTTTTTACCTTATTGTTTTTACCATTTTGTTAACTTTATTTCATTCTCACATATAGACACAAGGACAGGACACACACCCAGACCCAAGGTGGAGATTTAAAATCCCCTACCCCGCCGGGAATCCAACCCGGGTCGCTGGAGTGGAAGGTAGGGACTCTACCGACTATGCCACGGCAACTGACGTTTAAGACCCATACCAAAAGAAAAATTTAATTGGTAGATTTTGTTTGAAAATACAATAGGAAGTAACATTATGAGGTTTTATGATAAAATCTGAAGGTGAGAACATTATGGTCTCGAAATCGCGATCTACTTAAAAGATTTATATAAGGAGAGGTAGAAATCATTTGATTTTATCATAAATTAAACTTCATAGTGATTAATTCCTGTAAAAGTTAAATAAATTATGAGGTTATATTATTTTTAGTCTGGACATCTTACCTCAATATTAATGTTGATTTGTTCTTGAACATGTTTCAAAACAATTCTGTGTTATCGTCAGCTTTCCCAGACTGGGATAAAATGATAAAACAGAATTGTTTTGAAACATGTTCAAGAACAAATCAACATTAATATTGAGGTAAGATGTCCAGGCTAAAAATAATATAATTAAAATAACCTCAAAATATAACTTCCTAAAATTAAATATTAAATTATGAGGTTTTACTTAATACTAAGTTTGGTCTGTTTAATGTTTACCTCATATCGTTGTTTCTGTTAGACATATGTTTGAAGGCTTGTTAGCCTCATCTTCAGTCATTACAGACTGGTATTTCACAAGTTGTCGGCCCTGGATCTCGACTTCTGCTCCCTCTTTCTGTGGTCCAAAGAACTAGCTAATCAGGCTCCTTTCCCTGGGAATTTTAAAATGCATAATTCTCTCCTTGTTCTTCTCTAAGTAGATTTTTTTTCCATATGGTGAATTCATTTGTGTTTTCTAACTGTTTTGTGTATAAATCTATTTTGAGTTTTTCTGACCAAACGTGAGCAGCCATTGCAGATTTTTCTATTTCCCCCTTTTTTACATTTCTTATGCATTCTTTGGTTCTAATGGTTAAATTTCTCTTTGATTTCCTTATGTATATCTTATCACATTCTGCACATTTTATTTGATATATTCCTGATGTTTTGCAATCATCAATCTTTTCATTTTTGTTACTTTTAATAGTTTGTTTAGGCTATGATTATTCTTTGGTGCTAATTGGATATTCTTCTTCTTCTTCTTCTTCTTCTTCCTTCCAAGTATTAGGCCAAGGCCTCAATTTTTCAAAAATCTTTTGGAATTTATTATGTGCCCATGGGTGATATGTGAATTTCCTGCATTTCACTTCCTTTGGTTTATCTATTTGCAGAATACTTTCATTCCTTAATTTTTGTTTTTTTGTACTTATCAATTTTTTTGTGTATAATTTTCTCCTCAAAACCATTTTCTTTTGCCACTTCAATTATATATGTTATTTCTCTAACTCATAATTTTCTCTCTTCATGGATATGTTCACCAATCTATGTGATAGATTAATGTTGAGTGATTCCGGGTTATGTGGCCGTGGTCCATAGTTGGTGTTGATACCAGACGTTTCGCCCTCAACTGCGGAGGGCATCTTCAGTGGCGAGTGCTTCTAGGCGTGTTTCCTGGTCGGAAGATCTACTTGGAAACGTCTGGTATCAACACCAACTATGGACCACGGCCACATAACCCGGAATCACTCAACATTATGATTACCGGCCGTGAGAGCCTGCATTCAACTATGTGATAGATTATTGAAGACTGCCATTTTGTGTGAAATATGGTATGATAATGTTAATTTCCAACATAAGTTATATGAAATGTGATCATATATTTAATTTAATGATGTTTACTTCCAGCCCCATATCTTAGGGTCGAATTAATAAATGCATTAGACCGTAAAAGGTGTTCTCAGCTGAGAAAGTTTTATCCTAATGCATTTTGCTTACTCAGAAATCTATTCATGCGATAATAATTGTAAGCTACCTGACGAGGTAACTTAAGATCATAGCTCAAGATAGAAACTTATCGTGAAAATCCCAGGAAACTGATGGGAACCGATGTAGTTTGAAACATTTGCAGCTTTATCCAAGATGTCAGACCTTGAAGACTTCGATCATGTTTTCGGTATATGCGGAGAAGAGGAATTTGATAAAGTCTACCAAAGAATTCAACTGGAAGAACAGGATAATCGGCAGATGCCGTTGTATACGGTATTATTTGCGGGATGCAAGCGTAAATGCATTCCTCTATAGCAGACGAAAATAACGGAAGTGGTTTTATCGCTGAGAATTCTGGGTAATTCGTTGCCAATATTACAAAAACGTCAACTTTCATGCATGAGCGGTAAGTCGGCCGTTAATTCAATCTCAGCAATTGCACATGGTGAATCAGCTCACCAGTGATTGGAAGTAATTTGAGTAGAGACTAATGTGTTTGCATGCGGCCCTTAGTGTTATTCAATACATTACTTACTTACTTACTCACTGGCACTATTGAACCCATAGGTTCATGGCTGCACAGGTATAAGCTATCTATACATCTCTATCCTGAGCTAATGCTTTCCAATCATTCCCTGTATAATCTACTTCCCTCGAATCGTAGTTTATGTTATTCTCCCATCTCATTCTTAGTCTACCAACTGGGCATTTTTCCTCTGGTTTTCCTACAAGAAGCTTCCATGCACGTCTTTCATTCCCTATTTGTGTCATATGTCCTGCCCATCACAGTCTACGAGACTTAACTGTTCTTATTATATCTGGCTTCCTATAAAGACCATGTAGTTCATTGTTATGTAGTCTTCTCTATTCACCTGTTTGCTCATCTCTCTTTGATCCAAAAATTTTCCTAACAACTTTATTCTCAAATACTCATAATCTCCTTTCTTCCCTTAAAGTAAGAGTCCATGTTTCACATCCATATAATATAACTAGTAGAATAATAGTTTTATATTATTTAATCGGCCGCGGTGGACTAGTGGTTATGCTCCTTGCTTCTGGTCCCGAGGGTCACAGGTTCAAACCCGGCCGGGGTCAATGGATTTTTTAGGACGAAAAAATCCAAGGATAAAGTCCTCTGGGAGGGACTTTAAGCCGTGGGTCCCGAGTCTGAAGATTTTCAGGCTCGTAAAAGATCCTTAAGCCTGAATGAAAAGGCCTCTAAGCAAAATTTACCAAATTTTCCCATCCTAGTACTACCTTGGTTTCCTAGATGTCAGTATGAGGTGGAATGCTGACCACAGACCACTCAAATGTCATCTATACGAAAACAAGTGTAACTAAATTAGTGTGGTTTAAATTCTTCCCTGTAGGGGGAGGGCACCTAAATCTCTGTTAAAGGAAACATGGGCTTACAAGAAGAAGATATATTTTCTGTTTAACGTTTTTTGAAAGGAGTTGGGACATCAAAAGTCTCTGCAATGCATAATAGCACGCATTTCCAAAATTAAGCCTATGTTTAATTTTTTTGTGCATCTCATTTCTATTCGTAATTATTGTTCCTAGGTATTTGAATTCAGTTACTTCCTCAAAATTTCCTTCATTTGTCATTAGCTGTCCATTTCCATTATATAATGTATTTCTTTATTATTATTATTATTATTATTATTATTATTATTATTATTAAAATAGTTGAGTGTATGAAAGATAATGGCATTCGACAACAATAGTAAAAAGTCTCACCTCTAGTGTCTTTCGACCGTATCTTGGTTCCATGTTGTAACTTGTTGCTGTGGTTTTCTTATAAATAATGCTGCGAATCCTCCGATCATAGTGAGGCCTCCGAATACACTTAATGACACAGGTGGACCATACATTGCCTATTGACAGCAAACACACCAATAATAAATAAGTTAAACAAATTAAAACAACAATAAAGACTTAAAGAATACACCACCCTATAATCTGATTCTAAGGAAGGGAAAAAAATTCAAGGAAATCACTTACAATCCTGGAATACATAGGAAATTTAAAAAAATATACAACACATTCAATATTACATTGGCACCGATTAACAAACTTAGTCTGGGTAATCTACTAATATAATCAATGGTAAAGAGAAAAATTGTTGCCTAAACTGGGAATCAAACCCCGTGCTGATGCTCTGACTGCTGAGCTAATTCTGGCTACATTCCCATCCAAGCATAAATTCTCCCTTTAACTTCACCTCTCTTTTACTAGGAGAGAATCAAGAATTTTGAAATAACCAGGGAGAGGAATTTAATAAGCAAGTTTTTGGACCACAAAAAGAGCGTGCAGGTAGAGATCCAGTCTGTACCATATGAAGATGAAGCTAAGAAGCTCAGAAACACGTCTTACAATAAACAACTGATTCTGAGGTAAGATGAATACAAGCCAAACTTATCTTTATATAATTATATATATTTCTTCTGTATGTGGTTTATCACTCTACTCCTCCTAAACAACTGGATCAATTTCGATAAAATTTTGTGTGTGTGTCTGACTGGGTCCATCGATGGTTTAGATTCACAATTAAACACTCTAAAACCATTAGGTGTAGGAGTTCACCTGAAGTGAAAATTTAAAAATTGTTCTAGCGGTCACATTTTTCTATGTCATCATCATCATCATCATCATCCAGGGATTAAGTCTGTTGGATCATTCCAATTTCATGAAAGCTAGAATTGTTAAAATTGTTCAGACCTTCTTCTATGTGGGCGTCCAACATTTCTCCTTCCGTGTGGTTTATAATTTAGCAATAAGTTTGGAAATCTTTCTTCTGGCATTCTATCAACATGTTCTTTCATGGCGTTCCTATATTTAATTATTCAGTCTGTAAGTTTGAAAATATTTAGTTCATTTCTTATATCTTCATTTATTTTCTTATCCAGCTGAGTATATTCTGCTATATTTCTTAAAAATCTCATCTCAGCTGCTTGTCTTTTAGTGATTGTCCAACATTTTTCTATGTTTAACAACGAAATACAGTATATTTGAAGAGAAAAATTTTCGCCTAGACCGGGACTCGAACCCGGGACCCTTGGCTTTCCGGGCCAAGTGCTCTACCAACTGAGCTACCAAGGCGAGTTACGATCTAGACGCAAATTTTTCTCTTATGTACGTTGTAATAGATAGAAGCTATGGTTTCAAGCATTTGGCGCGAGGGAATTACAACGTACATAAGAGAAAAATTTGCGTCTAGATCATAACTCGCCTCGGTAGCTCAGTTGGTAGAGCACTTGGCCCGGAAAGCCAAGGGTCCCGGGTTCGAGTCCCGGTCTAGGCGAAAATTTTTCTCTTCAAATATAATTTATCCTTCAATGAGAAGTGTTAATTAATAATAAAATCGGAAATACAGTATATTCTATTAAAATAAACCAAGGTAGGTATTATCCAAAAATGAGCAAAATCTCACTATTAGGAGTGGAGGTTTACTTGAAACCTGCAATTAAAACAACTGCCTAAAACGACTGGACTGTTTTTGATTAACTTTTTGTGTGTGTGTGTGTGTTTGAGTGGGTCCCTATATGGTTTAGATTCACAATTGGACTCAATAGGTGGCATTGCGATCGGGTTATACAATTTTGTTTATGTCAGATGTGTAGTCATCTGCATTATCGACATATTCCGTGCAACAACAATGTGACATCATCATACACACTTAACAGATGGCAGTGAGGAGTTTTCTTGTAAACTTATTTAATATATCTTAATTAGTGAACTTATGATAAAAAAAGTAACATATTTTTATCATCTGGCCATGACACAAGAATTGAATGTTCAGACAGGATGTCTGCCAGGTCCAGTAGTTTATTGATAGAATTTTACTTGAATAGACATTTTTTTATTCCACTACCTGTGGTGTACTCTGCAGAAGACCAGATTGAACATGTATTGAACTATTATAAGAAATGTCACTATGAGGTTTAATTTAAAATAAAATTCTGATATGAGGTGATATGAAAATAATTTTTTTTTAAATTTTAAATTAAGCCTCATAGTGAAATTTTTTATAATAGTTAAAAAGTTTTTGAGATGCTTTTTTTCAAAACAAACAAGAAGCAATACTCACCAAGAAGCCTATGTATGGTGCTCCGAGAAGAAAAACACGAGCTATCGTTACACAAGAGAATATTCCAAGTTTGGGTAGAATCTCGTTTGATTTAACTTGTATTACAGTCAGAGAAACAGCTACTGCTATTTTGTCAACAACACCAAGTGCTAGCATTCCTCTCTCCCTTGTCCAGTCATCACCTGCAGTTCAAACACAAATAAATCATCAATTTTAGAGAACATTTATAAAATATGTAGAGAACATTTTAAAACGTAGAAATACAAAATATGGTTGGTTGGTTGGTATCTAATGTCGAGCACTTGATAATGAAATCATTTGCTCTCTTGCACTCCACAAAGGGCTGCGGAAAGTCTACTGTTTTTAACAGAGAGGAGACCCTTTAATTCCTTCCATCAAAGGCTTAAAGGAACCGACCTGGACAGTAACCTAGTGTCCAATCCCTCACCTTCTCGTGGTGCAGCTGTTAGTAATCATGCTTATGCATGATGAACGAAAGGGAAGGGCTACTCACCAACAAGCACTGGTCAGCTTGGTGAGTTTTTCTTTTTTGACCGAATTGGTATTACTTCTCCTCCCAATACCAATTCCCTCTTTCAACTTTTCTATCCAGTCTCCCTTGACTGACCTCTTGTTTCTTTCGACCCTGATGGTATTAGAGTACTCGAGGCCTAGGGGTTCATTTCTCCTTCCTTCCTATACCTACTTTCTCTCAATGGGTGACGTAACCACCACATGTGGTGCCTACTACTAAACGGTTACAACTAGTTTATTGTACTCCAATACAAACATGAAATACAAAATATAAAAATGTAGAGAAAATTTTAAAACAGAGAAAAACACATATTAAAGATAGCAAAAAAGAATGGTTTTGAAGAAGAAACAATTCACAAGAAAATGTTTGGTTGGTTGGTTGGTATCTAATGTCGAGCACTTGATAATGAAATCATTTGCTCTCTTGCACCCCAATATTTAGCAGAAAGGCTGGTCTCTTCTACAAAAGCTGGACAACGGAGGAGATGGTTTCTTTCCATATCTCCATTTAAATTGCAAAAAGGGCATTTAGGTGAATCTGTTATGCCAAGTATGTGTAGGTGTTTATTCAGGCAGTCATGTTCCGTTAGCAGTCTGAATGTTGCTACAGCAGATTTTCTTTGTAATGTAGTAATGTCATAAGCTTGTAGATTTCCCCATTCCTTTCCAGATGTTTTGGTGGTGTATTCTTCTCTAAGTTTATTGATATATTTATTTGAGATAATTCTTTTGATAGAGTGAAAGGAAACTGGAGTAGAAGTTGGATTCGAAACAATTTTGCTACCCTTCTTAGCCAGAAAATCGGCTATTTCATTGCCTGTCACTCCACAAAGGGCCAGAATCCATTGAAGTACAACTTTTTTATGTAGACGGGATAACTGTTTTATCATTTTGTGACATTCGATAATTTTGATGCTTTTGGGTGTTGTGTCTCGTGATATAGCGAGAATGGCTGCTTTGGAGTCACATAGAATTACAACTTTTGTAAATTTTTGGATGTGATATAAAAGATTTTGTAAACTTAAGAAAATTGCTAGAATTTTGCCATCAAAGTTTGTTGAATTTGTGTTTAGTTTACGATAAAAGGAAAAAAGTGGACATACTGCACCAGCACCAGATAAATAGATTCAAAAAATAAAAATTGATCAACAAAGGTACTCTTCAGTCTGAAAAAAATAATAATAATAAGATTAATAAGAAATTCAAAAAATTTACATACCATCCTTTGACATACAATAAGATTCAAAAAATGTTCAACAATTTTAACGTTAAATTGCACCAAAAAATGATTATAACCTAAACGGGTTAATCAAAACCAGCAAAAATTAAAAGAATAATTAATCTTCCTCTTCTTCTTCATCTTCTTCTTAAACTTAATTTGTAGGACTTTCATCCTGTTTATTTCTAAAATCACTCCTTGGAGGAAGACATACTGGATGTGCATTCACTGTCTATCCATTTCTTGGCTGGTCTTCCTCTTGTTCTTCTCCCGTCCATTGGTCTATCTTCTTTAGCACTTTTTGCAAGCCGGTTTTCTTCCATTCTTTCTATATGACCCTTTCAATATTTTCGTCTATCTATAATAAATTTGGTTATGTCTTGAATATGACATTTGTCCCTAATTTCTGTGTTGTGTATTTTATCAAATAATGTTTTCCCCTGAATAGTTCTTAGGATTTTCATTTCTCATGTGCTTATTATTTGTTTAGTTTTTGTTGTATCAGTCCTAGTATAATTAATGAAGGCAATAAATCAGGGATGTATCAAATTCATTGCAAAGATTGTGAAAAAAATATACATAGGGAAAACAAAAAGGAACTTGAACACAAGAATGAAACGACACCTTAGAAATATTAAAAATTGGGAAATAATTATGGCATTTCATGGAAAGAACCCCATACAAAGTAAAATCTGTCTCCAGAATAAAATTTTAGAGAGATGTAATCAATTTAAATACCTTGGATATTATTTCTCTAACTGGGATGAAAAGGATATCCCTGAAAAAATTACTAGTTATAATAAAAGTTTGGGAATTATTAATCAAGTTATGAAACCATCCCTTATACAAAAAACACCAGATTACGTTTATATAACACTTTGGCTAGACCAATGTTGACCTATGGTAGTGAAGCATGGACACTAAAAAGACAACATGAAAACAGAATAACAGCTTGTTAAATGAGATTCATGCACAGAATGGCAGGTTACACCAGATGGGATCGGAAAAGGAACACCGATATCTTAAAATAATTGAAGACTACGCCAATTTTGGAATATATTAAACAGTACCAGCTAAATTGGAAACACCATCTAGAAAGAATGAGTTCAAATCGGATCCCCAAAGCTGTTTATAATTATATACCAAGAGGACGAAGATCACTGAGCCGTCCTATGAAACACTGGAGGGAAAATTTTCTATAGGATCGTAACAGGCCTTGGCCTAATACTTGGAAAGTAGAAGATGAAGAAGGGAAATAGATAAATCTCCAAAGCTGCAAATGCATGGTCAGAAAAACACAGAATCAAAACAAAGGCCAAGTTACTGAAACAGTCAGATAAATCTAAGGAACTCACAGTTTGGGAGAAAATTCACATCCACAAAAATAAAAGGAAAATCATGAATTTTGAAATTCCTGGGGAAAGATATTTAATTTGGAAGTTCATCGGTCAGCCAACAGATGGAGCAGGAAGCAACCTACAGGATCGCCAACCACCAATTCAACAGTTAGATGGAAGATTATATTCAGAAGTACTGAAATATGTCTTCGAAAAATCTACAATTTAAAGCAGAATTGTAATATTATAATGGATATAAAAGTTAAAGTTAATAATTTAGTATTTTAAAATTCTTTTAATATTTAAATATAACTTAAATAAATAAAAACATCTAAATAATTCATTGTTAGTTATTGTTGAATAAAAATGTCTCAGTAACAATTAAAGAAATTGTACTACATAACAGTTTTTGTAAATAATGCTTTTAAAATTGTTTTAAGTCATTGTTGTCAAAATTATAAAGTTTTCTGTTATTACAGTTATGTAATAAGAACACCTGCCTAACTTATATTCTTAAATGAAAGTAAACTAAACTCTGATTGGATGTTAAATCAATTAACTTTCTTATTTAACAAATCAATTTAAATCTTAAATTTAAAGAACTATTAACCAATAGAATTTAAAATTACCATCATGTGATGTAATAATGTTCTTAAAAATTATAAAAGAATTACACTAGTCATTCTGCATACAACTTTCAACAAAGATAGAAGCCTGATAAAATGTAAAAGAAAATAATTTAATTTTAATTGACGGTGAAGAATAATACCACCTACAATTACTTAATCTGCTGGGAACTTTAAGAAGTGAATAAATTTGCAATTATTTCTACAAGAAACTTTTTTTAGTAATTTTGAAGTGTTTTCCTATCCAGTGTACCAACTTCCGACCCTAAGAAGAGAATCCGGCTGTACCGAAAATTAAACCCAACCTGAACCAGTAATTCTTTTTGGGACACCAATCCTTCTTCAGAATGTTATGACAACATCGGGCATGAAGAGAATTACTTCTTCAAAATGTCATCACAACGTGGGACAAAGCAATTTACTTCTTCAAATTATGAGGTGAGGTGTTAAATTCTAACTCAATTATTAAATTACAAGCAATTCATCATCAATAATCTTTTTGACATGGAAAGTATACAAGTCCCCAAATAACACCACTATCAAACTCATAGGTTTATGGCCACATGGACATAAACTCTCCATACATCCCTATCCTGAATAAACTTTTCCAATCATCCCCTGTATAATGTTTCAGAATGCTTGCATTATAACGTCAGCTCCCTAAAAATATTAACCCGTTGGGTGGGCGTTCCGTGAATATCCGTCTCAAGAAAGCCTTCACTCGGTGGGAGTTACGGATATATCCAACGAGATATATATTATTTTTTTTCTAAGTTATTTGGCGATACAGGACCACAAAATTTTGAAGATCTGTTCTGTATGGGTATGACATCTAGTGTGATTTTTTTCAACCCCCTTTGACCGGTCTCTTAACAGTTTCTTATTACGAGAGTTAAAATCACATATCATGTATGCACGCAAGAACGGACTAACGTATATCGGTAACTGGCCAGCTATATAACATTCATGATAAAATATTATTCACTAGACGTGTTCAGAAAAAAAACAGACACCATCTGTTTGCTCAACATAATATATCTCTCAACTCAGATTAGCCTTAAACCTTAATGCAAGAACGGTCTAAGTTAATGAAAAAATAATAACTCTGGTACAGTTTCTTGTAACTTCTCATTCACACGTTTAAATGAGAGGTCTGTCTTTTATCACATTAGAAAAATATTGCACAAACATTCAATTGGGGTTGCTAACTTTTACCCTCCATTCTCCAGTCTTGAAGTAACTAGTTCAAACGTCTTATTTCGCTTCTAGTTTTTTTTTCACTTCATCATATTTTTTTATAAGCTACTTACAATTTACTGAAAATATGAGTGTTTTCTAAAATGAAGTTATGTAGCATTCATAATACTAACAACAATAATAACCAGTGACTTCTCAACACACCAGTGTTCAATAACGCCACTGATAATATCTGATGACGTCAATAATCACTATTACTACAATAAAAACTACTAATTGTACAGATATATATTTTTACGGTATATTAAAGTTCTAAAAATAAAAAAAAATTGTGATTATTTGTAATAACTCAAAACTGACAGTATTTAGTAACGCCACTGGTCATATGTGTCGTAAAATTTTAATATTTACACAGTGTTAAAAGAGATTGTATATTTACATTATAAACTTCGGAGTAAATTGCCAATATAAATTAATTAATTAATTTATACATATATCCTAAATGCTTAGTTTATATCGATGTAAGACTTGAAATAACGCCACTGATGACAGACACCATGTAAGGCCAGAGTTAACATTTATTGCATTTAAGAGATTTGCATACTTTTTAATATTCATTACATGTAATATAAATAATGTTTTCCAAATTACTTTTAAATTGAACACGAGAAGACACTTGTGCCGTTTTTGTACTAAAGTTGAAAAAAATAAAATTATGAAATTTTGATTAAAAAATATGACCATATGAAAGAGAATGGTTGTTTTGTATAATATTTGATGGATATGTTACAAATGTTTACTCCCTGTATTTTTTATAATATTTTAAATTAAAGGAAGAAAAGGCTCCCCACAGAGCTGTAGAACTGCACTAGCTAGGTCCCCAGTTAAGGGGTTAACTCAGTCACAAGTTTATGAAGCAGATGTTAATGTCTTCTTATTACTATTCATAATTTGTAGGATTTTCATCCTGTTTATTTCCAAAATCACTCCTCGGAGAAAGACGTATTGGATGTGCATCCATTGTCTATCCATCTCTTGCCTGGTCTTCCTCTTGTTCTTCTCCCATCCATTGGTCTACCTTCTTTAGCTCTTTTTGCAAGTCGGTTTTCTTCCATTTTTTCTATATGATCTTTCCAATATTTTTGTCTATCTATAATAAATTTGGTTATGTCTTGAATATGACATTTGTCCCTAATTTCTGTGTTGTGTATCTTATCAAATAATATTTTCCCTTGAATAGTTCTTAAGATCTTCATTTCACATGTGCTTATTATTTTGTTTAGTTTTTATTGTATCAGCCCTAGTTTCTGCTCCATATACAATAACTAGTCAAACTTTCGTTTTGTATATGTGGATTCTGCTTTCTATTGACATATGTTTGTTGCACCAAATTAAATCTTTCATATATCTTGATATTTGTGCTGCTTTATCAGATTGTTCCTTTACTTATTTTATTCAATTTCCAGTGTTTGTTATTAATACACCTAAATTATTAAATTCTGACACTTGTAGCATAATTTTCCTTTCCACTTCTAATTTGCATCTTACTGGTTCTTTTGATAATGTTAAGCATTTAGGGCCGCATGCAAATACATTAGTCACTGGTGAGCTGAGTTTTCCATGAGAACGTGCAAAGTTCGAATTAGCAAGTCACTCACTGGTCATGCATAAAAGTTGTTTTTTTTGTAATATTGGCAAGAAATTACCCAGAATTCTCAGTGATAAAACCACTTGTTATTTTTTGTCTGCTAGAGGAATGCATTTACGCTTGCATCCCGCAAATAAAACAGTATTACACATCCAAGTTAACTGTTCACGGGCGGAGGGGAAGAGTTTTAGCGCTAGTGTCGCCGATCTACCGAATCTGTGGAAGGGATGTAGGAGAAAACTGTGCATCGGATCACGTATTGAAATGTTTCAGCTTCAAATGTGGGGGAGAATCCCTAAACACGTGTGAAAGAACTTAACATGGTTGTCAAATTAGTCATTTAAGCACGGAACGCTGAAGCGGTCGGATCATTTAAAATCACAGTATTTGTCGTCTCTCTGTTACCAGCCTGACAATAAATCACAAGTGGCAACATGTAATGAGAAGGGCAAGGAAGGGACAGCTCATTCCTAGACGTAGCCCCAAAAGTAACAGGGTTGTCAAGTTAGTCATTCTGCCACTGACCGCGCAGAACGACGGATAATTAAAATACATAGTATTTGTCAGCTATCAACCTGCCAATCAAACAACATAATACAAAGGACAGGAAGTGGCAACATAGTAAGAATAGAAAGAGAAAGACAGTTTGTTAGTTAACATATTTTCCGCCTGCACAAAACACTTGGATGGGTAATATACGATGACATCTGCATCGCGCGATATTATGTCGATTCTCCTGTTCTTCCAGTTGAATTCTTTGGTAGACTCTATCAAATTCCTCTTCTCCGCGTATATCAAAAACATGATCGAAGTCTTCAAGGTTCGACATCTTGGATAAAGCAGCAAGGCAGGCAGCAAGGTTTCAAGTACATCGGTTACCATCGGTTCCTATCGGGTTGCTAATGATTCGTTCTCTGCAAAGTCACCTTGCCAGGAAGCTTATGGAATTTCGACAATTATTATCACATGAACAGATTCTTGAGTAGCAAAACGTATTTGGATACAACTTTCTCAGCAGAGTACATGTTGAGAACGACTTTTACGGTCTAATGCGTTCATAGATACGACCCTTAGTCTTATTCGTATTAATTTCCATATTGTATTTTGCTGCATTTATATTAAATTGATGTAAAGATCTTTGTAAATTATCTTCCTAATTAGAAAGGAGAACGACATCATCTGCATAACATATCAAGTGAAATCTAGTGTTTCCCGTTTTATAAGCCAAACGTGGTGGTATGTTTTCAATAATTTTATCTATTATAATATTAAATAAGAATGGACTTAGAGAGTCGCCTTGCCTGATTGCCCTTTGTAAGCGTAGATGTTAATGTATGAAATAAAAATAAAAAATTAGATTGTATCTTATAGTAAAATGTTAAATTCTTACTTTGTGTTTGTAATGCCCAGCTGATTGCAGTAATGCTGCCACCTGTCACCATTATTGCACTTAATATCATCCACTTCTTGTCGTCAAACCAAAGGATGAGCATCAGACCAATTAGCACTCCAGCAATTTCTGAAATTCCTGTAAAAACACGCGTAACTTTATAAATATATACAGTATTACCCTGCTTTTATGTTCCTGCATTTAATGTTTTCCTGCCCTTTACAATATTCGGAAAAAGTCGGTTATTTGGCAGACATGAATTCTTCTAAGTTCCACAGAATCGCAGTGCGCATGCGCGAGTTGCTGTAATGGTTAATGTAGCCTCCGGTAGATGGCTCTACAGTTGGTGTTACCAACTTTGGGAATAACTTCCCAAATGCTAAAAAAAAGGACGTAAACTATCTTGCCATTTCCTAACCAAAGAAAACAATTTACATGCATATTATTTATTCCCAAATGCTAAAAAAATGGACGTAAACCAACTTCCCATTTCCTAACCTAACAAAACAATTTACATGTGTATTATTTAATAAAATATAAACTAATTTTACGTACACAACACTAAATATGGTTTGAAATTATTTTCAAATGTTGGTAACTCCGATTTGAGAGCCACCTAGTGGATGTTACATGAAGCATTTACGTGTCTCTAGAACCCGATGCACACATTTCGCGTAATTTATAAATATTTAATCTCTATCTATCGTCGGGTTTTTACAGCTGCTGCCGTCTTCCCGTGCCAAACCTCCAAAGCCTACGGTCTTGGGCATCTTCGATGCTTAGTCCTCTAGCTTGCATTATCGTCTTAATGTTTTCGTTCCATGTTAACCTTGGTCTCCCTCTTTTCTTCTTTCTGTTCTGAAGCCATTCATATAGTTGCTTCAGCCATCGCTCATCTTCCATTCTTAAGACATGTCCTAACCACTTTAATTCCTTCTCCTCAATTCTTTCAATTATGCTTTCTTCTGCTTCCATTATGTTTCTAATTTCCTTATTTGTGACATATATAAATATTTAATAATTGTAAGAAATGTTAATAAAATGGTTCCAAAATGTTTAAAATAATACGAAACGTGTTTTCAAGTGTTTAGTGCATCAGTGGCATAAGGATGTAAGTGTAGAATTGTGTCCACCAAGAAATGTACCTCATCCCAATATTCTTTAAAGGTCCCTTCAGTTTCCCTTTATTCACAATGTATTAAAATCCTTGACTTTACGTTTCTGCGATTTTATTTTCCTACTATTTACATACCCTCCATGGTATTTTTACCTTGTCGTGGTTTGCGTGCTTAAATGATCCCGAGAACTATGCTGGCAGTAGCATTGCTGCCACCAGATATAATAAGAACAGTTAAGTCTCGTAGACTGTGATGGGCAGGACATATGTTAAGAATTAGGAATAAAAGAGGTGCATGGAAACTTCTTGTAGTGAAATCAGAGGAAAAATGCCAGTTGGTACCAAGAATGAGATGGTTGGTTGGTATCTAATGTCGAGCACTTGATAATGAAATCATTCGCTCTCTTGCACTCCAATATTTAGCAGAAAGGCTGGTCTCTTCTACAAAAGCTGGACAACGGAGGAGATGGTTTCTTTCCATATCTTCATTTAAATTGCAAAAGGGGCATTTAGGTGAATCTGTTATGCCAATTCTGTGTAGGTGTTTATTCAAGCAGTCATGTCCCGTTAGCAGTCTGAATGTTGCTACTGCAGATTTTCTTTGTAATGTAGTAATGTCATAAGCTTGTAGATTTTCCCATTCCTTTCCAGATGTTTTGGTGGTGTATTCTTCTCTAAGTTTATTGATGTATTTATTTGAGATAATTCTTTTGATAGAGTGAAAGGAAACTGGAGCAGAAGTTGGGTTTCAAACAATTTTGCTACCCTTCTTGGCTAGAAAATCGGCTATTTCATTGCCTGTCACTCCACAATGGGCCGGAATCCATTGAAGTACAACTTTTTTATGTAGACGGGATAAATGTTTTATCATTTTGTGACATTCGATAATTTTGATGCTTTTGGGTGTTGTGTCTCGTGTTGTAGCAAGAATGGCTGCTTTGGAATGAGATGGTAGAAAATAACTATTGCAACAAGTCATAATCGTAATGATAATATAAAAAAATAGGACTATTAAATATATAAAAAAAAACTATAAACCTATAAATGAAATATACTAAATTATTATACCGGAAGATAGGAAATAATAATCACGTTATTGTTTATTTTTTATTATTTCACTCACCTCATACTTCATAATTCACAGCAGACCCTGGGTTTCTTCACATCTTTTGTGACATTCTCAATGCTGCATCACGTTCAAACTGACGTCCAACGGCCTTCGATCCTGCAGACTGACCTCCGCGTCATCTGGTGGCCGACCGAAGAATTTCCAAATGAATTGTATTGTATTGAATGAAAATACAACTATGAATTTTGAAATACCCGGTTATAAAGAAAGAGGACTGATTTGGAAATTCTTCGGTCGGCCACCAGATGACGCGGAGGTCAGTCTGCAGGATCGAAGGCCGTTGGACGTCAGTTGTGAACGTGACGCAGCATTGAGAATGTCACAAAAGATGTGAAGAAACCCAGGGTCTGCTATGAATTATGAAATATGAGGTGAGTGAAATAATAAAAAATAAACAATATTAAAAAACCTCATAGTGTTATTTCCTATCTAAAAAACTCCTGGCACGACAGGCCTACAAGGCCCTTAGCCTACCAGCCGGCTGCTGGCCTCATATCCACATGTGTGAATCACAGAGGTAGATGATCAGCAGCCAGTGTAGGGGTGACATGTGGTTAGCATGTCGAGTCCCCCAGCCATTATAGCTGGTTTCCTCAACCTGGAGCCGCTACTTATTGTAGCTACCCAATTGCCTCACGATGCTGGGTGGGCACCGGTCCCATACTGGCCGAAATACCATGAGAAAATTTCTTCCCCCATGGAGACTCGAACCAGCGCAAGTCCCGTAGCTCTGCGCCAAGGCTTCCTACCTTAACCGCTCGGCTACGGCGCGGGACTTATTTCCTATCTACATAACTTAATAATAATCACCTTTAAATACTAATTCTTCTTCTTCTTCCTTCCAAGTATTAGGCCAAGGCCTGTTACGATCCTATAGAAGATTTTCCCTCCAGCGTTTCATAGGACGGCCCAGTGATCTTCGTCCTCTTAGTATATAATTATAAACAGCTTTGGGGATCCGATTTGAACTCATTCTTTCAAGATGGTGTTTCCAATTTAGTTGGTACTGTTTAATATATTCCAGAATTGGCGTAGTCTTCAATTCTTTTAAGATATCGGTGTTCCTTTTCCGATTCCATCTGGTGTAACCCGCTGTTCTGCGCATGAATCTCATTTCACAAGCCGTTATTCTGCTTTCATGTTGTTTTTTTAGTTAAATACTAATTAGTCACACTTAAAATCCATACCAAAGGCTTTTAGGAAATAAAAAACGAGTGAATTTTATAATATTTTATAATAAAGTATCCTGGACTTATTGTGGGTATCAAAATCATGTCACAACACACCAGGATGTAATTTCAAAAATATCAACATGTTTTGACAGAAAGACCAGAGATGTCCACATTAGATAAAAGCTGGGAAATTGAGCTACATAGGTAAAGGTGAAACATGAACTACCTTAGGTGAAAGTGAAGCGACGATGAGAAATACCCACAATTAGGTTGAAGGTGAAAGGGGAACTAAGGGTTTCACAAATTATGAGAGTTTAAAAAGTGAAAAAGAAAGGATTTGGAATTAGAAGGGGAAAATGATTGAATATATACTCGCGATATTTAGACAAAAAATAGACTAGAGGCAGAGACTGAAGTATATGCTACAGGTTCCTTTAGGACGGGCTATGAATCCTCTACATGTGTAAAAATAAGTTCCTTTAATCACTATGGTGGATCAATTTAACTTCAAAACTATAAAGTTCAAAAACTCTAAAAATGTTAGCTTAATTTGGTTAAAGTTAAAATTAATAATCTATAGTTGACTTAGTTGAACTCTCTCATGGAAATGTTAAGATTTAAATCAAATTCGGCGCGTTCCAAGATGGCGATTTTAGCTTCTTTTCCCAAGATGTTTATAACTGTTTTATTATTGAATACATTTCATGTAATGCTGACATTTATAATAAATGTGTTTTGTTTTATGGTTTTATATGTTTCTATGTACAATGTGATGCTACCGTTAGTTGTGATTATAGTTTTTTCTCTGCTATGACCGAAAGCCTACCGCTCGGGCCAAGGTCAATTAAAAATATTGAAAACATTTTTCCTTCCTGGAACACTACTTTATGACCTATTATAATCTAGGTCGTAACATTAACCATGATTTGAGGGAAGTAGATTATACTGAGAAGACTGGAAAACATTAGCTCAGGAGAGGGATGTATGGAGAGCTTATGTCCATGTGGCCATGAATGTATGGGTTCAATATTTGCCACGGTGTTAGTTAGGTGTTAGTTAGTTTGTTAGCCCAAACAGTGACTTAAAACATATACTATCAGGGATCAAAATGATTGATAACCTATATTGTATGGTACCGATTATTGTTTGTGGTTAGCTGTACATGAGATTCTCCAAAGATTTCAGATAGATTCAGACAAGAAGCACCGTAGTATGTGACAACAGTCGTAATCCACACGATGTGAAGAGCAACACTCCCTGGTCGCTGCAATAGTTCACACCAGGTGGCATCTCTATCTTAAAAACAAAAAAAACATTTTAACCATTAACACATCACTAATTAATAATTGAGTTTGTATTTTTTAAACATTCTTACCTCATGGTAATAAAAGATTCCGGGCTATGTGGCCGTGGTCTATTAACTGGCATTTCTTCCAGAAGTTTCTACCTAAACTGAGGAGGGCATCTTCAGTGCGCGAGCGCTTATAGCTTGTTGTTTCACTGTAGAGGACTCGACTGCGAGTCGCAGTCGAGTCTACGACAGGGAAACAACAGCTATAAGCGCTCGCCACTGAAGATGCCCTCCGCAGTTGAGGGAGAAACGTCTGGAAGAAATGCCAGTTATAGACCACGGCCACATAGCCCGGAATCTTTTATTACCATGATTACCGGCCGTGAAAGCCTGCATTCCACTATTCTTACCTGATATGGTAGTTTTGTTGGACATATGCTTTAAGGTTCTTGCCCCGCGGTCAGCGATTTACAAATGATTTTTTTTTTCTTCATGTTGTCGGTCCTGGATCTGTGTTCCAAAGAACTTGATAATGAGGCTCCTTTCTCCGGGAATTTCAAAGTTCATAATTTTCTCCTTGTTCTTCTGTATATAGATTTTTTCCCATATTGTGAGTTCATTGGTATTTTCTAACTGTTTTAATAATTTTGTATTTAGGTCCATTTTGTGTTTTTCTGTCCAAACATGAGCTGCTAGTGCAGATTTTTCTACTTCTCTTTTTTTTACATTTCTTATGTGTTCTTTTTGTTCAAATGTTTAAATTTCTCTTTGTTTTCCCTATGTGTACTTTACCATATTTTGCACATTTTATTTGATGTATTCCAGATTTTTTATTTTCTTCAATTTTTTCATTTTTGTTGGTTTTCATAAGTTTTTTAGGCTATAATCATTCTTTGGTACTAAACTGATGTTGAATTTTCCAAAAAAAAAATTTGAAATTTATTATGTGCCCATGGGTGATATGTGAATTTCTTGTATTTCTTTTCTTTTGGTTTCTGCAGTAGGAAAACTAAGAGAAATTTGAAAACCAGAGTGAAATAACATCTTAGGGATGTCAAGAAACGGGAAGTAGAAAAATCAGCAGTGGTTGCCCATGCATGGTCTGAAAAACATCTTATCGAAAGGAAGGCTAAATTATTAAAACAAACAGAAAAACCCAAAGAACTCACTGTTTGGAGAAAAGTCTACATTCAAAAAAATGAAATGGAGAAATTAATGAACTTTGAAATTCCCATGGATAATGACCTGATTTCAAGGTTTTTCAATCTACCAACAGAGGGAGTGAGAGGCAGCTTTTCAAGATGATATAACAACAGTCACGAAATTAATGAAGATGGAATGGAAGTGTAAAGTTCCAAAACTAGTTTAAATAAACAATAGTTTAAAAAAACTAAAACAACACGCTTTATTAGAAAACCGAACTAAAAAAATGAAAAATAATTTTAATTTCCAACACGCTTGGGATAAAATTAAAATGGTCAACAAAAAAATCATCTCCAACACATCTAGAATAAAACTAGAGATATCTACAAAAAAATAATTTTACCATCAAAAGCGTGGGGTGCTCTATATCAATTAATATATTTGATAATAAACAGATATTGGTAAAAGTAAAGTCTCTAAGAAGAAAACGTAAAAACCATAAAAAGCACCCCATGCTTTTGATAGTAAAATTATTTTTTTTTTATGGATAACTCTAGTTTTATTCTAGATGTTTTGGAGATGATTTTTTTGTTGACCACTTTAATTTTATCCCAAGCATGTTGGAAATTAAAATTATTTTTCATTTTTTAGTTCGGTTTTCTAATAAAGCATGTTGTTTTAGTTTTTTTTAAACTATCATTTATTATATTTGAAGAGAAAAATTTTCGCCTAGACCGGGACTCGAACCCGGGACCCTTGGCTTTCCGGGCCAAGTGCTCTACCAACTGAGCTACCGAGGCGAGTTACGATCTAGACGCAAATTTTTCTCTAATGTACGTTGTAATTCCCTCGCGCCAAATGCTTGAAACCATAGCTTATATCTTTGCAAATGGCGGCTTCTTAGTTAAGAAGACATTTATTGGGAATTTAACACTACTTTATAGCCAGTAGGGCTTCTATTGACGATTTTATTATTAATTTTTTATTTTTTAGTTTGGTTCTCTAATAAAGCATGTTGTTTTAGTTTTTTTAAATTATTATTTATTTTTTTAATTTTTAGTTTAGTTGATTGTCATGAACCAGAACACCATGAAAATTTAATTGCTTACGATTATTTAGTATATTTGAAGAGAAAAATTTTCGCCTAGACCGAGACTCGAACCCGGGACCTTTGGCTTGCCGGGCCAAATGCTCTACCAACTGAGCTACCGAGGTGAGTTACAATTTAGATGCAAATTTTTCTCTTATATACATTGTAATTCCCTCTCACCAAATGCTTTTGAAACCATTGTTTCTATCTTTGCAAATGGCGGCTTCTTAGTTAAGAAGACATTTATTGGGAATTTAACATTACTTTATAAAGCTAGTAAGGCTTCTAATGATGTTTTTATTATTAATTTAACATTTCTCAATGAAAGATAAATTATATTTGAAGAGAAAAATTTTCGCCTAGATATTTTTAGTGTCTAGGTACCGTAAAATGGGGTGAATAGCAACAGTGGGGTGAATAGAAACGAAACTTCTGAAAAAATTCAACATTATGTAATAGGGGGTTAAAGTAAAGCAGACAGGGATATTTTTTTTTTATGAGATGGAAATAAGGTAAGATTTAAGGGAAATGTGATTTTGTGTGGTTGGCAATACTGAGATTCAGATTCAGTGGTGTGACAAAGCAACTTCTGTTTCAGCCGATTTTCATCGTTTTCCAAACTTTACATGTAAGTACCATACCTCATCACCTCACATGTTTGAATTGTACTATTTTTTTATACCTTGTATACCTGTAGAAGATATCACATTGTTTAATATAGTGTAAACAAAACCATTTCTTTGTTTCAATTTTTGTTTTAGGTTATGATCCATATTTTGAATCTGTGGGGTGAATAGAAACACATTATTTTGCTGTTTCTATTCACCCCACAAATCGTAAAGTTTTTATTTTGTGTTTATTTTCCAATGTCACAGCTGAAAGACAATTAAATATATAATATACAACCAATAGTTATCCAATTGAGGAATATTAGCTGGCACAAGCTATAATGTGACCATTTTCTTTCAGCATGCCAAGGAGTTACAAACGATTAAAACCGAACAAAGTACAAGATCCAGAGGTTATTAAGGCAGCTGTTGAAGACATAACTAATGGCCTTAGCCTTCGAAACGCAGCGGCAAAATATGACATCCATTATAGTGTCCTCTACAGACATTTGAAAAAAGGTGATCAAATTAAGAAAAAAGGAGGGCAAACCGCTTTAACAGAAGAAGAGGAAAAAACTGTGGCGAGTAGACTTATTATTTGTGCTGACTGGGGCTACCCAATTGATTCGTGGACTCTGCGAATTTTGGTCAAAGAATCGCTTGACCGCCAAGGTAGAACCATAAAAAAATTCAAAGACAACTTTCCTGGCCGTGATTTTGTCTATTCTTTTTTGAATAGACATAAGGCTGACTTGTCACAAAGGTTATGCCAAAACATTAAACGGGTCAGAGCAGGTGTCTCCCCAGAAACGATCAATGAGTACTTTGACAGACTAGAAGCAGAGCTCAGAGACGTTCCTTCATCAAACATTATTAATTATGATGAAACGAACCTTTCTGATGATCCTGGAAAACATAAAGTAATAACTAAGCGTGGATGTAAGTACCCAGAAAGGGTGATGAACTCAACCAAATGCTCCATTTCTGTCATGTTTTCAGCTGCTGGTGATGGTCACCTCTTACCCCCATATGTAGTCTATAAATCTTTACACTTGTATGAAAGTTGGAGAGAAGGAGGCCCTGATGGGTCCAGATACAATAGGACCAAAAGTGGTTGGTTCGACAACTTTTGTTTTTCTGATTATGTTGAAACCATAGCCCTTCCTTATCTTAGACGTTTACCTGGCAAAAAGTACATGATTGGAGACAACTTATCTAGCCACTTGTCCTTGGATCTCATTAAAAAATGTGCAGAAAATTGATGTCCACTTTATATTTTTACCAGCAAACTCCACGCACCTCACTCAACCATTAGACGTGGCATTCTTTCGGCCTCTCAAAATGGCATGGCGTTCAATCCTTCTAGATTGGAAAAAAGGACCCGGCAAGAATGAAGCTACCATTCAAAAGAGCAAGTTTCCTAGTTTGCTAAAGAAACTGTGTGAATCATGCAAATCGGAAAAATGTAATTTCTGGCTTTAGAAAATGTGGTATTGTGCCCCTAAATCGGAAGGAAGTACTAAAGATGCTACCCTCCCTCAGATTTGTCTATTGAATCAACCCAATCCTCAAGAGCCACAACACCAGCACTATCTCCTGTTGCTGCTATTGATGCTTCCTTCAAGGAACTATTAACAGCTCTAAGACACACAGAAACAGTTCCAGCTCGAAAAAAGCGAGTGAAAGTAGATGTTGGTCCAGGAAAAAGTGTTTCTGTGGCAGATTTTCCACCGGATCCAGATCAGACTGGACCTAGCACATCTGTTGCTGGTACAAGCACTGACAATGATAATTCCACAGGTACCAGAAAACAAAGTGTAAGTGCCAGGAAAAAGAAAAATAAAAAACTCGATTCAGAATCATCACCAGAAGATTCGGACTATTCTGTGCAAGACAGTGACTCAGATCTCACATTATCCGATTCTTCTGCAAATGCCGAACTTTCAAAAGAACTTGACAGATTAATCCAACCTGACGATTTTGTAATCGTGAAGGTATATGGAAAAACATAAAAATGTATTTAGAATGTATGTCTCCAAAGTCACTGACTTTCAAGATGACGGTTATGTTGGACTGTTTTGCAAGAAAACCCTCAGCAGTAATATGTTTTCCTTGACTGATGAAGAATCATTTTTCTCCAAGGATGATGTAATTAAAAAATTGATGCCAGTTGTTCAAACCTCAAAGTCTGCTTCTCGCTGGAAAGACAAAATCTGTTTTCAGGATGACTTAAGTGCCTTCATAATTTAATTAGACTAAACTTTGTATTCTCACTTTTGTTCTTTTTGTTTTTGGGTATCGGTTACGATATATTGTAATTAAATTTTTTGCTCTGATTACCACTCGTTTGTGTTTCTATCCATCCCTTAACAATGCTTACTGTTTCTATTGCCCCAACAAACTCTGAAATAGAAACAAACGTGAAAAACAATGCCTGTTTCTATTGACCCCGCTCGATGGGGTGTATAGAAACAGCATGTTTTCAATTTTTTTAAATTTTACCTTGCCATAAAAAGAAAATATGAAGCTGCAGGCTTGTAGAGGACGGGAAGACCCATAAACCGAGGTAGGTCTCAATTCAATATCTCTTATAGTACTTTTGATATTTAAACTTGAAGTTCAAAACTGTTGCTATTCACCCCATTCTACGGTACGAATATAATTATATATATTTTTAAAAATTATTATTATCTAACATTATTATAATATTTTTGAATATTTTAATATAGATGAACAGTTACAGTTAATTGTATCCTTCTCATTTTTTTGGATAAATTACAGTGTGGTAAGTTTACAAAATTGTCATTAATATTTTACAGAATAAGATAAAAATGTAAATATATTTAAATTCGATACTATTGTAGTATGAGCTAAAAGTAATACTCTTCAAAAAAAATCTTCTGGGCCGGATTTAAACCAGCGACCTATGGATTATTGAAATTATATACCACTACAGTCCACCGCTCTACCAACTGAACTACCAGAGGATATAATATTAATTTCTTACAACGATGGACTAAAAAGTCAATAAGCCTGCAAGCTATTATATATTATATATAATTTATGAAATTATTGTATTGTCATTAGTCCTTTACAAGTATACAAAGTTTCAAGTTGATCCAATGTTTTTAAGTGGGTGAAAATCGTGTTGAGAGATTCCATTACCTAGATATATACAGGTCAAGCTAATATAAAGTGTCTAAGAAGAGGAAGAATATGAGGTGAGTGATAAAAGTTTACGTAAATGAATATACCTCATAATGTGAATTCCTAAAAAAGTAAATTAATAAATCATTTGCTGACATCTTTAGGGAAATAAGTGTAAATAAATTTTTCTCTTCAAATATAATTTATCCTTCAATGAGAAGTGTTAAATTAATAATAAAATCGTCAAATTATTAATTGTTAAAAAAAATACTATTAGTGAGATATTTCTTTGAGTTAGTTAACATTTTTCTTTTTCAGTTTGTTTCTGAAATATAGAAACACAGATATACGTGATAAATAAAAAGTTCAAAATATAGTTGAATAAATTCAGAATTGTCAAAGCAAATGGTTACAACATGTCCAAAGAATGGACCCATCTCGCTTTCCTAAATTAGCATTGCAGTATCAACCTAAAGGACGTCGAGATAAATGAAGACCAAAATTAAGATGGACTGACCAACCACATTTTGGGATCTCATAGGGACCCATGGCTTAAAGTCTCTCCCAGAGGATTTGATCTTTGAATTTTTCCATCTAAAAACAATCCAATGACCTCAGCCGGGTTTGAACCTGCGACCTTCAGAATCAGAGGTAAGGAACATAACCACTAGTCCACCATTACTGACTATGTATATATTTTGTCATTTGCTGACATCTTTAGGGAAATAAGTGTAAATAAATTTGTCTGACTAAGTAACTTTCCACTAGAGAAGCCTCCATGTCTCCATGTGGGATGAATGGGGTTCAACAATCAATCATTTTTGTTTTGAACAATCACTTAGTAGACCTCGGCATGGTCTGTTTTCAGAGGGATATGTTATCGATGGTCTTTCAAAACTTTATACATAATGCCTTTGGTATTAAATTTCTGCCTTGCGTAAATTGTATTTTGTTTATAAACTGGATAATACTCACTTTTTTGTAGGTGGTGAGAATTTAATGTCTAAATTTCCATGTTTGGTTCCATTAAAAGCAGCAATCTCGTCCACGTTTTTCTTTTCTTTATCCATCCTCCCTTTTGCTATCATCCATGTTGGTGAATCAGGAATCCAACTGAAACATTTTACAAAGAGGTTTACAAACTTACAAAGAGGGGACATTCTCTGTTCATTAACAAATCAAATAAAACTTTATTTCGTAAATTAATGAGTCCATTTTTAACATCTTACCTCATATTTTATGTTTCTTCAAACACGGGAACTAGTTTTCGAGAGAAGGATCTCTCCCATTTTCAACCAACATTATGACTATTGGATTTCCGTTGGAATCTCCATCAATAACATTGCCATCTGGTGTTGATTTGATGAACTTTGAGATGAGGTCACATTCATCAGGAATCTCGAAATTCATGGATCTAAATTTTTACTTCCGAATATATATCTTCTACTAAACTGTCAATTCCAAAGGTTTTTCCAAATGTTTTAAAAGTAGGGCTTCTTTTTCAATTTTATGATTCTCCAATAAACTATGTGCTGCAATAGCTGACTTTTCAATTATTATAGACATTGCCACATGTGCCACATTTCAATTAAATACATCTGATAATTGTTCCTTTTTTACTTTCGATTTATTGTTTTTTAATATAGTTTGTGAAGTTTCAGAAGTTACAGAGATAAATAAATTGAAAAGTGGTAATAAGCTGTTAAATTCCCAACAAGATTTGAATGAATCACCTCTTTTAAATTTATAATAGAGATTGTAAAAAAAAATGTTGCATAGTTACAGTTGTTATGTACTATAATAACAAAATTCATTAATTTGTAATCATGTCTGAAGAAGGTACAAAATACCGAAACAGCTGTTACTAATTTATATTTTAATATATATGAAAATCACATAAAACTTTGTTTTATTATTACTTAATTACATAGATTATGGATTTTCATCAAGTAAACGCCAATTCAATTGATTAATCAAAAATATATGCTTTACTAACTAGGAATGTAATGTTAAAAGAGTAATATAAACATCAAATATGGTCGATGTTTTTATTATTAATTTCATACATCTCAATGATGGATAAATCATATTTAAACAGAAAAATTATACGCTCAGACCGGGACTTGAACCCGTTTCTAGTCCAAGTGCTCTACCATTTGAGCTACCTGAGCAAGTACCGATCTAAACGCAAATCTTTCTCTATATACGTTGAAATTCCCGCCCCAAGTCCCGGGTTCAAGTCCCGGTCTGAGCGTATAATTTTTCTCTTTAAATATGATTTATCCATCATTGAGATGTATGAAATTAATAATAAAAACATCGAAAATAGCCGTACTGGCATTTATAATGTAATGTATAATTCCCAAATATGTCTTCTTAATATAGGAGCCGCCATTTGCAAAGATAGAAGCAAAGGCTTCAAGCATTTGGGGCGGGAATTTCAACGTATATAGAGAAAGATTTGCATTTAGATCGGTATCTGCTCAGGTAGCTCAAATGGTAGAGCACTTGGACTAGAAAACCAAGGGTCCCGGGTTCACGTCCCGGTCTGAGCGTATAATTTTTCTCTTTAAATATGATTTATCCATCATTGAGATGTATGAAATTAATAATAAAAACATCGAAAATAGCCGTACTGGCATTTATAATGTAATGAATAATTCCCAAATATGTCTTCTTAATATAGGAGCCGCCATTTGCAAAGATAGAAGCAAAGGCTTCAAGCATTTGGGGCGGGAATTTCAACGTATATAGAGAAAGATTTGCGATTAGATCGGTACTTGCTCAGGTAGCTCAAATGGTAGAGCACTTGGACTAGAAAACCAAGGGTCCCGGGTTCAAGTCCCGGTCTGAGCGTATAATTTTTCTCTTTAAATATGATTTATCCATCAAATATGGTATTAATTAAATAAAAATAAAACGTAGTTTTATTTGATTTTCATATTTATTATATAATTCAGTGACAGCTGTTTCGGTACACTGTACCTTCTTCAGACATGTTAACAAATTATGAATTGTGTTCCAACTGATCTAAGCAACAATACAACAATATTTATTTAAATTTTTAAATTTAACAAAGGGGATTCATTCAAATCAAGTTGAGAATTTAACAGTTTTTTACTACTTTTAAACTTATTAATTTCTACAGCCTCCAAAAGATCTAACTTCTTACCCTTATCACAAATATGTAAAATTTCAAAATTTGGATCGAAACAATGATTAAATTGGAATAGGTGGTTAGCATAGTTTGAATTTTCTAAATTTCTGTTATATGCTCTCATGTGTTCCTTTATCATCCGAGAGATAAAAGGTCTACCAGTTTGTCCTATATAGACATTGTCACATGTGCCACACTTCAATTTATATACACCTGATAATTTTTCTTTTTTTGTTTTGGTTTTATTGTTTTTTATTATATTTTGTAGAGTTTTATTAGTTTTAAATGCCACATTAATGTTCAACTTTTTGAAGTGTTTAGATATTTTATTTGAAAGTGGGCCTATGTATGACATTACAACATATTTCTTACTGTTTTCTTTGGGTACAGGAAAAACTTTGTTAATTCCTCTTTTGTAATTAATCTTCTTAATTAAACATTCTATAATTTCAGGGTCGTATCCATTATTAACAGCCAATTGTTTAATAATATTCAATTCATTATTATATTCCAAGGGTGAAAGAGGGATATTTAAAAGTCTATGAATGTAACTATTAAAGGCTGCCATCTTATGAGTATATGGGTGAAGAGAAGAACTATGGATAGTGGTATCAGTATGAGATGGTTTGTGAAAGATACCAAACTCAAACTTATTATCAATGTGTTTTATTGATAAATCCAAGAAATTTATACTATTATTTGTTTCTAATTCCATTGTGAAATTACTGAATTATATAATAAATATGAAAATCAAATAAAACTACGTTTTATTTTTATTTAATTAATAAATATGGATTTTCATCAAGTAAACACCAACTCAATTGATTATCAAATATGGTAGCATATTACTAGAGACCGGTTGTTAAGGAAAATGCCTATAGTTATTTATTATAGATATTATAAAAGTGACTTCATATAAGTTCATACCGATGACCCCAGAGCTGTTTTCCATTAAATTAATTTTGCCTATAAATGCCTACTTCAGCTTACAATGCCTATAAATGCCTATTTGCCATTTTTTCGAAATTAACTTAGTATTTGAATGAAATTAATTGAAATGGACAAACTTCATGACACATATCATTGCATAGAAACCTTTAATTGACTGGCAATATTATTTTTGATGTTGATAACATTGAATTCAGTCTATAGTCCTCGTTCACAGATAGGTGCTTCAAAGACAAAGTTGTGCGACCACCTTTAGAAAAGTTGTTTCACGATGCCTAAAGAACGGACAAGAGTAAAACAGTAAAAGACAAACTGACCAATTTCGTGAAAGAATTTGGTGTGGAAACATTCTCAAGTGACATTGTTTAGCAAAGTGTGTAAAATTTCAGTGAATTGCACGAAGAAGTGTCATGTTTCGCAGCACGTACACACTGCAAAACATAAGTATGCTCTTTGTAAAAAGGCAAAACAAGTTCCAAAAACATGTCTGATATATTCATATGCTATTGATAGCATACGCCTATGTTTATAATCTTTACGAAAGGCTGTAAAATTTTATGTTGTCCATTTTTTGTAAGAGCCTATTTTGACTTTTTTAGTGCCTATATTAATGATTTTAGTGCCTTTTTGCCTGCCTATTTTGAACTTTTTAAGTGCCTAACATCCAGACTCTAATTATTGCTGTGATCTTCCATGAAATCTTGATGAATGAGAGAATTAACTAAACAACTCACGGATAAGTGAAGATGAGAAGAACAGTTGGTAAGGAGATGGCAAATTGTAGATGTCTCCAGTTGTATGACAGGTACCCATGTGCCGCCAACGTTATCACTCCTATTGACCACATCATCTCGTAGCACGCAGATATCACCACACGAGTTCTCCCACCCATCATCTCACTGCCTGAAACACCAATACAACTTACAATGATTGTAGCACAAATCACTACTTACAGTTAATTTAAACAATTTTCATATTATTTAACATTTTCCAATACACTGTTAACACATTGGTGACCGACTGCTGTGCGTTCCATCCACCGCTGCTGGACCGGACATTTCTGTCAGTAGCGTGGACTTTTAAATTTTAAACCGCGCTAGCACAGTGTGATTTTTACATCAATATATTTACAGTTAATAACAATATTGCATAAGTAAATCTTTATTAGTGTTCTCATCAGACCTTCTAGTAGAAATTGAGGGTTTGATAGCGTTATAAACATTTCCCTTTATTTAAAGGCACAGGGCAAAAAGAGCATATGTAGCGAGTTTCTTTTCTTGTGTTCACTAAAAATGTGGCAAGGTTTGGAAGGTTTTTTTTTTCAGGCACAGTTGGTGTTAATTTATGTTTCTATATGTCTCAGCCTTCTTGGTGGGTCTTGACATTGTTGTCCTTTTCAGTCTGTCTTCCCTCCTCTTTTCCTGTCATCTGTTCCTAATTTTACGACTGCCAAACAAGAGGCTGTTTTCAAGCAAAAAACTTCTGTTTGACATATTGTTGTTAGGATTTTGAAATTTATAGACCCAAAAAGCATTAGAGTGCACACTTCACAGGCCACAATACAACTTTCTTGCTTCATTTCACTGTTTTTTCTAAGGAGGGAGTAATATGATAGGTACTGGTCAGCCCTGTCTACCCCCTTCCACATACTTGTTATTTTGAAGTATTCAATGGGGCCTTGTTTACAAACTTTACCCCATCCCATTCTCGTGTTGCCTGATGCAATGTGATAACCATTCTTACATCTCTTTTATCTTTCGATGTTTGTAGCAAAAGGTCCCCCTTACTTCAAAACACACATGCTCCTGGTTTGAGTTTATTTCCTGCTTCCACAAATGATTTTGGAAGTCCTCTGTTAATCTATATTGCTTCAGAAACTCTAGTCTTTCTTTCGAGCAATTTTTTTAGCTTTAGCCACACTTATAATAATTATTCTGGTACACATGATGCCACAGATATAAATTCGACTCCAGAACGCAAAATAGTGTTTCTTCTAATTTTTCCCCTCTGCAACATATATTACAGGTTACATACGTATCCCGTAATCGCCTAACTATCGGCACTAAAATTCCATATTTCACCAGCCATCTGTCTTAAAATTGTAAACAACTCTTTCTGTAAAGTTGGCAATTTCATAAAAGAGAAGAGAGGAGTACAAAAACAACTATAGTTTATTTCACAATGAGAAAAACAAAATTGCACGCTCCTTCAAAAGCGAAGAGGCTGGAAAACCATAGAAAACGTAAACACGGAAATCTCCGTGGCCCGTCGTCTAGCGCTGGCCATTTAAACACGGAGATCTCCGTGGCCCGTCACCAATGTGTTAACAGGCCATGCCTACCTGGCAGCACACCTCCATAAAATTGGAATCTTCAACTCTCCAAATTGTATCCTGTGCCAAGACAATAACACTACCATGAACAAAGATCATCTTATATTTGAAGAGAAAAATTTTCGCCTAGACCGGGACTCGAACCCGGGACCCTTGGCTTTCCGGGCCAAGTGCTCTACCAACTGAGCTACCGAGGCGAGTTACGATCTAGACGCAAATTTTTCTCTTATGTACGTTGTAATTCCCTCGCGCCAAATGCTTGAAACCATAGCTTCTATCTTTGCAAATGGCAGCTTCTTAGTTAAGAAGCTCAGTTGGTAGAGCACTTGGCCCGGAAAGCCAAGGGTCCCGAGTTCGAGTCCCGGTCTAGGCGAAAATTTTTCTCTTCAAATATAATTTATCCTTCTATGAGAAGTGTTAAATTAATAATAAAATCGTCAATAGAAGCCCTACTGGCTATAAAGTAGTGTTAAATTCCAATAAATGTCTTCTTAACTAAGAAGCCGCCATTTGCAAAGATAGAAGCTATGGTTTCAAGCATTTGGCGCGTGGGAATTACAACGTACATAAGAGAAAAATTTGCGTCTAGATCGTAACTCGCCTCGGTAGCTCAGTTGGTAGAGCACTTGGCCCGGAAAGCCAAGGGTCCCGGGTTCGAGTCCCGGTCTAGGCGAAAATTTTTCTCTTCAAATATAATTTATCCTTCTATGAGAAGTGTTAAATTAATAATAAAATCGTCAAAGATCATCTTGCTAGCTGTGAGGCTCTGAAGATGTCACCTACAAGAACTCTGGCAGGACTCTATTGGGAAGCAAGAAAGCAAATGGAACACATCCAAGCTAATGGGCATTACACTACTACTACTACTACTACTACTATTACATTTTCCAATACTGTTATTTTAACACAGTTCCAATAATGGACCATATCATCATCATCATCAATTGCAGGCATGGGTCATTGGCCTGTTCCGCTTCAGGATAGAAATTGATCCCTCCATCTCTTCTTAGGTCTTTCTGGGTCTCTTCGCCCTGTGGGTTTGTAGTTCAGTGGCTGCAGAGATAGTCTATTGTTTGGCATTCTAAGAAGGTGTTCATGCCAATTAATTTTGATATTTTTGAATGGTTTCAGTTATTGCTGGTGTGTTGAGAGCTTTGCGGATATCTTCATTACGCATGTGGTTATAAAGCGTATAACCCGCTAAAGGTCTTAATAACTTAATTTCTGCAGCTACTATCCTATTTAATTTACCTGGAGTAAGAGTCCAGGTTTCAGAACCATAAAGTAGAGTTGGAAGAGCCATTGTTTTATAAAATTTTAGAATTATATCTGGACGTACTTTTCGGAAAAGAATGCTTTTTATTGTTCCTATAAGTTTTTTAAATTTGACCAATTTTATGTCTATGTCTTTACATGTGTCTTAGGAAAGATTGCAGCATGGATCATATTATAATATTATAATGATATTGTAAAAAGAAAAATTAATGTCTGAATCAGGAATCAAACCATGGACCTCTAGCTCCCCGTACTGGAAAGCCTGACAGTTGCTATAAGAAGCCCAGTCACGAATTATTTCACTGCAATAATATTTACGTATGTGATGGAGAGAAAATGTGTTTATTGTATTTAAATAGTAAACACGATATGTTCTGCATATATTGACAGGGAAATGGCGCTTCCAATGCCTAAATGGATGCCACACCACAGGAAGTCGTGTATGGCACTATTGAACCCATAGCTTCATGGCCACGAGGACATAAGCTCTCCATATATCCCTATCCTGAGCTAAAGTTTTTCAATCATTCCCTGTATAATCCATTTTCCTCAAATCATGGTTAGTGTTATTCTCCCACCTCATTTTGGTCTACAAACTGGGCATTTTCCCTATGGTTTTCTTACAAAAAGCTTCCATGCCCCTCTTTCATTTCCCATTCATGTCACATGTCCTGCCCACTACAGTCTAAGATAATGTAGCTCACCGTTATGTAGTCTTCTCCATTTGCCTGACTGTTCATCCCTCTTTGGCCCAAAAATTTTCCTAAGAACTTTATTCTCAAATACTCGTAATATTTTAAATTTCACATCCATATAATATAACTGGAAAAATAACAGTTTTATATATATATATATATATATATCAATATAATATAACTGGAAGAATAACAGTTTTATATTTTTTCAGTTTAACGTTTTTTTGAAAGAAGTTGGGACAACAAGAATCCCTGTAAAGCATCCATCCATAGTATTTCTGCCTGAAGGCAGGTCCTTCACTGTAATCATAGCATTTTCATGCTATGCTTGCAGCTTTACTAGGGAATTAATTATAGGTGTGGTAGCTTCCCATTGCTTTCCACACCGGTGAAGGATGATGATAATGATGATGATGGCCATATGATTTCAGGGATCATTTGGGCCTTAAAGTTTTCCTGACATTTGTCTTACAGGTGAGGAAAACCCCGATAAAAACCTCACCCAGAAAAACTGCCCCGACCGGCGATCGAACCCAGGCCCACTGTGTGACAAGGCAGCATGCTACCTCGAGACCACAGCAGTGGACCCTGTAATGCAAAATAGCATGCATTTCCAGATTTGAGCCTGTATTCAATTTCTTCATGCACCTCATTCCTAGGTCCGTTGCTGTGGCGTAGTCGGTAGAGTCCCTACCTTCCACTCCAGCAACCCGGGTTCGATTCCTGGCGGGGTAAGGGATTTTTAAAAATCTCTACCTTGGGATTGGGTGTGTGTTGTGTCCATTTGTACCCATTGGGTTTAATTTCTCTAAAAAATATTGTTCCTAGGTATTTGAATTCAGTCACTTCTTCAAAATTTCCCTCGTTTGTCATTAATTGCCCATTTCCATTATAGGAGTATATATATATACATACATACATACATAACAATTATAACATTGTGCTTTTCAATTCTCTTTTTCTTTTTTTTTTCCATGACCTAACATTTGTATGATTAAGTTAGCCATGACCAAGAATTGTTAGTTTAACAAACTAGAATGAACACTGTCAAATTCTATCAGCAGCATCTTGAACTCTGTACGAACTATAGAGAAGTGAAGTAATAGTTTTGTCCTTATCTTTTATCCACATAGTGAAATTGTATTAAACAAAAAAGTAACATACTAACATACTAAGCACTGTTCTCACACAAATATTGCAATTTTTGCTGAATTCCACAGGACAAAACTATTGAGGTTGTTCTTAAGAACATATTTTTTAAACATTTCTACAAATATATCCTACATAGTAAACACCGAAAATGACTGAAAAAAATTACACACATATATATATATATATATATATATATATATAATTATTTATTTAGATATATCATGGAAAAAATTTTTGGACCAAAGAGAGATGAACAGACAGGTGAATGGAGAAGACTACATAACAATGAACTACATGGTCTTTATAGGAAGCCAGATATAATAAGAACAGTTAAGTCTCGTAGACTGCCATGGGCAGGACATATTGCACGTATGGGGAATGAAAGACTTGCATGGAAGCTTCTTGTAGGAAAGCCAGAGGGAAAACGCCCAGTTGGTAGACCAAGAATGAGGTGGGAGAATAACATTAACTATGATTTGAGGGAAGTAGATTATACTGGGAATGATTGGAAAGGATTAGCTCACGATAGGGATGTATGGAGAGCTTATGTCCGCGCGGCCATGAACCTACGGGTTCGATAGTGCCAGTGAGTAAGTAAGTAAGTAAGTATATCATGGAAAAAAAAAAATTAAATGCCTGAGTCAGGTTTTGAACCTGAGATCTCTAACTTTATATGTTAGTGCTTTAACAAACTGAGCTACTCAGGAATCCTAACACAAACATTTTTTTTTCCTTTTCATATATTATTCTCAATTTACACGAGAGGCAGCGGAATATCGTTCAAACTGCCATCAAGTGGCTCCTATAACAAGTAAGCATTTTTAAAGAGAATTCTTACTTTATAGCAGTAATGCTTGCATATTTAGATGTTATAACTATATTTTTGACATTTAGCAATGAAGAACAATTATGACATGACATGACATGAAAAGAAAAATAAATGCCAGAGTTGGTTAGAGGACTAATGTATAAAGTTAGAGATCTCGGGTTCAAATCCCGACTAAGGCATTTATTTTTCTTTTCATGTCATTATTGGCCTTCATTGCTAAATGCCAAAAATATAGTTATAACTCAATATATATATATATATATATATATATTTAAAGAGAAAAAAATATTTTTCTGAAAGGAGAATTGTAAAAGTGGAAAGAAATTTGACGTTCTTATCAAAAGTTCAGATGGCATGACAGTTATTGTACCGGCATACAGAGTCAGAGATCTGTAGTTCGACTCCTGGTTTGAATGTAATTTCTCTTTCTAAAATAAAACTATATCCAATTCTGGAAAGTGTTCATTTAAAATAGAACATCAGACCAGGGTTTGAATTTAGGACCTTTAGCTTTATATGGTAATGCTCTGCCATTGAACTAGCCAAGGCATCCAATCTAAATGCAAATGTTTATCTTACACATTTTTAATTGTGCCATAGCCGAGTGGTTAAGGCAAGATGCCTTGGTGCAGGGGTACGGGACTTGTACTGGTTTGGGTCCCCATGGAGAAGAAATTTTCTCATGGGATATCAGCCAGTATGGGACCGGTGCCCACCCAGCATCGTGAGGAATTTGGGTAGCTACAATAAGTAGCAGCTCCAGGTTGAATAAAATAGCTATAATGGCTGGGGGACCCGATATGCTGATCACATGTCACCCCTACACTGGATGTATGATCATCTATCTCTGTGCTAAAACATGTGGATGTGAGGCCAATGCTGGCTGGTAGAAGGCCCTACTAGGCATGTTGTGCCATACTTAATACAGGCTTTCCACCTGACAGCAGTTCGCCCTTAATTCCTGCTTTCCAGAGATTCCTATCTTCCCATTGTCCTTCTTCCATACCCCTCTTTCATCATGGAATCATATATTCCCTCATACCACGTTCTTCTGCTTCTCTCTCTCTTAGGCCACTGTTCTTCTGACATCCGTTGTACATGTCCATACCATTGTAAAGCTCTCTTTATTATTCTATCGATAACAGTTTCTTTTGCATCAATTTCTAGTCTAACATATGTATTTCTAATATGTTGTAACCTGGATATTCTCATACTTCTCCGTAATCCATCCATTTCTGCCGCCAAGACTATTTTCTGCATCCTTTCATTTATTGTCCAACTCTCTGATCCATGTGTAAGTATACTTTCTATTATTGTTTGTATAATCTCTTATTTTTTGTTTTTCCGGACAGATTCCTATTCCATAAAAGTCAACCTAAAGCAATTTAAGTACTCTAACCTGTGAAAGATCAACCTAAAAGCTAATTTAATGCAATTTAAGCACTCTAACCTGTGAAATAATGCAATGCCCAAAAATAAATACTAAGTTCTGAAATTCTGAAGTACGTGTGTACAGTTAATTAGTACATACTCTATGTTGGCTGCACTGGAACATGTCTTTGTTGTTGCATAGAATATTTGTTAAAAATCAATATGGTTGCCACATGTCTTCATGCTACATATGTAGTGAAATATCATAGAAAAATATATTGAAATAATTGTTAGAAAAAATGTAAAAATCAATGTAAATGGTGGGAAAGAATTTGAAAAATGAAACCCTAAGAATAAAATTTGACAGAAGTTTATGAAGGAATTAAAAAAGTCACGTCACAGGTTGTAAAAAGTTTACCTGAATAAGGAATAAGACTAAAGATACCAATGAGAAAGCAATGATAATAAACAGAAGAGAGTTGGGCAACATTGAAAAGTTGAAGATGAAATTATGTGACAAGTTGATTACAAGCCAAGGACAAGAATGAAGCAAAAATTGATAGAAGTCAACGAGTAAATGTCAAGTTAAAATATGTGTTGTTGATGGTAAAGTACATTACCTGATCACATTGTAAGTATTACAGGATTCTTGAAATAAATGTAATATTATCAACAACATAACAAAAAAAAAAAAAAAACATAATTTTCTTTAAAGACAAAAATACATTGTTCTTTTAGGAATTAACACTATGGCGTATTGAATGTATATGTGGGAAATAACATCATCATCATCATCATGAACAAATTCGTTTTAGGCCATGTGGCCTGTACGGTAAACCTAGCGAAGATGGTCTTGATCTTTCCACCGATGTTTTGGTCTTCCTTGGTCCCTATGTCCAGTTGGGGTATATTGGAATGCCAATTTTGGAAGTCTATTTCTTGCCATTCTTCTCAGATGATTTTTCCATTCTTGTTGGTATCTTTGGATATCTTCATTTAAACTTGCTACTCCAAGTTTTCCTCTGATAGTAGTGTTCCTTTGGTGATCCAGTCTATTAACTCCTAACAATAATCGTAAGAAGCGCATTTGGCTTACTTGAAGTTTATGAGAGTTTCTTTTATTTAAAATCCAAATTTCACTTCCGTATTTTAGAGCAGCTTTTGATGTGACGTTATGTAATCTTAGTTTTGTCTCTGTCCTCATCTGTTTACCAAAATGTCTTCGTATTACCCCATTCATTTTATTATATTTTTGTAATTTTGAATCAATGTCACTCTTATACTCTGCAAATACACTTCCTAAGTAAGAGAAATCTGACACTTGTTCTATAATTTTTCCATCAATCTCAATTTTCACCCGTTGTATGTTTTTTCCACACATTGCCATTGTTTTGGAAATAACACTATGAGGTTTATATATTAAATTTGGGAATTTTTAACATTATGAGGTTCAATTAAGTAAAGTGATCCCACAACAGGACCGGAGGCCCTTGGGGTAGTAGGAGGTTAAGGCTCCCACTTTTTCTATACAATCGGCACTTGATGTCAGCCGGGTTGTCAGCCCTGCGTGACTGCCGCCTTTACCCCCAGAACAAGCATCTGGTACTCATTTCCATTAGAGGCTGAGTCGACCCCAGGGCCATAGTGCCGCCAGAGGGTTTGGGTCAGTTTAAAAATCCTGACCCCAACGGGACTTGAACCCTCGACCATCCGGCTTGTAGCTCAGTGCCTTAACCACTATGCTAATTAATAAGAATTAAATGAATCGTGATTTCTTCTTACCTCATACTTCTATGTTTTTTTAAACGCAGCAGTGCAGTATCAGTGACCCATTGTCGTCATCGTCAGCTGTTTTCACGACTGTCAATTTTTTTCTTTTTTTGCCGTTAATTATCTAAACTGTCATCTGGTGTTCTTTTGAAGGAATTACTCTCCAAACTGCCATCTGGTGTTCTTTTGAATGAATCATTTTCTAGACAAAAAAAGAAAAAATTAACAGTCGTGAAAACAGCTGACGATGACAACAATGGGTCGCCGATACTGCAGTGCTGCGTTTAAAAAAAACATAGAAGTATGAGGTAAGAAGAAATCACGATTCATTTAATTCTTACCATGAGGTTTATTTAACTTTCACGACAACACCACATTAGGACCAGCAGCATCAACCATCATACTAGATATTGTAGCAAAGAAGGACCTGCTTAAGATGGAATGGATGTTCTGAAAGGCCTACATGCATAAACAATACATATTTTATAATATTTGATGCAACTGTTGTAAAACCAAATATCCTGTGTGCACTTTTTAATCCGGAGTAATAATTTGAAATACCAAATCACCAAGAAGCTTGTATTAGCTTGTATTAAATAATCAATTGAGTTGGTGTTTACTTGATGAAAATCCATATTTATTAATTAAATAAAAATAAAACATAGTTTTATTTGATTTTCATATTTATTATATAATTCAGTGACAGCTGTTTCAGTACACTGTACCTTCTTCATGCGTTTTAAAATAACAATTTGTTAACATGTCTGAAAAAGGTACAGTGTACCGAAACAGCTGTCACTGAATTATATAATTAATATGAAAATCAAATAAAACTACGTTTTATTTTTATTTAATTAATAAATATGGATTTTCATCAAGTAAACACCAACTCAATTGATTATTTAATACAAGCTGAGACAAGCTTCTTGGTGATTTGGTATTTCAAATTATTACTCCGGATTAAAAAGTGCACACAGGATATTTGGTTTTACAACAGTTGCATCAAAGATGATCTTAAACCAAAATATATTAATATCAAGACATATTTTATAAGTTGAGGATGACGGATTTTACCTAAGAAGGTATATTTTAACTTATTTTATTTTATGATTCTCCACCTCAATAAATTGTATTAGTATTGATTATGTATGTAATGAGGGAAATTTTGAGGAACTGGCTGAATTCAAATACCTAGGAACAATAATCACAAATAGGAATGAGATGCACAAAGAAATTAAACATAGGCTCAATTCTGGAAATGCGTGCTGTTATGCATTGCAGAGACTTTTGATGTCCCAACTCCTTTCAAAAAACGTTAAGCTAAAATATATAAAACTATTATTCTACCAGTTATATTATATGGGTGCGAAACATGGACTCTTACTTTAAGGGAGGAAAGGAGATTACGAGTATTTGAGAATAAAGTTCTTAGGAAAATTTTTGGACCAAAGAGAGATGAACAGACAGGTGAATGGAGAAGACTACATAACAATGAACTACATGGTCTTTATAGGAAGCCAGATATAATAAGAACAGTTAAGTCCCGTAGACTGCGATGGGCAGGACATGTTGCGCGTATGGGGAATGAAAGACGTGCATGGAAACTTCTTGTAGGAAAGCCAGAAGGAAAACACCCAGTTGGTAGACCAAGAATGAGGTGGGAGAATAACATTAACTATGATTTGAGGGAAGTAGATTATACAGGGAATGATTGGAAAACATTAGCTCAGGATAGGGATGTATGGAGAGCTTATGTCCGCGCGGCCATGAACCTACGGGTTCGATAGTGCCAGTGAGTAAGTAAGTAAGTAAGTATTGGTTATGTATGTTTACCCTGTTGTGACAGAATTTGATTTCTGTAATATGTCTTAAGACTACTGTTACTTACATATGATGTATCCACAGGTGAAACTGCAGGTACAGGATGTTGCAGTGAGAAAGCGAAGAAAACACTGCACTTCATAATGCATGGTGAAAGCTACTCCTGTACCAAACGCTACTTGTGCAATCATTCCGCACACTAGGATTGTTTTTGGGCTCAACCATCTCAGTAACAAGGTGCACACGACTCCTCCAAATAAAACTCCACACAAGTAGCACACCTGCAACAAATTAACTTTTTTAGGAATTAATCACTATGAGGTTTAATTTATGGTGAAATTAAATGTTTCTTACCTCTCCTCATATAAATCTTCTAAGTAGATCACGATTTCGAGACCATAACGGTCTCATCTTCAGTACAATCTTGGCGACTGATGTTATGTCGATCGGAAGAAACTCTTCTTCTTCCCTCTGTTAGTGGACCGATGAACCTCTGGATCAGGTCAAAATTTGCAGGAATTTCGAAGTTCATAAGTTTTCTTTTGTTTTTCTGAATGTGGATCTTTTCCCAAACCGTGAGTTCCTTTTGTTTGTCTGTTTGTTTAATTAGACTGGCTTTTGATTCAATTAAATGTTTTTCGGACCAAGCATGAGCAGCTACTGCTGACTTTTCCACTTCTCCATTTTTGATGTTACTAAGATGTTTTTTCACCCTTATTTTTAAATTTCTTTTAGTTTTTCCAATATAAATTTTGTCACAATCCCTGTAATTGATCTGATAAATTCCTGATTTGTTTTCATTTTCAATTCTCTCATTTTTATTGGTTTTAATTATCCTATTAAGGCTGTATTCATTCATTGGTGCTAATCTTATATTAAACTTTTTGAATTTTTTTTTAAATTTATGATGTTTCAATGGATGGTGAATTTCTTGAATTTTATTTTTTCTGTTTCATTTAATTGAACGAATAGACAAACAAAAGGAACTCACGGTTTGGAAAGAGATCCACATTCAGAAAAACAAAAGAAAACATGAACTTCGAAATTCCCGCAAATTTTGACCTGATCCAGAGATTCATCGGTCCACCAACAGAGCGAAGAAGAAGAGTTTCTTCCAATCGACATAACATCAGTCGCCATGATTGTACTGAAGATGAGACCATAATGGTCTCGAAATCGCGATCTACTTAGAAGATTTATATGAGAAGTAAGAAACTTTAATTTCACCATACCTGCAACAAATTTACAAGTTTCAATTGAAGGCATTTTAACAAAAAACAGCCCATGTCAATTTTTAACGAAAATGAGTTAAGAGCACCATCACGTAGAAGCACATTTTTGTCACAATCTGAAATGTGTTTAAAAGCCAAAAACGACCCGTGTCAAGTGCAGGAGCCATAAGAAAAAGACTGATTGTAGAAAAATAGCCCATGTCATTCTGCTTTCTAACAAAAGTAGTCAGCTGACATGGGCTGTTTCATTGTTTTCAGCACTGAATGGATTAGGTACATTGTCTATATATGAAGGGCTTAGGGCTGTAACATGATAAGCCACATTCTGTTACTCACTGGCACTATCGAACCATAAGTTCATGGCCATATGCACATAAGCTCTCCATAGATCCCTATCCTGAGCTAATGCTTTCCAATCATCATCTGTATAATCTACTTCCCTCAAATCATAGTTAATGTTATTCTCCCACCTCATTCTTGGTCTACCAACGGGGCATTTTCCCTCCGGTTTTCCTACAAGAAGCTTCCATGCTTGTGTTTCACTTCCCATTCATGCCACATGTCCTGCCCATCGCAGTCTACGAGACTTAACTGTTCTTATTATATCTGGCTTCCTATAAAGACCATGTAATTCACTGTTATGTAGTCTTCTCCATTCACCTGTCTGTTCATCTCTCTTTGGTCCAAAAATTTTCCTAAGAACTTTATTCTCGAATACTCATAATCTCTTTTTCCTCCCTTAAAGTAAGAGTCCATGTTTCGCATCCATATAATATAACTGGTAAAATAATCTAATCTAATATATAAAAATAAATGTTTGTTTGTTTTTTCGTACTTCATGTGCGGCCATACCGTTGATCCGATTGTGATGGGGCTTTTTGCAAAATATTCAGGAGATTCTCGGGATGAACATAGACTATAAGAGAGTTGTGATACTCAACTCCTACACCCTTAAAAATCGCCCCTTGTAGTGGAAAACGTGAAAAAAGTAGGTCTTTGAACGCTTAAATGCCTTACGCTGCCTAAACCATAACAAATACACAACATTAATGTACACAGAATTGAATATCTCAAAAAGCTCTACAAAAAAGTCCGTGACAGCATATGTTTATCTCTTACGGATAACTCACAATAACCATTTTTGTCTTTCATTGTGCCAAGAAGATGGAGATAAGTACGTAGATTCCTGTGCAAGCATAGCAGTACATGGCGGGTATTCTTTTACGGATAACTCACAATAACGAATTTTGTCTTTTAGCTCATTTATGCCAAGAAGATCGAGATAAGTAGATTCCCGGGCAACACCGAGTAATTAGCACGGGGAATTTTAAAATAATTACGATATGCATTTATAATTATTTTTTGTTTCACTTATTTAACTAATCATAAGAAGTAGGCCTACATTAATCTTTGTCTTTCAGCTCATTTATGCCTAGAAGAACGGGATGAGTAGATTCCCGGACAACGCGGGGTAAACAGCACGGGGTTTCTAAAAATAATTACAATATAAATTTTTGCATTTACTTATTTAACTAAACATAACATAATTTGTTAACATGTCTGAAGAAGGTATAGTGTACCGAAACAGCTGTCACTGAATTATATCTTAATAAATATGAAAATCAAATAAAACTAAGTTTTATTTTTATTTAATTAATAAACAAAAAACATTAATTTTCGTATTTCAGCTCATTTATATCAAGAAGATAGGGATAAGTGGGGCACGCGTAGTGTAGTGGTTAAGGCACTGCGCTACAAGCCGGAAGGTCGAGGGTTCGAGTCCTGGTGGGGTCAGGATTTTTAAACTAACCCAAACCTTCTGGCGGCACTATGGCCCTGGGGTCGACTCAGCCTTTAACTGAAATGAGTACCAGACGCTTGTTCTGGGGTAAAGGCGGCCGTCACGCAGGGCTGACAACCCGGCTGACATCAAGTGCCGATTGTCAAGAAAAAGCGGGAGCCTTAACCTCCTACTAACCCAAGGGCCTCCTGAGGCCTGTAGTGGGATCACTTTACCTTTACCTTTAGATAGGGATAAGTATATTCCCGGGCAACACCGGGTAATCAGCACGGGTATCTAAAAAATATAAATTTATAATTATTTTTTCCTTTCACTTATTCAACTAAACATAAAAGTACGTTAATTTTCATTTATTTATGCGTAGCAGCGCATGCCGGGTATTAGCTAGTAGTTTTATATATTTTGAGTTTAACGTTTACAGCCCTAACATACATTTGAAAAACAGAGCTCCAAATCTTGGATAAATAAATGTACACTGTGTTGCACAATCTCTACTTTTATTGCATGAAAATCCTTGCTGTAGCGATAAGGGAACTGACCTGAGACAAAGGCACCTTGTACTGTCGATCACAGATAAGATCCCACTCCGTGACAAAGGTGATATAACCATTGCTGAAGTTGTAATGTTGACAAGATACATTGCAGGGATCTGCTGTCACGTTGTCTTCGCACCAGTACTCGCCGGGATCTGGCGCTGTAAAGAGAATGCTAGCCATCTGCCAGGCTGTGGGAACCTTCATGAAGGAAGCTAGGAACAGGTTCCTCAACAGCAATCCGATACCTTTCATCACGAATCGCAAACACAAACTGATCCACCTAACTTCTCTCCACTTTAATAAGCCACTGATACTTTACTGATGGACTACACTTCCCATTCATATGTCAATGACGTAATAAAAATTGTGTAAGGCCTCTTCCAAGAAGTTTTTAAATCGCGTAGAATAAGTACCGGTATATTTTTTTAGTGCTTCGTTTCCCAACTTGTGATTCGCGAACCCCCATGGGGATCGCTAAAACTTTTTTGTAATGGCGGGTTTTGAGTTAGGCCTATTATTGTCTCCTTTATTTCTGCGGCATTATATTAATAATAATTTAATTTGATACTCGAAGATGAAATGGGGGCAATTAAACACATAGAGGTTTGCAAATATTTGAGAGTAAAAATTACAGAAGATGGAAAGCAGGAAAATAAAATAAGATCAAAGATCATCACCATCATCAACAACAAGGATTAAGCCCAATGGCCTGTTCCGATCTCATTATAGGTCGAATTGGTCCTTCCATCTCTTCAATGGTCTTCCCAACATTCTTCTCCCTTTTGGTTTATAATTATACATTCTTCTTGGTATGCGCTGTTCATTCATTCGCAATACGTGCTAAAGATAAGCATTTTGATAATATTTTATTCTTTCTTTCTTACTTACTTACTTACTCACTGGCACTATCGAAACCGTAGGTTCATGGCCGCACGGACACAAGCTCTCCATACATCCCTATCCTGAGCTAATGCTTTCCAATCATTTCCTGTATCACAGAGATTAAATATATTAAGTTCTGTTCTTATATCTTCGTTTTTCTTTTTATCGGTCCTTTGGTATCCTGCTGTTGCTCTCAACATCTTCATTTCAGCAGCCTCTATTTGTTTACTATCTGCCTTTGTTAATGTCCATAGATAAGAGATGGAACTGCCAATACTTTGTAAAACTTCAAAATAGTTTCTTTTCTAGTCTTATTCTTATTCTTATTCTAGTCTTATTCAAGTCTTATTCAATAAAGATCAAAGATAAACTCAGGAAAATGTGTAATATCTTCCCTGAATGGAATATTATGGGATAAACATATCAAAAGAGAGACTACCGGTAAATTTAAAAAAAAATTGTTAGAAGTATTATGACTTACGGTTCAGAGGTTTGGACTACAAATTAAACTGAGCAACAAAAAATAAACTTTTTTTTGTCTCAGAAAGAAAAATATGTGATTCTGATAGTATTTTTTCTCCTGAATTCAAATATGATATCAGTTTTTCTCCATCACTCAACGTTTCCGAGAGACAGGCATTTATAATTTCAAACACTTAAATATTTTCTACTACGCAATATTCGAACATTCGGACTCACCTAGAACGTAATAAATTGCGATTTTCTGCTATATTTCGCCTGTGGAGCATCCCTCTTGATGGTCCAACAATAATCGGCCAGCATATTAAGATTCCATTTCCTTGATATCTCTTTTCCATAGCTGAAACCATTTGAGTTACCTCATTTGGTTTTATTTTACAATGGACAAATGGACGAAAAAACATTCATTAAAAAATAATTATTTAAATCCATTAATTGAAATTGAAATAAAAAACTGTGGGTGATGGAGAAATTCCGAATACATATTTGAAAACACGATAAAAAAACTGCATTAAGTACAACTATTGGTACTCATGAGACAAAAATCATGTTGACCAGTGTTATTATTAAAAAAATATCCAAGAAAAGCAATTTCTCTCAAAAAAAGTTAATATGAAAATACAATGCGATCAATGTAGTACTGGACAGTAGACTGGGTTTTCTGTCTATCAAAATTAAATACCGAAACAGACATGAAATTTTAGCTTACCAATATTAAACCCAATATTTTCTACAACAGGAAACGATTCTTAATTAAATAGTCCAAGATCCGGCTGCAAGATTACTATGTTCATCGAGTGTATCAACAAAATCCATTGTTTTCATAAAATTGTGAATACTGAATATATTTTTGCTGAGTTGCTTATTAAAATTCGGCCGCCAGTATGTTTAATTAAAATATAATTTATTTATTTATTCGAAATAATTTGATTCACTTGTTATTAACATAAATTATAATCCAGTTCGCAGAAATCGATGTACAGAGCTTGAAAAGTTTTGGTTGCCATTGCACACCTGGCCGTAAATCTCCTCGCGGCCACAGCAGGCTGTGACACCAGTCAGTAATAAAATGGCAGTAATACGTATTTATTGTTTTATATTGTTTCAAATAAAGTTCAGTTAATTTAAAATGCTGTGATTTGTTTCGTATAATGCAGGCCTATTAGAATCGCGATATCTAGAAAATGGTGATTCCTATGAAAAAAAAAGTATGAGAACAATTTGTGTAGACTATTTAACTCATGCCCCAAATGGGACTCAATGGCCAATCACGTTTCAACGATTTCTGTTTTACAACCAATCAGACTCGTGTTTCACGAAATATTTATCAGTGTTATAATTACCATATTAAAGAAGGCTCCTCCTTTTTAATATTCTGAACAGGTCTGAACATTATTTTGCAGTGACTGAGCCTGTGAGAAATACGGCTACCAGATCGTATATATATATATGTATATATATATATATATATATATAGTGCATGAATGTCATCACATGCCGCATGCGGGAGTTAATATAAAAAACATTTGTAGCAATTGATTATACCACCAAAAAAAGAAACCACTGTTTGCACTTTCTTAAATGTATTTTTTCCCAGGTAACAATCCAGAAAAATATAATTGTCATATTTACATCATACGACATCAGAAATGAATTAATATACAGTTTGATGTGTTTCATTTTTTCTCCACTAGAGAGCATTCTTACAATATTGCGTTCCTTTGGCAATAAATAGTATGATCTGGTAGCAGTGATAAACAAAAGAAGCAGATGAAGCGTACCTATCGCTTCTCATTTGTTTTCAAACATCGCCGTTTACATTAAATATATAAATATTTTAAAATAACTATAGTTAAATAATGATTTGTGAGTAAACAGCTTAATTTTATTCGTTAAATAGTCCTAACAAATGCCACTCTTGATTTCCAAACGAAGTGAGTCGTGAATTTATCGATAATTTGGAAATCACTCGTAGCATTACTTATGATAATTGCACGATCTACATATTTTGTCTGGCCTATTTTTATGACATAACTTACCGTTTGGCTGAAAAATGCAAAAAAACCCATATTTGCGAACTTTGAATATTGTTTTTATGCACATGTGGAATCGATAGGGACTTTTCACATTTCATTTACAATGGTGTTCCCAACATTCGTACCAATTTTCAGCTCTATGCGAATTTTTGTAAATTGAAATGTCTATTTTGACCGGACTATTAAACGAAAGTAACTTTTACCGTTGAGATGTCAACAGAACTCATTTTTCAAATAACCATAATAACATACACTATCACTTTCCCAGATGTGGATGCCTTTGGTTGTACAAAAGACAATCGCGTCCGAGAAAAAAAACTTGAAAATAAAGACTACTGTGTCATCAATTGACCGACACATCTTACTTCCCCAAGGTTACCAAACTACTGCTCTTCATTGCACAAGTGTACCGCATTCTGCAAAAACAAACCAAGTCACAACACAAGAAAAGCGTAATTAAACTTGCAGATTAAAGGAAAAGTTACTTTAATCAACTATCAAATGCGCATACAGAACAGGATATTGAAGAGAATGATTTGCAGACAGCAGAAATATTAGTAATTTAAACTCTTTTATACTTTAGTATAAAAATATATGCTCACATATATAAATACACTAGCTGCTACGCCTAAATAAATTATTATGCATTGCAGAGACTTTTGATGTCCCAACTCCTTTCAAAAAACGTTAAGCTGAAAATATATAAAACTATTATTCTACCAGTTATATTATATGGATGCGAAACATGGACTCTTACTTAAAGGGGGGAAAGGAAATTACAAGTATTTGAGAATAAAGTTCTTAGGAAAATTTTTGGACCAAAGAGAGATGAACAGACAGGTGAATGGAGAAGACTACATAACAATGAACTACATGGTCTTTATAGGAAACCAGATATAATAAGAACAGTTAAGTCTCGTAGACTGCGATGGGCAGGACATGTTACACGTATGGGGAATGAAAGACGTACCTGGAAACTTCTTGTAGGAAAGCCAGAAGGAAAACGCCCAGTTGGTAGACCAAGAATGAGGTGGGAGAACAACATTAACTATGATTTGAGGGAAGTAGATTATACAGGGAATGATTGAAAAGCATTATCTCAGGATAGCGATGTATGGAGAGCTTATGTCCGCGCGGCCATGAACCTACGGGTTCGATAGTGCCAGTGAGTAAGTAAGTAAGTATGCATTTATGTTTAGTTGAATACTTAAAAGGAAAAATAATTATAAATTTATATTTTTAGATACCACGTGCTGATTACCCGGCGTTGCCCGGGAATCTACTTATCCCGATCTTCTTGGCATAAATGAGCTGAAAGACGAAAATTAATGTACTTCTTATGATTAGTCGAATAAGTAAAATGAAAAAAATATATATGTATATCGTAATTATTTTAAGATTCCTCGTGCTGATTACCCAGTGTTGCCCGGGAATCTACTTATCTCGATCTTCTTGGCATAAATGAGCTAAAAGACAAAATTCGTTATTGTGAGTTATAAAATAAAAGAATACCCGTCATGTGCTACTGTGCTTCTACGTACTTGTCTCAATCTTCTTGGCATCAACAAAACACAAAAATGATTATTGTGAGTTATCCGTAAGAGATAAACATATCATGTTGCAGAATTTTTTGTAGAGCTTTTTGAGATATTCAATTCTGTGTACATTAATGCTGTGTATTTGTTATGGTCTAGGCAGCGTAAGCCATTTAAGCGTCCAAAGAGCTACTTTTCACGTTTTCCACTAAAAAGGGCGATTTTTAAGGGTATAGGAGTTGAGTATCACAACTCTCTTATAGCCTATGTTCATTCCGGGAATCTCCTGAACATTTTGCAAAAAGCCCCATCACAATCGGATCAACGGTATGGCCGCGCATAAAGTACGAACAAACAAACAAACAAACAAACATTTTTATATAGGCCTATTAGACTAGCTAATACTCGGCGTGCGCTGCTGCTCCTAAATAAGTGTTAATGTGTTTTTACCACCAGTCATGCGCTGTTATACTTGCGCCCGGGAATCTGCTTATCCCGATATTCTTGGTATCAATGAAAGATAAAAGTGGTTATTGTGACTTATCCGTGAGGATAAACATATGCTGTCCTGGACTTTTATGTAGAGTTTTTTGAGATATTCAATTCTTCTTCTTCTTCTTCCTTCCAAGTATTAGGCCAAGGCCTGTTACGATCCTATAGAAAATTTTCCCTCCAGCGTTTGAGGGAAATTCTCGTATAAGACTTGAAAGCATAATAATAGTCCCTTCGATTGGTTGCTGGCCAAAGGAAGGCAAGACCAATGATGGGGCTGCCATCTTATAGCCTCTGGTCAGGTTTTTCTGGAGAAGAAAAGAAAATAAAAGAAAGAAGAAATGGAAGAAAGGAAAGACTCCCTAGCCCTCGGATGCCCTAATAGCGTCGGCGTCAAAAAAACAAGAGTTAACCAAGAGAGGTTAGATAGTAAAGTTAAAAGAGTGCGAAACACAAGTAAGTGGAAGAAATGTTTTGCACAGCTTGGGCACCTTGTGGTCGCCATCCACATATCCCCTAGATGAGGACCCCTGAGGGGGATATTCAATTCTGTGTACATTAATTTGGTGTATTTGTTATGGTTTAGGCAGCGTAAGCCATTTAAGCGTCCAATCAGGGACTTTATTTCACGTTTTTCGCTACTAAGGGTGATTTTTAGGGGTAAAGGGGTTGAATATCACAACTCTCTTATAGCCTATGTTCATCCCGGGAATCTCCTGAACATTTAGCAAGAAGCCCCATCTCATTCGGATCAACGGTATGGCCGAGCATAAAGTACGTTCAAACAAACAAGCAAACATTCGTTTTTATATATTAGATATGTCATATATATATATATATATATATATATATATATATATATATATATAATATAAAGTAAAGTGATCCCACAACAGACCCGGAGGCCCTTGGGGTAGTAGGAGGTTAAGGCTCCCACTTTTTCTAGACAATCGGCACTTTATGTCAGCCGGGTTCTCAGCCCTGCGTGACGGCCGCCTTTACCCCCAGAACAAGCGTCTGGTACTCATTTCCGTTAGAGGCTGAGTCGACCCCAGGGCCATAGTGCCGCCAGAGGGTTTGGGTCAGTTTAAAAATCCTGACCTCAACGGGACTTGAACCCTCGACCCTCCGGCTTGTAGCTCAGTGCCTTAACCACTACGCTACGGCGTGCCCCCATATATATATATATATATATATATATATATATATATATTCCTAACAATATATAAATAATTATATAATAAGAATATATATAAATTTAAGTGGATTATATTAATATAGTCCACCGCTGTGCCTTGTCACGCAGCGGGCCCGGGTTCAATCCCCGGTCGGGGCAGTTTTTCTGGGTGAGGTTTTTACCGGGGTTTTTCCTCATCTGTAAGACAAATGCCAGGAAAACTTTAAGGCCCAAGCGGTGCCCGAAATCATATGGCCATCATCATCATCATCCTTATCATTATCATCATCATCATCATCATCCTTCACCGGTGTGAAAAGCAACGGGAAGCTACCACACCTACAATTCCCTAGTAAAGCTGCAAGCATAGCATGAAAATGCTATGAGTGCAGTGAAGGACCTGCCTTCGGGCAGAATTACTATGGATGGATATCAATATAAATTTGATTATATAATTATCACGAAATTGGCCAAGTTTGCTATACACTATGTATATACTCCAAAACGCGTTGTTTACGAATTCTGCACACGTAAGGCAAAATATCTACTTAATTAACACAAAGAAGTAAAAACATCAATTAATTAGAATCACAGATATAATTTTTTGATTGCGAGTTACTTTTTACCTCTCCTCACAACTGTCTGGAATTTAATTAGAACGGTGCAGAATGTCTTTGAGAATCAATACTAGTAAAATTCATATCTTTGAGAATGACGTAAGAAAGATATTACATCCGCTTGTGTTTCACAAGAGAGGTGTTTGATTTAGTTGGCAGTTTAGTAGGTCTCGGTGATCTTGCCTCTAGTTCCAAGGGACGCGGGTTCAAATCCGGCCGGGATCGATGGATTTTTAGGATGAAAAAATTAAAGGAACAAGTCCTCCTGAAGGGATTTCCAAGCCATGGGTCGCGAGACTGAAAATTAAATAAGGTAAAGGTAAAGTGTTCCCACTACAGGCCTCAGGAGGCCCTTGGGGTAGTAGGAGGTTAAGGCTCCCACTTTTTCTTGACAATCGGCACTTGATGTCAGCCGGGTTGTCAGCCCTGCGTGACGGCCGCCTTTACCCCAGAACAAGCGTCTGGTACTCATTTCAGTTAGAGGCTGAGTCGACCCCAGGACCATAGTGCCGCCAGAAGGTTTGGGTCAGTTTAAAAATCCTGACCCCACCGGGACTCGAACCCTTGACCTTCCGGCTTGTAGCGCAGTGCCTTAACCACTACGCTACGGCGTGCCCCCCTGAAAATTAAATGGATCCTGAAAATTAAATTCCAACACAGCATTTGTCTTTAAAAAAACAATATTTACTGAATAATACCCGCTTGCGGTATTAAGCCTAAATAATAGTATATTACGAAGCGAGGTTGGGAAGTGGTTTTTACAGAATCGAGGACAAATTTCCAAGATTCTGTAAAACACTTCATAAACGTGCGTTGTGCATTATTTTTTACGAGATGGTGTTTTCAAAATAATAAATAATAGTAAAATAATATATTTGTTGGAAATATTTGATTTCATTACAAACAATTGACTAACGTCAACAGTGTGGGCAATGTCCATTAGTTGAAACAACAGGAGGCCTTGAGAACAATTATTGATAACATGGCCGCAAGTACGTATTTATTGTTTTATATGTTTCAAATGTCCACCGCTGTGGTCTCGAGGTAGCGTGCTGCCTTGTCACGCAGCGGGCCCGGGTTCGATCCCCGGTCGGGGCAGTTTTTCTGGGTGAGGTTTTTACCGGGGTTTTTCCTCACCTGTAAGACAAATGTCAGGAAAACGTTAAGGCCCAAACAAACGGTCCCTGAAATCATATGGCCATCATCATCCTTATCATTATCATCATCATCCTTCACCGGTGTGGAAAGCAACGGGAAGCTACCACACCTACAGTTCCCTAGTAAAGCTGCAAGCATAGCATGAAAATGTATGATTGCAGTGAAGGACCTGCCTTCGGGCAGCATTACTATGGATGGATGTTTCAAATAAAGTTCAGTTCATATAAGTGGACCCGGAAGGCCAGATGTGATGAAAAAATGTATTTTCATTTTTTTATCAATTAAAATACTATAAAGATTCCTGTTTAGTATGGTATAATTATCTTGCCTGTATCTTGTTTCTACGTGTGTTTATTATTTGTTTTAAATATTCCCCGTCCCTTTAAAATATGGGCGTGAGCCGTCAACTCTCTCCCATAGTTATCATTCATTTTTTGAATAAGTAAATAACATTTTCTTCTAAACTATGATAGCTAGAGACGTAACATTTTCAGGGCTTCAATATACTGCTCATATACAATTTTTACCTTATTGATGTTGTGATAGGGGCACGCCGTAGCGTAGTGGTTAAGGCACTGAGCTACAAGCCGGAGGGTCGAGGGTTCAAGTCCCGTTGTGGTCAGGATTTTTAAACTGACCCAAACCCTCTGGCGGCACTATGGCCCTGGGGTCGACTCAGCCTCTAACTGAAATGAGTACCAGACGCTTGTTCTGGGGTAAAGGCGGCCGTCACGCAGGGCTGACAACCCGGCTGACATAAAATGCCGATTGTCTAGAAAAAGTGGGAGCCTTAACCTCCTACTACCCCAAGGGCCTCCTGAGGCCTGTTGTGGGATCACTTTATTGATGTTGTGATAGCTCAGTAATTAAAGAATTTAGGTTGAAAATAAGGTGTAAAAAACTGAAAGAAAACATTTGTAAAGAAAAAAAAAATTTTTTATATAAATGCATATCTATATAAATCCTTATGATAGAAGACTCAAAATATATTAACCTTTTCACTGTACAAATTTCAACTTGATAGGATTAATAGTTCAGGAGAAAATGTTCCTTACATTTAACATTATAAGTATAGGACATTCCGGGTCCCCTTAAAATGAAGCGATCTGTTTCGTATAATGCATATTAACACTACCTTTTGGATAATTTCTGTATATACATTGTACGTAGTATACATAGAGGGTAGTGATTTTACTTCCCACACGTGGGTGGTTGTAAATGTAATATTACAGTATAGTTATGTCCACCGCTGTGGTCTCGAGGTAGCGTGCTGCCTTGTCAGGCCCGGATTCGATCCCCGGTCGGAGCAGTTTTTCTGGGTGAAGTTTTTATCGGGGTTTTTCCTCATCTGTAAGACAAATGTCAGGAAAACTTTAAGGCCCAAACGGTCCCCGAAATCATATGGCCATCATCATCATTCTTATCATTATCGCCATCATCATCATCCTTCATCGGCGTGGAAAGCAACGGGAAACTACCACACCTAGAACTCCCTAGTAAAGCTGCAAGCAGTGAAGGACCTTCGGGCAGAATTACTATGGACGGATGGAGTATAGTTATTTAGGTTGACAACCCCGAAATGTAGGAAGTTGAACTTTCAATCAAGGTCGCCTTTGCTGTAAGTACGACAAAACGCACTATCGCGCAAAAATGAAACGTATTTTTGTGTTTGGTTGAATAACTAAAAAGCTAAATCGTTATAAATTAATATCGTAGTTATTTTAGATGAGAAAACGCCCAGTTGGTAGACCGAGAATGAGGTGGGAGAATAACATTAACTATGATTTGAGAGAAGTAGATTATACAGCGAATGATTGGAAAACATTAGCTCAGGATAGGAATTTATGGAGAGCTTATGTCCGCGCGGCCATGAACCACGGTTTCAATAGTGCCTATGAGTTAGAATTATTTGTAGATACCCCGTGCAGATTACGTGGCGTTACCCGGAAATCTACTTATCTCGATCTTCTTGGCATAAATGAGCTGAAAAACGAAAATAGTTATTGTGGATTATACGTAAAATAAAAAACATATGCTGTTTTTTGTAGAACTTTTGAGAAATTCAATTCTGTGTACATTAATTTGGCGTGTTTGTTACGACGCACCATAAGCAATTTTAACGTCCAAAAAGCTATTTTTAGCGCACAACAGCATTTTTTTTTACCTCTGGCCCTATACTACGCATGGTAATATGCTATATACGTTAATTGCCCCAGAAAATATCTATAAGGGTCAGTTTGACCAAGAGAGGTAACGCCAGTTTTCCCCATGTACAATGCATAGCTTAAACTGGCATAATACAGCTACCTGTCTTGGTGAAACTGGCCCTAAATGATGAAAAAAAAAACCATTCAAATCGGTCAAGCAGAAACTAATTTTTTTTCATGGTCATTTTTCGTAACTTCTAAGAAGGATCAATGAAGATGTGTAAACATTTTTCAAAAGTCTTTGTATTCCGATTGAGGGTCTTTCCACTTTTCAGCGGTTGCCCTTTTACCAGCCGGCTGCTGGCCCTTCACATCCACATGTGTCAATCACAGAGGTAGATGATCAACAGCCAGTGTAGGGGTGACATGTGGTTAGCATGTCGAGTCCCCCAGCCGTTATCGCTAGTTCCTCAACCTGGAGCCGCTACTTATTGTAGCTATCCAATTGCCTCACGATGCTGGGTGGGCACCGGTCCCATACTGGCCGAAATACCATGAGAAAATTCCTTTCCCCATGGAGACTCGAACCAGCGCTAGTCCCGTAGCTCTGCGCCAAGGCTTCCTACCTTAACCGCTCGGCTACGGCGCGGGACAAAAGTCTTTGTATGAGAACCTAAATACAGTAAAAGCTCCTTACTCGCGGGTTAAAAAATTTGATACAGTTCCTGTATTCGCGTAGACAACATGGTCAAATTTATTCTGGTCTATATTCTTGTTATTTAGGGTATACCCGTGAATATTTATTATTATTTTTAGCCTACATTGATTTCCGTTAACATTTTCTTTATTCGCGGATCTAGTCGGCATATTAGAAGGATTCCATCCATCCATAGTAATTCTGCTCGAGGGCAGGTCTTTCGCTGCAATCATAGCATGTTCATGCTATGCTTTGCAGCTTTACTAGGGAATTATAGGTGTGGTAGCTTCCTGTTTCTTTCCACACCGGTGAAGGATGATGATAATGATAAGGATGATGATGATGATCGGATGATTTTCGGGGACCGTTGGGCCCTAAGCTTCCTGACATTTATCTTATAGGTGAGGAAAACCTCGAAAAAACCACACCCAGGAGCCTGTCCCGACCGGGAATCGAACCCGGGCCCGCTGCGTGACAAGGCAGCACGCTACCTCGAGACCACAGCGGTGGACATTAGAAGGATTAGTATCCTTTATTAACGCATTTGCAACTTTTTTACTGCAAGCACGTGCCAAGGCGGCTTTTACAAAGAGTGATTCAAACCAAATGGACAAATTAATATTAAAGTAAGACAAACCTTATTGTCACTAAGCCTAAAGTTCATTGTTAAAAGCTGTTGTATTTTACGTGCCAATATGTACTTTGATTATGCCTCCATCGCTATGATCGGTATATTATTGTTTCAACTTGTCGTTCGTTGCAATAATTTTCATTCAATAACACGTGTGTCTTGTGCTTTGTTTCCAGTTTACAATGTCAAGTAAAGAAAAATTAGTACCGAAGAGAAAAAAATTAGTGTTGCCGCTTAAAATAAAAATATAAATTATTGACCGTTTATACGCGTTGGCGAGTCGTTTGCGTCTATATCACACTGTTTCAATGTTAATGAATCAAGAAATCTGAAGACAAAATATGGAATTCTATCGCAGAATTCACAGCTGAATATCAATCTTAAATGAAAGACGTTTTAAAAGCAGCAAAACAGGAAAACAGGAAAAAATTACTAACTTCTTTAAGTCCTTGCCTAAACCTGACAGTAATAATTAATAGAATTGTTCAAAATCTCTCATTAATTGATTTTATTTTGACTATTTAACTCATGCCCCAAATGGGAGTCAATGACCAATCACATTTCAATGATTTTTGATTTACAACCAATCACAGTTGTGTTTCGCCTAGAATTTACCAACTAAAGTTTATCATAATAAAGAAAGCACCTCCTTTTTAACATTCTGAATAGGTCATAGCATTATTTTGCAGTGACTGACTCTCTAAGAAATACGGCTACCAGATTGTATATATAGTGCATGAATGTCAACACATAGCGCATGCGGGAGTTAATATAAAAACATTTGTAGCAATTGATTATACCACCAAAAAAAGAAACCACTGTTTGCACTTTCTTAAATGTATTTTTTCCCAGGTAATAACATTCCAGAAAAATATAATTGTCATATTTACATCATAGGACATCAGAAATGAATTAATATACAGTTTGATGTGTTTCATTTTTTCTCCACTAGAGTGCATTCTTACAATATTGCGTTCCTTTGGCAATAAATAATATGATCTGGTTGCACTGATGAACAAAAGAAGCAAATGAAGCGTACCAATCGTTTCTCATTTGTTTTCAAACATCGCCGTTTACATTAAATATATAAATATTTTAAAATACCTATATTTAAATAATGATTTGTGAGTAAACAGCTTAATTTTATTCGTTAAATAGTCCTAACAAATGCCACTCTTGATTTCCAAATTCTCTAGATAAATTGGAAATCACTCCTGGCATAACTTATAATAATTTTTATTTTATGTAACCTTGGAACGTATCCCCTATATCTTCTTCTTCTTCTGCGTCATGAAATTAGGCCTTTTGACCTGTTTTCACATCAAGTGGGATTTAATGAATCCTCCCATCTAGTAAATGGGCGTCCAACATTTCTATGTCCTATTGGTTTGTACTTTAGTAACAGCTGAGGGATTCTATCTGTAGGCATTCTCTTGACATGTTCATACCAGTTGTTTCTCATGTTGTCAATTCTATTTGTTAAATTGAAAATATTTAAGTCCTTCCTAATATCCTCCCATCTAGTAAATGGGCGTCCAACATTTCTATGTCCTAACAGCTGAGGGATTCTATCTGTAGGCATTCTCTTGACATGTTCATATCAGTTGTTTCTCATGTTGTCAATTCTATTTGTTAAATTGAAAATATTTAAGTCCTTCCTAATATCCTCCCATCTAGTAAATGGGCGTCCAACATTTCTATGTCCTATTGGTTTGTACTTTAGTAACAGCTGAGGGATTCTATCTGTAGGCATTCTCTTGACATGTTCATATCAGTTGTTTCTCATGTTGTCAATTCTATTTGTTAAATTGAAAATATTTAAGTCCTTCCTAATATCCTCCCATCTAGTAAATGGGCGTCCAACATTTCTATGTCCTATTGGTTTGTACTTTAGTAACAGCTGAGGGATTCTATCTGTAGGCATTCTCTTGACATGTTCATATCAGTTGTTTCTCATGTTGTCAATTCTATTTGTTAAATTGAAAATATTTAAGTCCTTCCTAATATCCTCCCATCTAGTAAATGGGCGTCCAACATTTCTATGTCCTATTGGTTTGTACTTTAGTAACAGCTGAGGGATTCTATCTGTAGGCATTCTCTTGACATGTTCATATCAGTTGTTTCTCATGTTGTCAATTCTATTTGTTAAATTGAAAATATTTAAGTCCTTCCTAATATCCTCCCATCTAGTAAATGGGCGTCCAACATTTCTATGTCCTATGGTTTGTACTTTAGTAACAGCTGAGGGATTCTATCTGTAGGCATTCTCTTGACATGTTCATATCAGTTGTTTCTCATGTTGTCAATTCTATTTGTTAAATTGAAAATATTTAAGTCCTTCCTAATATCCTCCCATCTAGTAAATGGGCGTCCAACATTTCTATGTCCTATTGGTTTGTACTTTAGTAACAGCTGAGGGATTCTATCTGTAGGCATTCTCTTGACATGTTCATATCAGTTGTTTCTCATGTTGTCAATTCTATTTGTTAAATTGAAAATATTTAAGTCCTTCCTAATATCCTCCCATCTAGTAAATGGGCGTCCAACATTTCTATGTCCTATTGGTTTGTACTTTAGAAACAGCTGAGGGATTCTATCTGTAGGCATTCTCTTGACATGTTCATATCAGTTGTTTCTCATGTTGTCAATTCTATTTGTTAAATTGAAAATATTTAAGTCCTTCCTAATATCCTCCCATCTAGTAAATGGGCGTCCAACATTTCTATGTCCTATTGGTTTGTACTTTAGTAACAGCTGAGGGATTCTATCTGTAGGCATTCTCTTGACATGTTCATATCAGTTGTTTCTCATGTTGTCAATTCTATTTGTTAAATTGAAAGTATTTAAGTCATTCCTAATATCCTCACTTCTTTTCTTGTCCAAAATTGTCACACCTGCTACTGAACGTAGGAACTTCATTTCTGCAGTTTCTATTTTCCTTCTGTCTGAACAGTTAAGAGTCCAATTTTCACTTGCATATGTTAAGACAGGCACTGCCATAATTTTGTAAAATTTTAGTTGTGTGCTCCTCAAAGTTTTATTTTTCAGTGTCCGTCTTATAGTGCCACACATTCTGTAAAATCTATTTAATTTAATATTAATATCTTCCTTCTGGCAGTATGATACATTGCACCCTAAATAATTAAAATTGTTCACCTGTTGTATTATACTGTTATTAATACTGATTTTACACCTCATATGGTCTTTCCCGTTGAATGCCATTACTTTCGATTTACTTTCAGAGATTGTCATATTGAATTTATTTGCTATTTCGTTTAATTTATATGCTGCTATTTGTAAATTGTCTTCTGAAGAGCTAAGGATTGTCTGGTCGTCTGCAAACAGTATGGTATTTAGAATCGTACCGCCAACTTTAAACTCTGTGGTTATATATACCCATATAAATTACCATTCCTTATTCGCGGTTTCTGTATTCGCGGCATATTTATGGAACATATTCCCCGCGAATAAAGAGCTTTTACTGTATATTCATTGCTTTGGAACTGGCTAAAAGAGAGATAGTCCTACTTCCTAATAGGTTATTTATACAAAGTATATGAATTTATTTATTTGCTGATGACATTGAGATATGTATTTTTTTCACTCTTTATTTACCAACTTAATTTACAATGTTTGCATTACATTTTTTGAATAACATTAAAATTTTAAATTCAAACTGAACCTAAGAGTTCAGTAACCGCTAATAGAAACTGAACAACATACAACAATGTCAAAACGAAGCAAATTGTGGAATGCTGATTCAAATCGTACTAAATCAATTGCGATGGTGGAAAACTAATAAGTACAAACCTTAATCCATTGTGTTTTTTTATCTATTACTAGCTAATATCCGGCGTGCGCTGCTACGCCTAAATAAATGAAAATGAATGCGCTTTTATGTTTAGTTGAATAAGTAAAGTAAAAAAAAAAATAATTATAAATTTATATTTCATTAGGTACCCTGTGCTGATTACGCGGCATTGCCCAGGAGTCTGCTTATCCCGATCTTCTTCATATAAATGAGCTGAAGTATGAAAATTAATGAGTCTTATGTTTAGTTAGGTAAGTAAGGCCTATATGGGAAAATGTATATCGTAATTATTTTTAGATACCCCGTGCTGTTTACCCGGCTTTGTCCGGGAATCTACTCATCCCGATCTTCTTGGCATAAATGATCTGAAAGACGAAAATTAATGTACTTCTTATGATTAGTTGAATAAGTAAAATTTAAAAAAAAAGATATAAATGTATATAGTAATTATTTTAAGATTCCCCGTGCTGATTACCCGGTGTTTCCCGGGAATCTACTTATCGCGATCTTCTTGGCATAAATGAGCTGCAAGACAAAATCCGTTATTATGAGTTATCCGTAAAAGAATACCCGCCATGTGCTGCTATGCTTGTACAGGAATCTACGTATTTGTCTCGATCTTCATGGCATCAATGATAGACAAAAATGGTTATTGTGAATTATCCGTAAGAGATAAACATTTGCTGTCGCGGACTTTTTTGTAGAGCTTTTTGAGATATTCAGTTCTGTGTACATTAATTTTGTGTATTTGTTATGGTTTCGGCAGCGTAAGCCATTTAAGCGTCCAAAGAGCTACTTTTTTCACGTTTTCCACTACAAAGGGCGATTTTTAAGGGTGTAGGAGTAGAGTATCACAACTCTCTTATTGCCTATGTTCATCCCGCATCACAATCGGATCAACGGTATGGCCGCGCATAAAGAATAACAAACAAACAAACATTTTTTATATATTAGATAAGAATAAGTGACGGTTTAGTTCGTATTTACTAGCCAACAAAACTTATACTTAATATTCTAACAAAACACTCTATCAAAACATAAAATAATAATAATAATAATAATAATAATAATAATAATAATAATAATAATAATAATAATACTTTATTTATTCTGGCAGAGTTAAGGCCATAAGGCCCTCTCTTCCACTCAACCAGCGCAAATACAAATAAATATTTGACAAATATAGATATACACTATACTAATTATAAACAGTTAAAGATACAATAAATGTAGCAAAATAAATTGCATGTACAAACAACATTTTATAGGGTAATAACAATAATGATACGATAATAATAATAATAATAATAATAATAATAATAATAATAATAATAATAATAATAATAATAATAATAATAATAATACTTTATTTATTCTGGCAGAGTTAAGGCCATAAGGCCCTCTCTTCCACTCAACCAGCGCAAATACAAATAAATATTTGACAAATATAGATATACACTATACTAATTATAAACAGTTAAAGATACAATAAATGTAGCAAAATAAATTGCATGTACAAACAACATTTTATACGATAATAACAATAATGATACGATAATAATAATAATAATAATAATAATAATAATAATAATAATAATAATAATAATAATAATAATAATAATAATAATATGATACATTATACGGGAAACACCAATTAATATATATACCTTACACTGGATAATAATGAAGTCGAGTTTAGAGCAAATATAAATTTAGATTTCTTTTAAAAGATGCCAATGTCCGGTTACAGGTTACAGGTTCAACAAAACGTAAAATACACTTTAATGATAACATTTATTGGGATTTTGAATTCTCTTACTTATTTCCTCCTTCTCAAAAGTTCCCGAACATCATCATCATCCTTATCATCATCATTATTGTACCCAGTGTGGAGAGCAACGAGAAGCTACCACACCTATATTTTCCTAGTAAACCTGAAAAACATGGCATGCAAATGCTATGATTGCAGTGAAGGACTTGCCGTGGGGCAGAACACTATAGAACGGAAATTTCCTCCTTAGTCTCATTAGTTTTGACAGATATGCAAAACGAAATGTGGCATATATTAACCAAATCCTGTTCTATTGTTTTGCATAATCGTTTTAAAATTGCACGCAGAACACAACTCAAATGATACATAACGCGACACTTTGAATCCTTGTAACGTACTAAGTAATTAATCACGTCAAGGTCGAGGTACAAGTCTGTTATCAGCAGTAAACTAGATAATGAACTAATTATGAATGTCTAATTGAATGATAATACAAGCGCAAGACATCTCCAACATGTTTAACAGCATAATCCTACTCTAAACCATCATTTATCTAAATTAGCATCAAATTTGCCTTAACAAGTGTTTACCAGCAACAATCTATTCACTCTAAAGCTTCCAGTAATGCATTATGCCTACATTTTAGTGTCTAAATTCTGCATTAATTAAGAAATACATTGAGTAATATTTGCTTCAAAATTTGTTCAAAGGTCGAAAATAACTATAATTTGACCTTTAAACTGTTGCAAGTCCATAATAGTTATTTAGACATCTTGTTGCAAGTCCATAATAGTTATTTAGACATCTTGTTGCAAGTCCATAATGGTTATTTAGACATCTTGTTGCAAGTCCATAATAGTTATTTAGACATCTTGTTGCAAGTCCATAATAGTTATTTAGACATCTTGTTGCAAGTCCATAATAGTTATTTAGACATCTTGTTGCAAGTCCATAATAGTTATTTAGACATCTAGTAGAGGTATAATAACGAGATGCTCGTTCTAACAGCAGCGAGTTACTAAAACATAATTTTTAACGTGTTGTCTACAATATTTTATCTACTTTAAGAATATTAGTACCGGCATATGTTGTATATTTAATATACAGTATTTAATGAAATTTATTTATTTTGGAAACGATATGTTTAGAGAAAGGGTAACGTGGGCATTGGAGAAAAAAATACACACACACACACACACATGATCAATCAACAAACATTGTAATCAATTGAGTTGGTGTTTATTTGATGAAAATCCATATTTATTAATTAAATAAAAATAAAACTCGGTTTTATTTTATTTTCATATTTATTAAGATATATTCAGTGACAGCTGTTTCGGTACACTGTGCCTTCTCGAGACACGTTAACAAATTATTATATAGGGCCTATTCATATTATATATTCATAATTTAACATGTCTGAAGAAGGTACAGTGTACCGAAACAGCTGTCACTGAATATATCTTAATAAATGTGAAAATCAAATAAAACTAAGTATTATTTTTATTTAATTAACAAACATTTTCAATTTTGAGTGCTAGTTTCATATGTGAATTTAAAGTAAACATGAAGGGAGAAGGTGATTTTCGCGGTTCATCAGGAAAATTTTTAGAAGCAGTCCAAGATGCAACTATTAATATACTTCCAGAAAAGTCAAGGAAAGTTTATTTATGTAGTTATACGAAATCATCATTAAAATGTACGTTTTGTTGAACCTGTATTTTACGTTTTGATAGCGTATTTTGTTAAAATATAAAGTATAGATCTTGTTGCCTAGTAACTACGAACTAAAGCGTCACTGATTGTTATAATAGTAGACAAATGAAATAATTGTAAGGACTTTGAATCAATAAATTACATGAACACTATCCGTAGTCCTCCGAGAGGTACTTTAAGCCGTGGGTCCCGAGTCTGCATATCTTCAGGCTTGTAAAAGAACATTAAGCCTGAAAAAAGAAGCCTCTGTGCAAAATGTACACACCTTCGTTATTAAATAGTTGCCTAGTATATGTCTCTATGAGTAGATTGTACAACAGGAGTCACGACCCCAGTTTTCGAATATTTGTCTCCATAACAACCATAAAACAACTGAAAATCTATAGAAAATGTTATGAAACCACGGTAATGATACAAACATTTGTTTTGCGCGATAGTGTGTTCTATCGTACTTACAGCAATGGCGACCATGATTGAAAGTTCAAATTCCTACATTTTGGGGTTGCCAACCTAAATAACTATACTGTAATATTACATTTACACCCACGTGCGGGAAGTAAAACCACTGCCCTCTATGTATACTACGTACAATGTATATACAGAAAATATCCAAAAGGTAGTATTAATATATTACACATCCAAGTTAACTGTTCACGGGCGAAGGGGAAGAGTTTTAGCGCTAGTGTCGCCGATCTACTGAATCTGTGGAAGGGATTAGGAGAAAACTATATCCGATCACGTATTGAAATTTTCCAACTTCAAATGTGGGGGGAGAATCCCTAAACACGTGTGAAAGATCTTAACACGGTTGTCAAATTATTCATTTAAGCACGGAACGCTCAAGCGGTCGGATCATTTAAAATCACAGTATTTGTCGTCTCTCTATTACCAGCCTCACAATAAATCACAAGTGGCAACATGCAATGAGAAGGGCAAGGGAGGGACAGCTCATTCCTAGGCGTAACCTCAAAAGTAACAGGGTTGTCAAGTTAGACCACGCAGAACGACGGATCATTAAAATACATAGTATTTGTCAGCTCTCTACCTGCCAATCAAACAACATAATTCAAAGGACAAAAGTGGCAACATAGTAAGAAATAGAAAGAGAAAGACAGTTTGTTAGTTAACATATTTTCCGCCTGCACAAAACACTTGGATGGGTAATACATTATACGAAACAAATCACTGCATTTTAAATGAACTGAACTTTATTTGAAACAATATAAAACAATAACTTTGTACTTGCGGCCATGTTATCAATAATTGTCCTGTTGTTTCAACTCTGGTTTCAACTAATAAACATTGCCCACACTGTTAACGTCAGTCATGTCCTGCCGATCGCAGTCTACGAGACTTAACTGTTCTCATTGTATCTGGCTTCCTATAAAGACCATGTAATTCACTGTTATGAAGTATTCACCATTCATCTGTCTGTCCATCACTTTGGTCCAAAAATTTTCCAAAGAACTTTTATCCTCAAATACTCATAATCTCCTTCTTGGCATCAATAAATGACAAAAATGGTTATTGTGAGTTATCCGTAAGAGATAAACATATGCTGTCACGGACTTTTTTATACAGCTTTTTGAGATATTCAATTCTGTGTACATTAATTTTGTGTATTTCTTATGGTTTAGGCATCATAAGTAATTTAAGCGTCCAAAGAGCTATTTTTTTCACGTTTTCCACTACAAATGGCGATTTTTAAGGGTGTAGGAGTTGAGTATCACAACTCACTTATAGCCTATGTTCATCCCGGGAATCTGCTGAACATTTTGCAAAAAGCCCCATCACAATCGGTATGGACGCGCATAAAGTAGGAACAAACAAACATACCTTTTAATATATTAGATTTATTTGTCCATTTGGTTTGAACCGTTCTTTGTAAAAGCCGCCTTGGCAAGTGCCTGCAGTAAAAAAAAAAAAAAAAGTTGCCGATGCGTTAATAAACGATACTAATCCTTCTAATAAAGCAAGGATCCGCAAATAAAAAAATAGCCGCGAATACAGGAACTGTGTCGCAATTTTTTAACCCGCGAATAATGAAAACACGAATAACGGAACCGTGAATAAGGAGATTTTATTCATCATCATCATCATCATCATCTTCTTCTTCTTCTTCAAGCTATAAGACTGTTGGCCCGTTCCGCTCCCCGGTGCATTTAATGCTGCAGGTGCAAGTCGTCTTTCCAACGACGTTTTGGTCTTCCTACATTTCTTCGGCCTAGAGGCCTATAATGAAGCAGCTGTTTTGATAAACGATTATTTGGCATTCTTTGTTTATGTTCAAACCAATTACGTTTATTTCTGTGTATTCTCTCGTTTATATTATATATTTGTAATTCATCTCTGATATCTTGACTTCTCTTTTGATCTCTTACAGATACACCTGCAACTGATCTGAGAAATCTCATTTCTATTGTCTCAATTTTATTTTTATCAGAGATCGTTAAAGGCCAAGTCTCAGACCCGTATGTTAACGTTGGAACGGCTACTGTTTTGTAAAATTTAAATTGAGTTTCCTTTGTGGTCTTATTTCTCAAATATCTTCTTATTGAACCACATATATGTTGAAATTTCCCTAATTTCTTCTCCATGTCCAAATTTTGCTGGTACGATATCATGCATCCCAGATAATTGACACAACATACTTGTTCAATTATGTTTGCTCCAATTACAATTTTTGTCATTTTATGCTGAGTTCCAATAAATGTCATTGACTTTGTTTTCTCTGTTGATATATTTAAATTATAATCGTTTATTAGTTTCCATAATTTATAAACTGATCTTTGTAGTTGATTTTCTGAGGAAGCTACAATGATCTGGTCATCTGCGAATAAAATACAGTTCATTTTCGTGCCGTTTATCATAAAATGTTCATCTAAAAAGTTTGTCACGTACTAATGATATCATCTAAATATATATTAAAAAGTATTGGCGAAAGAGGGCAACCTTGTCGAAGTCCATTGTTGGTTTCTATACAAGTTTCTCCAGGATCATTTCCTTTATCTATACGAATTTTTGTATTTTCGTGTAAACTTTTTATAGCTTTAATTAGATGAGGTGGATATCCTTCATTTTTAGTATATCCCATAATTTAGAGCGCATAATTGCATCAAAAGCCTTCTCATAGTCGATAATTTTATTGTATATACATTTTGGGTCATTTTAGGCCAGAAAATGTTGGGTTTTATTTGTCCTTTTCGTCCTTTTTCTACTTTTTTTTGGCATGTTGGTCCTTTCTTAACCTTTTTTTTAGGTCTTAACGGCTTCTTTGCAACTTTACCTTTTTTTTTTTGGTTACATTTATATAATTTGTATAATTCAAGAATCCGCACTCTAAACTGAATTTCAACTTCTTTTTAAAATAGGCTACTACACTGCTCAAAACAATTAGAGGAACACTATGAAATGTGCAAATATTTTTTCATTGGATAAAGGTACAAACATGAAATTAATAAAGTACATTATTTGTGGTTATTTATTTATTTATTGCTCATGTCAGTAAAAACAAATGAATAACGCTGTCAATTAACTTTTCAAATAATTCTGCTATGTAAGCAATTGAATATTGTGCTTATTTTTCAAAGTTAAACACTCGTTATATAGAGTTAGTATTGTGTATGGCCTCCACGACATTCGATGACACTTTGGCACCTTCGTGGCATGCTCCCAATAAGATTCTGGATTTCCTCTTGCGGGATATTCTCCCATTCCTCCTTCAGAGCATCTCCAAGTTGCTGCAGAGTTTGTGGAGCTTGATGTCGGTTCCTGACCTTCCTGTCTAGAAGATCCCACAAGTGTTCAATAGGTTTGAGGTCTGGGCTGACTGCTGGCCACTCCATTACCTCAATTTCATTCCTCCTCAAGAAATCCCTGGTGACAGCTGCAGAATGTGCCCTGGCATTATCCTGCATAAACAGAAATCCAGGGCCTACTCCAATGGCAGCAGGTACTACATGCTCTTCCAGAACGTGCTCGATATACCGGACAGCATTCAGTCGCTGGTGGGGAACAAGTACAAGGTCCGTACGATTGTTGTACATAACTCCGGCCCACGCCATTATGGAACCTCCTCCGAATCTATCAATTTCCTGTACAGCCTCTGCAGAAAATCTTTCTCCTGGCCATCCCCACACCCTCAATCGACCATCACAACATGTAAGACGATACCTGGATTCGTCCAAGAAGAGCACAGACTCCCACTGGTTCAGGTTCCAATCACCATGGTTTTCAGCATACACATGTCTTGCTGCCTTATGCCCATTTGTTAAGCGTGGTTTTTTAACAGGCCTTTTTGGACGAATATTCTCTTTCCTTAATCTGTTCCTTATGGTTGGGTCTGAAACCCAGATTCCGGAAGCCATATGAAGGTCATTCTGCAGGTATTTTGCAGTTTTCGTACGCTGTCGAAGAGCAAGAAAGAACAACATATCTGTCATCCTGGGGGCTTGTTTTAAATTTACGGCCCTGGCCACGTCTTCTACAATACTGACCTGTCTCTCTGTGCCTGTTGCGTAACCTGGACACCACGGAAGGAGAAACCAAAAGCTCTCTAGCCACTTGTCGCAGAGATTGACCTTGTCGTAAAAGATGTAGAGCATGATACACTTCAAACTCATTTAAATGCCTCATTTTGTCAGAGACTTCAATAAACAAGGCAATAATCAACATTCGTCACCATAGCAACATCGGGAAGCTTACCAATTAGAAGTGGCCAGTGCCTTCCAAAATAAAAATAAAATATCTCTATATTTGTTATATGAGGTAATTTCTCTGTATTTAGGCCATGGATCTTTAAAATTTGTATCCAATGATAAAATTAATAATTCAATTTACATATTGTCCAACTTTCAGCATCACAGCTTTAAAAAACAATTACTTATTCAATTTATTACAAGTGTTCCTCTAATTGTTTTGAGCAGTGTATTATCTAATTTTACATTCTAAAGACTTTTCATATTCCAAACATTTTTGTTTCGCGAGAAACTATTGAACCCTCAAAAATAGGCCTATCACGTTATTTTAACCACCAGCCTACTGAACGTCTGAACTATTATCTTTATTTCGACCAAGAATTTACCACTTTCTGAAAATGTATTGAGCAGAGAGTGAAAGCAGCGAGGTTGTCTTTAGCCACTCGTTAGCAACTGCAACACTTTTTACGTCCTTTTTTTCAGTTTTTAGGTATTTTTAAGGATACTTTTATGTATTTTTAAAGGTATTTTATGGGTCCTCAACTTCCGAGTCTTACTAATGACCGTAAAACTTAATTTTGAAAAAAGTGACTTACCTCGTTCTTTCCCTCTACCCTTCATATCATGTTTGATAAATCTTGTATCTTGGACTTTGGAACGTTTAATTAATTAATCAATATTGCACTTATTCTGTACTTAAATATTCGAGGAAAATATGAATCCAGGTCTATATTCATCGAGACACTGCACAAATCGTAAGTCCTGTATTTCTAAGTTTTTTTTTTTTTTTTTTTACTTTCAATGGAGTATTAAAGATTGATAATTACTATTAAATAAATGGGCGAGTGAGTTTGTGATATGTGTGTGTGAAATGCTTAATTATGTAACCAAATAACTTGCACTATCGAACTCCTAGGTTCAAGGACGCGTGGACATAACCACTCCATACATCCCTATCCTCAGTTAATAATTTCCAAACATTTCCTGTATAATCTACTTCCCTCAATGCAAGGTTAATGTTATTCTCTCATCTCATCCTTGGCTGGGCGCTTTCACTCTGGTTTTCCTACGAGTTTCCATGCCCTTCTTTCATTCCCCATTCGTGCAACATGTCCTGCTCATCGCAGTCTACAAGATTTAGTTGTTCTCATTATATTTATTTATTTTATTTATGTATTTATTTATTTAGCCTGGTGCAGTTTAGGCCATAATGCCTTCTCTTCCACTCACCAGGACAAACATATATTACATCAGAATATAACAATCATAATATTAACTCTAATATTAAATACTAAATGAAAATTTCATCAATAAGGTAGGCCTAATATCTATTATATTATGATCTATAATAGAACCAGTTAATGATAGTTAAGATTAAGACTAAAACTAATAATAAAATGTATTCAAACAAGATAAATTAAATTGTCGGTAGACCGTCCCTGTCTAATGTAGGGGCCTATATAAAAAAATAATTAGATATAGAAAACTAATTTTACGGTTATATACAATATTTAAACAAATGAAAATATTTGTTAATTTTAATATTATTTTCATAAATAATTTAATTTATTAATTGTTAAAATAATTCTATCAGTGAGGTGTATAAGTTAGTTTGTTATTAAATAATTCTTTAGTTTGTTTTTGAAGGATGTTATAGTTTGACAGTCTCTGACATAGGGCGGAAGGGAATTCCATGTTTTGGCAAGTGAGACCGTAAAAGATAATGGATAATATACAGTGTGATGAGGAGGGATATAAAGGACAATGTGCTGATAGGATCGAGTGTCAAGATTATGTGTGTCGGATAGTCTGATGAAGCGGCGTGATAAATAATTAGGCGATGATGTGTGAAGTATTTAAATATGGTTTCCCATAACATATCATGTAGCTCACTGCTATGTAGTCTTCTCCATTCGCCTGACGTTCATCACTCTTTGTCCAAACATTTTCCTGAGAAATTTATTCTCAAATACTCGTAATCTTTTCTCTTCCCTTAAAGTAAGAATCCAAGTTTCACATCCATATAACTAGGATAATGACAGTTTATATATTTCCAGTTTAAAGTTTTTTTAGAGTAGTTGGGATAACAAGGGTCTCTGTAATGCATAACAGCACGCATTTCCAGAACTGAGCCTATGTTTAATTTCTTTGTGCACCTCATTCTGATTTGTAATTATTGTTCCTTACTTACTTACTTACTTACTCACTGGCACTATCGAACCCGTAGGTTCATGGCCACGCGGACATAAGCTCTCCGTACATCCCTATCCTGAGCTAATGCTTTCCAATCATTCCCTGTATAATCCACTTCCCTCAAATCATAGTTAATGTTATTCTCCCACCTCATTCTTGGTCTACCAACTGGGCGTTTTGTCTCTGGCTTTCCTACAAGAAGCTTCCATGCAAGTCTTTCATTCCCCATACGTGCAACATGTCCTGCCCATCGCAGTCTACGAGACTTAACTGTTCTTATTATATCTGGCTTCCTATAAAGACCATGTAGTTCATTGTTATGTAGTCTTCTCCACCTTTGGCATGGCTTCCCTGTAGTAGTCCCCGTCCGGAGAACCGAATGGGGGACTATTTGACCTCCGGAAAATTTTACCCCAGTTGAACCCATGTCCGCATTTCTTGACGGTGTATTTTTACGGTGAAAGATCGTCACTCTTTCGACCAAGGTACTTTTTTCGTCTGGCTTATCACCTTCGACAAGTCCGGCATGGGTAACCCTATCGGCAGCAATGCTACCGCCGGCATAGCTCTCGGGATCATTTAAGCACGCAAGCCACTCCACCACGACAAGGTGAAGATATCATGGAGGGAATTATTGTCCCTATGTATTTAAATTCAGCCACTTCTTCAAAATTTCCCTCATTTATCATTAACTGTCCATTTCCATTATATAATGTATTTCTATGCATGACCGACCATACATTTAGTATTCTTTTATTTCAACTTCCAGCCCAAATGTCTTAGTGTCTCTAAATACTGTAGAGTGCGAGTGTCGGCCTTTGTGTGTGAAATATCTAGGAACAATAGAACAATAATTATAAATATGAATTAGATAAACTTACTAACTCACTGGCTCTATCGAACCCGTAGGTTCATGGCCGCGCAGATATAAGTTCTCCATACATCCCTTTCTGAGCTAATGTTTTCCAATCATCCCCTGTATAATCTATATCCCTCAAATCATGGTTAATGTTATTCTCCCACCTCATTCTTGGTCTATCAACTAGCAGTTTTCCCTCTGGTTTTCCCACAAGAAGCTTCCATGTAACTAATTAATCCCCCATTCGTGCCGCATGTCTTGCCCATCGCAGCCTTCGTACAAAGAAATTAAGCATAGGCTCAATTTTGGAAATGCATGGTATTATGCATTACCTGAACTCTTGTCCCAAATTCTCTAAAAAAACATTGGATAATCTTTCCATTAAGCGCAGCGAGAATTTTTTCTAAGTCCCAGGCAGACACCACGCGCATGCGCTAACAAACGCGAAGCGGTTTACTCTATGGAATATCGCGATGCAGCCAACATTATACATGATATTTAACGAACCTAAAAGCTAACTTAACGCAATTTATGTACTCTATCCTGCGAAAGACCAACCTAAAAGCTAACCTAATGCAATTTAAGTACTCTAACCTGTGAAAGACCAACCTTAAAGCTAACCTAACGCAATTTAAGTACTCTAACCTGTGAAAGACCAACCTAAAAGCTAACCTAACGCAATTTAGGTACTCTAACCTGTGAAAGACCAACCAAAAAGCTAACCTAACCCAATTTAAGCACTCTAACCTGTGAAATAATGCAACGCCCAAAAATAAATAGTAAGTTCTCAAATTCTGCCGTACATACTCTATGTTGGCTGCATTGTTGTTGTATAGAATATTGTTAAAAATCAATATGGCTGCCACGTCTTTATGTTACGTATATAGTTATATATCATAGAAAAATATGTTCAAATAATCGTTAGAAAAAAAATTAAAATTTGTTGTAAATGGTGAGAAATAATTTGAAAATAAAACCCTGTTAGTGCATGCGCGTGGTGTCTGCCTCGGACTTAGAAAAAATTCACACTGCGCTTATGGGAAACATGAGCCAAAACATTAAATTTAAAAAACCGGCATATAAAACATTATTCTCCCAGTTATATCATAGGTTATGGATGTGAAACATGGACTCTTACATTAAGGGAGGAGAAAATATTATGAGTTCTTGAGGATAAAGTTTCTGCTTAACGGATTTTTATCTTCCCCCCGATAGTAAAATATATGAGTAATATCACTTGCTAATATTTTTTTACAGATCACAAAAAGACATGAAGTTTGTAATTCCGCTGCTGACGGCAGTGGCGGCCTGTTATTGTGTCGCCATTGAACATATATTTTTTTCTGAATGGAATCTATATAAGGTAACTTTTAAAAAATATATACGTATTTTCATATTAGCCTTTTTAATGAATATCATAAGATAAAAATTACAATATATACCGTAAAACGGGGCTACTTTGACATATTTTCGAAGGTTTTTAAGGTCTAACTCGTATGATTTATGCCGAAAAAATGGAATGTATGATTTATTCCGAAAAAATAATTGAACCTTAGACTACAAATCCCATTTGGTACTGTTCTCCTCAAACAAAAACTTAGTAGGGCAACAATGAGTTTTGTTTAGGTCTGTTTTGCCCATATGCTGGGGCTACTTTGACATCACATTTGTTTTCACTATAATTCAAAATAGACCCATTGTAGGTACTACTTTGACACCAATTTATCTTTGTAAAAATATTTTTATTGTAAACAACCTTACTACAAATGCTTTTATAACTGTAATTTGACAAAATAAACTTAAACTTCATTATCAATTCTGACACGCAACAGAACACAAAATTCATTTCCAGATTAAGTAAGCATATTACATGTTTTAGACTATCATGTAATTATTGTAATTAGACAATCAGGAATTAGTTAGAAAACATTTATTTACAACAGAGCAAATATCACTCTTAGACATAGGAAAGGGACAGTCTGCAACAGTTCCTAAGGTTCCAGAAATCAACTTCGCCTCTTCTTGATTCAAAATTGTGGGGTACCCTGGCTTTCCCTGATGATCATCACGGAGTTTGTACAAAAGAATGATTCTTTTTGCGTTATATTTCTCTGCAGCCTGCTTCTGAGATAACTTCCCACTTCTTCAAAGGGATTTTTAAGATCTTCAACGCGGTAACTCTTGTATGCACGACTCCCAGGTTTCTTCTTATAGCCTCTAACCATTGTAACTCCTTTCCACACAGAAAATCAACTAAGAAATTAATTTTATCCTTGCTGGCAATCCATTGTTGTTGAAAGTGACACAGACGTGTCTTAACAATATTAACACCCGCTTTTAAAAGAACTTAATTATTCGTGCGCCTTCAAGGAATTATCTACACCATTGCATTGTTGTCAAAATAGCCCAAAACACGCAAGAAATTTATAATATCAAAGAAGCCCCAATTCTGTCAAAGTTGCCCCTCGAGTCAAAGAAACCCCGGTTGACGGTACCTGTTAGCAGTTGCCGTCGTCCTCAACTGTGTTAAATTGTTATATCTAAAATATTAACTGCAGGCCATTCAGAAGTTAACTTCCATCCTCAGCAGGGTAAGTATGTGTTAACAGATGTTGTTTACAAGGTTGTAGACGTTGATGGTTTTTAAGTGTCGTTATGTGTACAACGTTGTAAACAACAACTGTACCAAATACCAGATGTCTTCGGAACAAAGCAATAAACCAGCCCTTCCCTTAGCCCGACCTTCATTTAAAATGCTGGCGCGTCATTGGTTGCGTTGCATCGTAAGGCATTTGGGTAGTGGCTCAATATTGAGAAAACCAGCTATAACGGCTGGGGACCCGACATGCTCACCGCATATCCCCTACACTGGCTGGATGATCGTCTACCTCTGTGATTAACATGTGGATGTGAGGCCAGGAGCTGGGTGGTAAACCAAGGTCTGTTGCGCCATAGATTTTTTACGGCGCGAAATGAATGAAATAAAAAGCAAATAAACAACAATTTGTAATAAGTCCACCGCTGTGGTCTCGCGGTAGCGTGCTGCCTTGTCACGCAGCGGGTCCGGTTTCGATTCCCAGTCGGGACAGTTTTTCTGGGTGAGTTTTTTATCGGGGTTTTTCCTCACCTGTAAGACAAATGTCAGAAAAACTTTAAGGCCCAAGCGGTCCTCGAAATCATATATCCATCGCAATCATCATCATTCATATCCATCTTAGATTAAGCTTAGGATTAGGGTCTCTCCTGGCGCACCACTATCATCATCACCCATCATATCATCGGGGCAACGTAACCCCGCCTTCCAGGCGCCCCAACCACAGAAGTGGGTTACAAGTACACCATGCCAGGAGAGAACACCAGGAATGTTGAAAGACAACCTGGGGCATTTGCAAGAAAAAATGTAATAAAATTATGATATTGCCTATGGCGCGGGACTCTGCAGATATAAACAACAATATAATTATTTTAATAATTTAGTTTTTTTTCAATATCTCATCATGTCATTTCGACATTCTGGTGTTCTCTCCTGGCATGGCGTTTTGTAACCCACTTCTGAAGTTGGGGCGTCTGGAAGTAGAAGTTACGCTGGCCTGATGATATATGATAGGTGATGATCATGGTAATGATGCGCCAGGAGAGTCCTTAATCCTAAATTTAATGAATATGTTAATGATGATAACGATGGCCAGATGATGTTCGGGGACCATTTGGGCCTTAATTTGTCTAAAATGTGAGAAAAACTCCCGAAATAAAAACATCACACAGAAAACTTGTCCCGACCGGGGATCGAACCCGGGCCCGCAGCACGCTAACCCGAGACCCTAGCGATGGACGTAATTTAAAAATAATGACCATTCTTTTACATTTTCAGCTTCAATTTGGGAAAAATTATGAAAGTAGAGTCGAAGAAGAATTCCGCATGAGAGTGTTTTTGGAAAACAGACATTTAATTACAAAACACAATACAGAGTATGAGCTTGGACTTCACACATACAAACTTGGAGTTAATCAATTTTCAGACAGGGTAAGTAAACCTATTATCTTCTAGTACATAAAAGCGAATGTTTGTATGTTAGCGATTTACAGACTTCCGAACCATGTAGCAAATAGTATCTTCTATTACATAAAAGCGAATACTTGTATGTTAGCGATTTACAGACTTCCGAACCATGTAACAGATATTATTAGCGATTTATAGACTTCCGAACCATGTAACAGATATTATCTTCTATTACATAAAAGCGAATGCTTGTATGTTAGCGATTTACAGACTTCCGAACCATGTAACAGATATTATCTTATATTACATAAAAGCGAATGCTTGTATGTTAGCGATTTACAGACTTCCGAACCATGTAACAGATATTATCTTCTATTACAAAAGCGAATGCTTGTATGTTAGCGATTTACAGACTTCCGAACCATGTAGCAAATATTATCTTCTATTACATAAAATCGAATACTTGTATGTTAGCGATTTACAGACTTCCGAACCATGTAACAGATATTATCTTCTATTACATAAAAGCGAATGCTTGTATGTTAGCGATTTACAGACTTCCGAACCATGTAACAGATTTTATCTTCTATTACATAAAAGCGAATGCTTGTATGTTAGCGATTTACAGACTTCCGAACCATGTAACAGATATTATTAGCGATTTATAGACTTCCGAACCATGTAACAGATATTATCTTCTTTTACATAAAAGCGAATGCTTGTAGGCCTATGTTAGCGATTTACAGACTCCCGAACCATGTAACAGATATTATCTTCTATTACATAAAAGCGAATGCTTGTATGTTAGCGATTTACAGACTTCCGAACCATGTAACAGATATTATCTTCTATTACATAAAAGCGAATGCTTGTATGTTAGCGATTTACAGACTTCCGAACCATGTAACAGATTTTATCTTCTATTACATAAAAGCGAATGCTTGTATGTTAGCGATTTACAGACTTCCGAACCATGTAACAGATATTATTAGCGATTTATAGACTTCCGAACCATGTAACAGATATTATCTTCTTTTACATAAAAGCGAATGCTTGTAGGCCTATGTTAGCGATTTACAGACTCCCGAACCATGTAACAGATATTATCTTCTATTACATAAAAGCGAATGCTTGTATGTTAGCGATTTACAGACTTCCGAACCATGTAACAGATATTATCTTCTATTACAAAAGCGAATGCCTGTATGTTAGCGATTTACAGACTCCCGAACCATGTAACAGATATTATCTTCTATTACATAAAAGCGAATGCTTGTATGTTAGCGATTTACAGACTTCCGAACCATGTAACAGATATTATCTTCTATTACATAAAAGCGAATGCTTGTATGTTAGCGATTTACAGACTTCCGAACCATGTAACAGATTTTATCTTCTATTACATAAAAGCGAATGCTTGTATGTTAGCGATTTACAGACTTCCGAACCATGTAACAGATATTATTAGCGATTTATAGACTTCCGAACCATGTAACAGATATTATCTTCTTTTACATAAAAGCGAATGCTTGTAGGCCTATGTTAGCGATTTACAGACTCCCGAACCATGTAACAGATATTATCTTCTATTACATAAAAGCGAATGCTTGTATGTTAGCGATTTACAGACTTCCGAACCATGTAACAGATATTATCTTCTATTACAAAAGCGAATGCCTGTATGTTAGCGATTTACAGACTTCCGAACCATGTAACAGATATTATCTTCTATTACATAAAATCGAATACTTGTATGTTAGCGATTTACAGACTTCCGAACCATGTAACAGATATTATCTTCTATTACATAAAAGCGAATGCTTGTATGTTAGCGATTTACAGACTTCCGAACCATGTAACAGATATTAATTTGAATTGAGATTTTAATTTATTTATTTTTTGACATGCACTAGTTTAGGGGTCTATACAGTAATGATTGCTGAGCTGTCCTCTAATTCCAATTATTCTTTCTTAGTGGGGCAGCGTGCTGTAACTCAAACAATTTCTTATGATGTAAGAACATCTCACTATTCCTCATCCTTCCTTGTTTCAGCCACCCGACTCTGGAATTCCCTCCCGTGGTACATCAAGGACTGCCCGACTCAAAAACAATTCAAGAAAAAACTCACTACATATTTCCTTAGACTATTTAACTCATGCCACAAATGCTAGTCAATGACCAATCACGTTTTAATGAATGTTGATTTTAAAAAATAAATGAATAACCCGTAATGTTGATTATGATATAAAGTTTGATGTGTTTCATTATTTCTCCACTTGGGTGCACTCTTACAATATTGCGATATTATTTGGCAATAAATAATATGATAAAGCAGTGAATGAACATAACCTCACATTTCTGATTTGTTTTCAAATATCGCCGTTTACATTAAATATATAAATATTTTAAAATAACTATAGTTAAACAATGACTTGTGAGTAAACAGCTTAATTTTATTCGTTAAATAGTCCTAACAAATGCCACTCTTGATTTCCAAATTCTCTAGATAAATTGGAAATCATTCGTGGCATTACTTATGACAATCTAATATATAAAAATGAATATTTGTTTGTTTGTTCGTACTTTATGCGCGGCCATACCGTTGAACCGATTGTGATGGGGCTTTTTGCAAAATGTTCAGGAGATTCCCGGGATGAACATAGGCTATAAGAGAGTTGTGGTATTCAACACCTTCACTCCTAAAAATCACTCTTTGTAGTGAAAAACATGAAATATAGTTCCTATTTTGACGCTTAAATGGCTTACGCTGCCTAAACCATAACAAATACACCAAATTAATGTACACAGAATTGAATATCTCAAAAATCTCTACAAAAAAAATCCGCCACAGCACATGTTTATCTCTTACGGATAACTCACAATAATCATTTTTGTCTTTCATTGATGCCAAACATTGCGGGTATTCTTTTACGGATAACTAACAATAACGAATTTTGTCTTTTAGCTCATTTATGCAGAAGATCGAGGTAAGTGGATTCCCGGGCAACACCGGATTATCAGCACGGGATATCTAAAAATAATTACTATATCAATTTTTCCTTTTACTTATTTAACTAAACATAAAACATATTAATTTTCTTATTTCAGTCCATTTATGTCAAGAAGATCGGGATAGGTAGATTCCCGGGTAATGCCGGGTAATCAGCATGGGGTATCTAAACAGTATATTGCGATAAAAGTGAGGTAAGCACTTGTTACTAATCGTGAAAAATGTCGATATCTGTTACGTGCTTGCCTCGTGTGTATTGCATACTATTTTTTGGTCGATGTGACTAATTTTTATTAAATATAGTAATAAATGAATTAAAATATTGGTTGGATGTAAATTACTTCTATGAGAAATAAACATCTGGTGATCGTTGCTATGTGGCTTTTCACTTGTTTTACTATAAGCAAGGATTGTTGGCTGTGGAGACATTTTTATATGTAGTGCCGTGATTAGAATGTGTTTGATAATTTTATTATGGAAGGAGTCATGGTAGATGGTAGAGAAATTGAAGAAGCCTGGAGAGTGGGATGTTCTGCATTAATTCCGGAAAAGTCTAAAGAAATGTACGAGTTAGTGTACAAAACATTCAAGAAATGTTTTATTTTACTTACCGAACGTGTGCTTTTTGAATCCATATCAGCATTGCGATTTCTTTTGTTTGCATAGCAACCAGTTTAGATGTGGGAACGTTGACTTACTTCCAGTAACAACAATATTGGTAAGTATAAGAAATTACAGTAATATAATGTACGTTTAAAAACTATAATATAGTTACCTTGTAGGCCCGTCTCCTCAACTTAAGTTCTTTTAAAACTCTGTAGGCCTTTCGGGACTAGTCCCATCATCAGCAGAATGCATTAGGTCCGTTCTTGTTGACCCTTGTTGAAGCACTGACTTGGTTGTGAGAATTTAGTTGAGGAGACGGACCTACAAGGTAACTATTTTATAGTTTTTAACCGTACATTATATTACTGTGAACTAATACCTCAACGGAAAATCACCATGAATTTTACTAGTATCGATAAGAAATTAGTCACATCGACCAAAAATATATAAATTTATAATTATTTTTCATTTTACTTATTCAACTAAACATAAAAGCACATTAATTTTCGTTTATTTATGCGTAGCAGCGCACGCCGGGTATTAGCTAGTACTCTACAGGGTGAAAATTATTTAAACCGATAAACTCTGAGAGATTGTTGGGGACACCAAAACAAATGTTTTTCCCTAATGCCATTTTTTCCTATGAGGATTATTTAAACCGGTAGAGGGCGAATTACGCTCTTCAGTTGTCATGACTGCAACTGCTGTTGTTGGTAGGAATTGTTTTGTCCACCAGTGTAGTAGTGAATTGTATATGTTTACTAATGGAGCGATACACCTGGAGTGAGTACACTGATATGTGTGGCCCGGTGTTGTTGGGGACTGTTTAATTGAGACATATCTCCTACCTAGGCCATTAATGGCAGGCACTATTACAATTTTCTCGCCAGAGCATTGCCAGAATTGCTGGAAGACGTCCCGCTCCCTACAAGACAACGTATGCGGTTCCAACATGACGGGGCGCCGGCACATTTCAGTCGTCGTGTGCGTCGATTCTTGAACCAACGATTTTCAGAAAAGTTGATTGAACGAGGTGGTCCTATACCATGGCCTGCTCGATCCCCAGATATGACCCCTTTGGATTTTTTTTTGGCAGAGATGCGCAACCTTGTTTACACAACTCCTGTTGCATCAGAAAATGATCTGGTTGCCCGGATAGTAGCAGCAGCAGGAGAAATTAACGATACTCCTGGAGTTTTTGCCCGTGTTAGACAGAACATGATCCGCCGGTGTAACCTTTGTTTCCATGTCAATGGAGTCATTTTTGAACCTCTACTGTAATTTAAGTAATTGCGTTGTGTTAATACGTTGTCTCTTGGTAATAAAAAATACAAAAGTGTTTGTTGTTTTAATTAATTTACCGCTAGAGAAATCTTCCTCTACCGGTTTAAATAATCCTCATAGGGAAAAATGACATTAGGGAAAAATATTTGTTTTGGTATCCCCTACAACCTCCCAGAGTTTGTCGGTTTAAATAATTCTCACCCTGTATATGTAACTGAACTGCACCCGAGCATGAGCACTTTGACAACACTGTGAATAAAATGTATCCTTGTGCTTATTTCCAGCTTGATCATGAATTATTTGGGATGAATGCCATCAAGATTAATCGAGAAATGGTAACTGATGGAGCGACTTTCATAACTCCTGAAAACACTGTGATTCCTGATGAAATGGACTGGCGCACAAAAGGGGCTGTCACGCGAGTAAAAAACCAAAAAATGTGCAATTCCTGCTATGCTTTCAGTGCGGTAAGTACAAGATTAGTTGATTATGCTTCAATTCCATATACCTAACTAACTGCAAGAGTAACTTTTTTACACGATAGTGCGTTCTGTCGTACTTACAGCAATGGCGACATCTTTGAAAGTTCAATTTCCTAAATTTCGGGGTTGCCAACCTATAAATAATCATTATCATCATCCAGGGATTAAGCCTGTTGGCTCGTTCCGGCTTCATGAAAGCTAGAAATGTTAAAGTTGTTCAGATCATCTTCTGTGTGGGCGTCCAACATTTCTCTTTCCGCGCGGTTTATAATTTGGCAATAATTTTGGAAATCTTCCTTCTGTCATTCTATCAATATGTTCTTTCCAGTCGTTTCTATATTTAATTATTCTTTCTTATAAATAAATATATCGGCCGCGGTGGACTAGTGGTTATGCTCCTTGCCTCTGGTCCCGAGGGTCGCGGGTTCAAACCCGGCCGGGGTCGATGGATTTCTTTAGGATGGAAAAATCCAAGGAGCAAGTTCTCCGGGAGGGACTTTAAGCCATGAGTCCCGAGTCTGAAGATTTTCAGGCTCGTAAAAGATCATTAAGCCTGAATGGAAAGGCCTCTAAGCAAAATTTACCGAATTTTCCCGTCCTAGTACTACCTTGGTTTCCTAGATGTCAGTATGAGGCGGAACGCTGACCACAGACCACTCAAATGACATCTATATGAAAACAAGTGTAACTAAATTAGTATGGTTCAAATTCTTCCCTGTAGGGGGAGAGCGTCTAAATCTCTGTTGAGGGAAAACATGGGCTTACAAGAAAGGAAAGATTATATCTGGTTTCCTATAGAGATCATGTAGCTACTGTTATGAAGTCCTCTATATTCGCCTGTCTGTTCATCTCTCTTTGGTCCAAACATTTTCATTATCATCATTCACTGGAGTGGAAAGCAAAAGGAAGCCACGTCTATAATTCCCTAGTAATGCTGCAAAACATAGAATGAAAATGATATGATTGCAGTGAAAGACCTGGCCTCGGGCAGAACACTTTAGATAGAAAGAACACTCACTACTGCCCCTAATAAAGAATATTTTCAGAATTGCTAAAAAATTATCATTTTCACAATTATCACAAAAATGGCGGCTATTGAGCATTTATACAGTAAAATTTCCTCATTTCCGGTTTCCTTATTCGCAGGTTAAAAAATTGCGGCACAGTTTCTGTATTCACGGCTAAAAATGTCTTTATTCGAGGAATCAGTCGGTATATTAGGACATAAGCTCTTCATACATCCTATCCTGAGCTAATGTTTTCCAAACATCCCCTGTATAATCTACTTTCCTCAGAACATGGACAATGTTATTCTCCCACCTCATTATTCGTCTACCAACTGGTCGTTTTCCCTCTGGTTTTCCTACAAGAAACTTCCATGCACCTCTCATCCCATATGTGCAAGATATCCTGCGCATCGCATTCTACGAGACTTAACTGTTATTATATCTGGCTTCCTATACATATCATGTAGCTCACTATTATGTAATTTTCTCCATTCACCAGTCTGTTCAACAATATTTACATATATTAAGATATCATGAAGAAATACTAAAAGTCGACACACATATTCTATTAAATAACACTATGAAACTGGAGCTGGAAGTATATATCAATAAAAATAAATATGTATTTCACACGCAGAAATATATATTACTAAGATGATCTTGAAGAAGATTTTCGGACTGTAGGCCGTGTCTCAAGACAACCCTTGAGGATGCCAGACGCAGTCTCTGGCGAAACGTCGGGGAACTACAAGCCTCACGACCACGGCCTACAGCCCGAAAATCTTCTTCAAGATCATCATAGCAACTCCGGCCGTGAAAGTCTACGTGAATATATATATTACTAAATTTAAATTATAATTCCACAGTGTATTTGTATAAATGCATGTATGTCCACAAATAAATATTTTGTTTTTAATTTACAGACTGGATCTCTAGAATCTCAACAGTTCCGGAAAACAGGAAAACTAGTTTCGCTGAGCGAACAGAATATCATTGATTGCAGCTCCAAGTTTGGTAACCATGGGTGTGACGGTGGCTTGGACACCCTATCTTTTGATTACATCAAGAATAACGGTGGAATCGACACAGAAGAATCCTATCCATATGAGAGCAGAGTATGTTTCTACTTGAGGGCAGATTCATATGCATTAAAAATATTAACCACACCGTTCATTTGAACGAATCATTCATTGAACGAAATTTTAATTTGAACTAAATTGTTCATTTGAACAAAATCGTACATTTGAACAAAATTGTTCCTTTGAACTAAATCCATCATTTGAACGAAATTGTTCATTTGAACGGAATCGATAATTTGAACGAAATTGTTAATTTGAATGAAATCTATCGTATAAATGTAATCTTTTATTTGGTCATTTTACGTTAATTTGAACAAAATAACTGGTTTACAAGTAAATAATTAAATTAACAATATACTTGGTAACAGCGGTTTTGATTACATCAAGAATAACGGTGGAATCGACACAGAAGAATCCTATCCATATGAGAGCAGAGTATGTTTCTACTTGAGGGCAGATTCATATGCATTAAAAATATTAACCACACCGTTCATTTGAACGAATCATTCATTGAACGAAATTTTAATTTGAACTAAATTGTTCATTTGAACAAAATCGTACATTTGAACAAAATTGTTCCTTTGAACTAAATCCATCATTTGAACGAAATTGTTCATTTGACGGAATCGATAATTTGAACGAAATTGTTAATTTGAATGAAATCTATCGTATAAATGTAATCTTTTATTTGGTCATTTTACGTTAATTTGAACAAAATAACTGGTTTACAAGTAAATAATTAAATTAACAATATACTTGATAACAGCGGTTTTGATTACATCAAGAATAACGGTGGAATCGACACAGAAGAATCCTATCCATATGAGAGCAGAGTATGTTTCTACTTGAGGGCAGATTCATATACAATAAAAATTAAACCACACCGTTCATTTGAACGAATCATTCATTGAACGAAATTTTAATTTGAACTAAATTGTTCATTTGAACAAAATCGTACATTTGAACAAAATTGTTCCTTTGAACTAAATCCATCATTTGAACGAAATTGCTCATTTGAACGGAATCGATAATTTGAACGAAATTGTTAATTTGAATGAAATCTATCGTATAAATGTAATCTTTTATTTGGTCATTTTACGTTAATTTGAACAAAATAACTGGTTTACAAGTAAATAATTAAATTAACAATATACTTGGTAACTGCGGTTTTGATTACATCAAGCATAACGGTGGAATCGACACAGAAGAATCCTGTCCATATGAGAGCAGAGTATGTTTCTACTTGAGAGCAGATTCATATGCATTAAAAATATAAACCAGATCGTTCATTTGAACGAATCATTTATTGGACGAAATATTTCATTTGAACTAAATTGTTCCTTTGAACTAAATCCATCATTTGAACGAAATTGTATTTTTGATCGGAATCGATAATTTGAACGAAATTGTTCATTTGAATGAAATCTAACGTATAAATGTAATCGTTTATTTGGTCATTTTACGTTAATTTGAACAAAATAACTGGTTTACAAGTAAATAATTATATTAACCATATACTTGGTAAATGCAGTAGCTTGGTAACAAGCTCCTTGATTATATCATGTAATGAAAGAAGCTACACAGAGGCATCCTATCCACAAGAGACAGGATACATTATTACTAAAGGGCTTTTTATTAGCCTGTTCCTGTTTCCTCCGCATCAATCTGTAGTCTCCATCTTGTCAGTTGTCCAATGTCTCGTTTACCCCTCCGATTGTAGTTTAAAGTCTGCCAAGGGATTCTGTTCTTGGTCATTCTTGTTACATGCTGTAACCAATTTTGTTGGTATTCTTTAATTTCCTGTACTATATTTATTGCATTAAATTTTTGCCCGATAGACTAATTTCTTATACAAATAATAATAAATAATAATAATGAAGTGGTGGACTAGTGGTTATGCTCTACCGAGAGTCGCTGCTTCAGACCTGGCCGGAGCCGATGGATTTTTTAGGATGGAAAATCCAAGTAGCAACTAATCCGGGAGGGACTTTAAACCAGGCTCCTAAGTCTGTTAGATGTCTTATTGGATTGGTAAGTTGACCGCATACCATTCATGACATCTATGGGCAAATAAGCATAACTAAATTAACTTGGCCTAGAAACACCTAAACAAAAGGAGAGGCTAAGGCTCAACATTGGGCTAAGCTATTGTACATAAATGTAGATTATAATAATAATAATAATAATAATAATTATTATTATTATTATTATTATTATTTAATCAATTGAGTTGGTGTTTACTTGATGAAAATCCATATTTATTAATTAAATAAAAATAAAACGTAGTTTTATAATATATATATATATATATATATATATATATATATATGAAAATCAAATAAAACTACGTTTTATTTTTATTTAATTAATAATAATAATAAGTATTATTATTATTATTATTATTATTATTATTAATATTAAGTAAAGTAAAGTATTCCCACTACAGGCCTCAGGAGGCCCTTGGGGTAATATGATGTTAAGGCTCCCACTTTTTCTAGACAATCGGCACTTGATGCCAGCCGGGTTGTCAGCCCTGCGTGACGGCCGCCTTTACCCCCAGAACAAGCATCTGGTACTCATTTCAGTTAGAGGCTGAGTCGGCCCCAGGGCCATGGTGCCACCAGAAGGTTTGGGTCAGTTTAAAAATCCTGACCCCACCGGGACTTGAACCCTCGACCTTCCGGTTCGTAGCGCACTGCCTTAACCACTACGCTATTATTATTATTATTATTATTATTATTATTATTATTATTATTATTATTACTTTTATCAACTTACATTGAAGCTAATACTATATTTTTGCAGAAGGCATATCAGTGCAGATACAAAAACGAGACGATAGGAGCTAAAGTGACAGGATACGTAAAACTTCCCGAAGGAGATGAAGAGAAGCTAAAAGAAGCTGTTGCTACAATCGGTCCAATTTCTGTTGGAATCGATTCAAGTAGCAAGAATTTTTTCTACTATAAAGAAGGTGAGTAAAACTCCATATAAAAGGGAGAATAAAAGTATATCCTTGAATCATATTTGAAGAGAAAAATTATACGCTTACACCGAGACTTGAACCCGGGACCGTTGGTTTTCTAGACCAAGTGCTCTACGGTCTGAGCTACCTGAGCAAGTACTGATCTAACAGCAATTTTTTTTTCTATATACGTTGTAATTTCCGCCCACCAAATGCTATGAAGCCTTTGCTTCTATCTTTGAAAATGGCCCAAAGGTCCCGGGTTCAAGTCCCGGTCTGAACGTATAATTTTTCTCTTCAAATATGATTTATCCATCATTGAGATGTATGAAATTAATAATAAAAAATATCGAAAAAAAACCGTACTGGCATTTATAATGTAACGTATAATTCCCAAATATGTCTTCTTAATAAAGGAGCCGCCATTTGCAAAGATAGAAGCAAAGGCTCCATAGCATTTGGTGGGCAGGAATTACAAAGTATATAGAGAAAAATTTGCGTTTAGATCGGTACTTGCTCAGGTAGCTCAGATGGTAGAGCACTTGGTCTAGAGAACCAAGGGTCCCGGGTTCAAGTCCCAGTCTGAGCGTATAATTTTTCTCTTCAAATATGATTTATCCATCATTGAGATGTATGAAATTAATAATAAAAAATATATCCTTGAATGTTGAATTAAATGAAATTATGCTCTGGAACTGTTTCAATGCATAGAGGCAAATACCTGACGTGCGTTGCTATGTCTAATAAATGAAATATTGAAGGTTAATTAAATTATATGGTAGGCCCTATACGCTGAGACGAACCAAATATGGCAGTTGCTAGTCAGTTTTTAATTTCGGATTTCAGGTAAAGCTCCACTTCTAATTGTTGGATTTCGTTCATTTTTGGATAATACCTACCACGGTTTATTTTAATAAGGATATACTGAGTTTGTCCACCACTGTGGCCTCGAGGTAGCGTGCTGTATTGTCACAAAGCGGGCCCGGGTTCGATCCCCGGTCGGGGCAGTTTTTCTGGGTGAGATTTTTATCGGGGTTTTTCCTCACCTGTAAGACAAATGTCAGGAAAACGTTAAGATCCAAACGGCACCCGAAATCATATGGCCATCATCACCATCATCATCCTTATCATCATCATCATCATCATCCTTCACCGGTGTGGAAAGCAATGGGAAGCTACCACACCTACAATTCCTCAGTAAAGCTGCAAACATAGCATGAAAATGCTATGATTGCAGTGAAGGACCTGCCCTCGGGCAGAATTACTACGGATGCATGGATGGATACTGAGTTTCTATGTAAAACATAGAAAATTGTGACTGCTAGTGATTTTTAAATTTTCACTTCAAGTGAAATCCTACGCCTAACGGTTTTAGAGAGTCCAATTGTAAATCTAAACCAGGGACCCACTCAAACACACACAAAAATTTTTATCAAAATCGGTCTAATTGTCGGATTTCACTCATTCTTGGACATCTATCTCGATTTATTTAGTAGAATGTACTGAGTTTCGTTGTGAAACATCGAAAATTATGACCGCTAAAACAAGATGGCGGTTGCTAGTCAGTTTTTAATTTCGGATTTCAGGTAAAGCTCCACTTCTAATTGTCGGATTTCGTTCATTTTTGGATAATACCTACTTCAGTTTATTTTAATAAGGATATACTGAGTTTCTATGTGAAGCATAGAAAATTGTGACTGCTAGAGTGATTTTTAAATTTCCACTTCAGGTGAACTCCTACACCTAATGGTTTTAGAGGGCCCAATTGTGAATCAAAAACATTCAGGAACCCACTCAAAAACACTTTAAAAAAGTTCATCAAAATCGGTCCAGTCATTTAGGCAGTTTTTAATTTTGGATTTCAGATAAATCTCCACTTCTAATTGTCGGATTTCGCTCATTTTTTGATAACGCCTACCTCGGTTTATTTTAATACGATATACTGAGTTTCGTTGTTAAACATTGGAAATTGTGACCGCTAGAGCAATTTTTAAATTTTCACTTCAGGTGAACTCGTACACGTAATGGTTTTAGAGAGGCCAATTATGAATCTAAAATATCCAGGGACCCACTCAAACACTCAAAAAAATCATTAAAATCGGTCCAGTCATTTAGGCAGTTTTTATTTTTGGATTTCAAGTAAATCTTTACACCTAAACTAACTCACTGGCATTATCAAACCCGTAGGTTCATGGCCGCGCGGACATAAGCTCTCCATACATTCCTATCCTGACCTAATGTTTTCCAATTATCCCCTGTAAAATCTTTACTCCTAATTGTCATATTTCCCTCATTTTCGGACAATATCTACCTCGGTTTATTTTAATAGGATATGCCGAATTTCGTTATAAAATATCGAAAAATGTGACCGAAAAAGTGATTTTTCAATTTTCACTTCAGGCGAATTCCTACAGCTAATGGTTTTTGAGGGCCCAATTGTGAATCTAAACCATCGAGGGACCCACTCAAGCACACAAAAAAATTGCCTCGAGCAGAGGGTGAAGACAGCGAGGTTTGTCTTCATCCTCTCGTTAGCAACTGCAACACTTTTTAAAACTTTTTTTCAGTTTTTACGTATTTTATACGGTATCTTTAGGTCTTTCTAAAGGGTTTTACAGACATTTTATAGATCCTCAACTTCCGAGCCCTAGTAGATAGATAGATAGATAATGGAATTTATTGCCCTTTTTTCAGAATAAAGAAAATACATAGGCCTATGCATTTACATTGCGCACGGGCCTGCTTGGCCGTACGTGCATTATTTTTCCATGAATAAAAACTAAACTAATCATAATATAAACAAATACCCACAAATACACCTGTATCAAAAAACAATAACAGGTTACATATAAGTAAAATCTATGTCTACACTACATCACAATAATACATATCTACATTCATCCACATTCCGTACATTAATATTAAAAAAAATGCTAGAAAACAAATTATAAAAAAACACACATACACCCACACACCCCCACACATATACACACCGCACGCTCATACCCCCTCCCCCCGTCTCTGCAGGCATCAAATACACTATCAGACTATTCAACTTATCAGACCTACTTATTATATAACATAATGAAAGATCTAAAACAAAGACCATATTGAGATTCTTCTTATTGTTAATACATATATCCTTAATTTACAATTTTGTTATATCTCAATTTTCTTACTGTACCCAAAAATTTGCATGTTTTTGATTCACTCTCGATCCGTCCTAAAAGATCCCAACACGCCACTCTACCTCGATCCAACCTGAGAAATCTCTCCGGCAGCATCTGTAATCTACTTTGTTCTGTCTCTCTACAGAATGCTATAATATGCTGCCAGTTTTCATGGTCATCGCATAGTGGGCACATTTTAAAGCCTTCATCATTTGTTAAATTATGGGCCATCCATCCCCCCAAATGAAACCATGCAATAGCACTTCTATCATCTCCATCCAAAGAGTCAATATATTTCTCCCTTCCCCATTACAGTGGCATACAGTATACAGAATGTAACATAACTCAACGGCAAATTTTCAGGAATGAGTTCCTCATATGGAGATAATAAAAAAAGTGTATTACAACATGGGTCCGGAAATTGATAATTACAGAGTTATTCGAACTTTTATGAATGTTAGTACATGGCGACAAAAATGCAAGGGACTTGTTGGAGCGCTCTGTTCTGTCAGATGAAATGTTCAAAGTGACCTCCTTGTGCCTCAATACAGGCATATTCTTCATTTGTGTACATCACAGCAGCCTACAATCAACAGAAAACAGACTGTCAATACCTACTGTAAACATTAATAACCTAACATTCATAAAAGTTCGAATAACTCTGTAATTATCAATTTCCGGACCCATGTTGTAAAACACTTTTTTTATTCTCTCCATATGAGGAACTCGTTCCTGACAGCAGCCCACAATCAACAGAAAACAGACTGTCAATAACTACTTACTTACTCACTGGCACTATCGAACCCGTAGGTTCATGGCCGCGCGGACACAAGCTCTCCATACATCCCTATCCTGAGCTAATGCCTTCCAATCATTCCCTGTATAATCTACTTCCCTCAAATCATAGTTAATGTTATTCTCCCACCTCATTCTTGGTCTACCAACTGGGCGCTTCCCCTCTGGTTCTCCTACAAGAAGCTTCCATGCAAGTCTTTCATTCCCCATACGTGCAACATGTCCTGTCCATCGCAGTCTATGAGACTTAACTGTTCTTATTATATCTGGCTTCCTATAAAGACCATGTAGTTCATTGTTATGTAAGTCTTCTCCATTCACCTGTCTGTTCATCTCTCTTTGGTCCAAAATTTTTCCCAAGTACTTTATTCTCAAATACTTGTAATCTCCTTTCCTCCCTTAAAGTAAGAGTCCATGTTTCGCATCCATATAATATAACTGGTAGAATAATAGTTTTATATATTTTCAGTTTAACGTTTTTTGAAAGGAGTTGGGACATCGAGAGTCTCTGCAATGCATAATAGCACGCATTTCCAGAATTGAGCCTATGTTTAATTTCTTTGTGTATCTCATTCCTATTTGTGATTATTGTTCCTAGGTTTTAATAACCTAACATTCATAAAAGTTCGAATAACTCTGTAATTATCTATTTCCAGACCCATGTTGTAATACACTTTTTTTATTCTCTCCATATGAGGAACTCATTCCTGAAATTTTGCCGTTGCGTTATGTTACACCCTGTATATTAATATATTCAATAAATATGCCATATATCTTTATTTCTTTCATTGTATTATAAAATGGCTGTACAATATCTCAGTAACTTAAATTCAATTCAGGGTGCTTGGTTCCTATAATATAAAAGGCAACCAAAAGATATTCCTTTCCATGGAGAATTTGATGGTATCTCAAACCCCATTTCGGCAAAAGAGTGACTTGCCTGGTTCTTTCCCTGTATTCCTCAAATGATGTATCATTTTTATTTTTCAGGAATTTACTGCCAACCAAAGTGCAAAAAGGATTTCAAAGATCTGGATCATGGAGTGGTTGTAGTTGGATATGGTACTGATAAAGAAACCAAACAAGACTATTGGTTGGTTAAGAATTCCTTTGGGAGAATGTATGGTCAGCTTGGCTACATCCAAATGTGCAGAAATAAGAATAATACTTGTGGAATTGCAACCAGGGGGATATATCCACTGGTTTAACTACTTTATACAGGCATAATTACATGATCACAACAAAAAATATACTTCATAAATAAAACTATCAAAGTTTTGTATGATTTTCATAAATATTTGTTTTATTTAACATCCATCTGTTTCAATACACTGTCTTCTTCTTCTTCTTCTTCCTTCCTTCCTTCCTTCCTTCCTTCCAAGTATTAGGCCAAGGCCTGTTACGATTCTATAGAAAATTTTCCCTCCAGCGTTTCATAGTACGGTCCAGAGATCTTCGTCCTCAACTAACTAACTAACTCACTGGCACTATCAAACCCGTAGGTTCATGGCCGCGCGGATATAAGCTCTACATACATCCCTATCATGAGCTAATGTTTTCCAATCATCCCCTATATAATCTACTTCCCTCAAATCATAGTTTATGTTATTCTCGCACCTCATTCTTGGTCTACCAACTGGGCGTTTTCCCTCTGGTTTTCCTACAAGAAGCTTCCATGCATGTCTTTCATTCCCCATTCGTGCCACATGTCCTGCCCATCGCAGTCTACGAGACTTAACTGTTCTCATATCTGGCTTCTTATAAATACCATGTAATTCACTGTTATGCAGTTGAGATCTTCGTCCTCTTGGTATATAATTATAGACAGTTCATGCTTTGGTCGTCATAAGTTTGATCCTTCTGGTAAATTCTCGTATAAAACTTGAAAGCATAATAATAATCCCTTCGATTGGTTGCTGGCCAAAGGAAGGCAAGACCAGTGTTGGGGCTGCCATCTTATAGCCTCTGGTCAGGCTTTTCTGGAGAAGAAAATAAAATAAAGGAAAGAAGAAATGAAAGAAAGGAAAGACTCCCTAGCCCTCGGATGCCCTAATAGCGTCAGGGTCGAAAAAAAAGCAAGAGTTAACCAAGAGAGGTTAGATAGTAAAGTAAAAAGAGTGCAAAACACAAGTAAATGGAAGAAATGTTTTGCTCAGCTTGGACACCTTGTGGTCGCCATCCACATATCCCCTAGATGAGGACCCCTGAGGTGTCAATATACTGTATCTTCTTCAAATGAATGTTATAAATACAAATAAATATTCGGAGAAACAGTATTTTATCTTTCCTCGTATACTTTGGAAGTCGTACAGAATAACAGTGTGCATGCTCATGAGTAGGGCAAGGCAATTAATGATTTTGCTTCTTTTTCTCATGAAGGTTGAAACATTGTTTCCATATATAAAAATGTATGACATTAAAAAATGTATTAAATAAAAGCAATTCGTTAGGGCATTTTTTTTTGCATTTTCTTAATTTTTTTAGGGATAGGTCATTTTTTGGCAATTTTTAGGTCATTTTGAGCATTTTTTACGCTTTTCCGGAAGGCTGTGTAATTATTTGTATTTGATTTGAGAATTTTATTATAATTCAGTATTTTTCCTTGTCAATACAATTTCTTGGAATTAAGTAGATGTTTTGCTAACTACTACCCCTATTTTTTCAAGGCATGTGCATAATGAACTTGCCCACTTCTAGGAATTTTATTCAATTTCTTGGAGCTCATGCTAGCTTTTACCCCTATTTTGATTGTTAACTGCAATTTAAAATTGTTGTAAAAGTCCACTGTATAATTGAAATGGATTTTCTGCAATAAAAGGTACCCTAATATGCATTTTTAAATACTTTTATTTTAATATTTTGATGTCAAGTAAAATTTTATGTAATTCAGTAATCAAGTGAGTACTTAATCTAATAAATAGTATTTTTATTGGTAATTCTTAACTTTTTATTAGTCTTTTTTTATTTTATTGGTAATTTTTTTGTATTTAGGTCATAAATGCATTTTTTATTTTGCATTTTTACCAAATTATAGGTCATTGAATGTCTTGCCCTACTCATGAGTATACAGAGCTGTCGCTAGATGGAACCACATATACAGTAAAACTTGTTCAAAGCGGAATCGCATGGGACCAATTATTTTTTCCACATTAGACAACATTTCGCATTATAAAAAAAAACAATATTTACCAATCTTAGAGAGCACTGTATATGTATTTTTATGTACCTTGGATTAATTGTAGTTACGCTGCCGTTGAAAAGTGAAAGTATAGTATGTACGAGCAACTATGCATTATGACATCACATTGTTGTCGTGCGTAATATGTCGATAATGCAGATGACTACATATAAAACCCGATCGCAGCGTCACCTACCGAATCCAACTGTGAATCTAAACCATCAGGGAACCACTTTTTTTCTCTCGTTTTCTTAAGTTTACACTGTTCTTCCTTTTTGTTTTACCTTTGTTAACCTTTTTTATCTTATTCACACATACAAACACAAGACAGGACACACACCCAGACCCAAGGTGGAGATTTAAAATCCCCTACCCTGCCGGGAATCGAACCCGGATCGCCGGAGTGGAAGATAGGGACTCTACCGACTACGCCATGGCGACGGACATAACTTTGGTTATATTTTTTCCCCTATTTTCGTTTACACTGTTTTCCTTCTTGTTTTACCTTTTTGTTAACTTTGTGTTATTCTCACATATAGACACAAGGACAAGACACACACCCAGACCCAAGGTGAGGATTAAAAATCCCCTACCACGCCGGGAATCGAACCCGAGTCGCCGGAGTGGAAGGTAGGGACTCTACCGACTACGCCACGGCGACGGACCACTCAAACACACACAGACAATTTAATATAGTCAGTCCAGTCGTTTAGGCAGTTTTTTAATTTCGGGTTTCAAGTATACCTCCATTTATAATTATCTGATTTCGCTGATTTTTGGAAAATACCTACCTCGGTTTATTTTAAAACGATATACTGAATTTCATTGTGAAACATCGAAAAATGTGACCGCTAGAGCAGTTTTTCAACTTTTACTTCAGGAAAACTCCTACGCCTAATGGTTTTAGAGGGTGTAATTGTGAATCTAAACATCGAAGGAGCTAATCGGACACACACAAAAAATTTCTTTAAAATCTGTCGAGTCGTTTATGAGGAGTTCAGTGACAAACATATGTACAGAAGAATTTTATATATATATAGGCTACTAGCTAATACCCGGCGTGCGCTGCCATGCCTAAATAAATGAAAATTAATGAGATTTTATGTTTAGTTGAATAAGTAAAAGGGAAAATAATTATACATTTATAATTTTTAGATATCCCGTGCTGATTACCTGCTGGTGCCCGGGAATCTATTTATCCCGATCTTCTTGACATAAATGAGCTGAAATACGAAAATTAATGCGTTTATGTTTCGTTAAATAATTAGAAAGAAAATTTTATATCGTAATTATTTTTAGATACCCCGTGCTGTTTACCCGGCGTTGCCCGGGAATCTACCCATCCCGATCTTCTTGGCATAAATGACCTAAAAGACAAAATTCTTTATCCGTAAAAGAATACCCGCTATGTGCTGCTATGCTTGCACAGGAATCTACGTACTTGTCTCAATATTCTTGGCATCAATGAAAGACAAAAATGTTATTGTGAGTTATCCGTAAGAGATAAACATAGGCTGTTGCGAACTTTTTTGTAGAGCTTTTTGAGATATTCAATTCCGTGTACATTAATTTGATGTATTTGTTATAGTTTAGGCAGCGTAAGCCATTTAAGCGTCCAAAAAGCTACTTTTTCACGTTATCCACTAAAAAGGGCCAATTTTAAGGGTGCAGGAATTGAGTACCACAACTCTCTTATAGCCTGTGTTCATCCCGCAAATCTCCTGAACATTTTGCAAAAAACCATATCACAATCGGATCACCAGTATGGCCGCGCATAAAGTACGAACAAAAAACAAACAAACATTTATATATATAGGCTATTTGTGAACATAAAAATTGTATTATTTTGAATTGTAATTGAACTTGACTGTACATAACATTTTAAAAAATAAATGACAGGAAGCTGCGTCATTTATGGTCACCATGAAGCAATAAATAAAGGTCAAATTTGACCAAGGTCCCGGGACCGACTATTTCGACCAGGGTTTTTCTGCGTTTTCTCCTGGTACAATGGCAAATGCCAAAATAGACCCAAAAGCCCGCAGCAGCGGTATTAACTACTAATTCACACTCAAAATTTGAACAACCGAGGCAAATTGTTTCAACCCTTGGAACCCGGAGTTCCACTTCCTTCAAGAGAGTAACTGAAGAATTGATCCACCACTGCAATACAGGTTATTCCAGTCGCAGTGCAATTTGTTCTATCCTATGTTTGTATATTGATTGTCACATACATTGATCATGTGCGCCCTCTATGTAAAAGTACCCAACTTCAATTCATTACCAACATAAACGATTATTTAGGATGCAGAAATGTTGAGGAATGGATGAATTCAAATACTTAGGAACAATAATCACAAATAGGAATGAGATGCACAAAGAAATTAAACATAGGCTCAATTCTGGAAATGCGTGCTATTATGCATTGCAGAGACTTTTGATGTCCCAACTCATTTCAAAAAACGTTTAACTTAAAATATAGGCCTATATAACTATTATCCTACCAGTTATATTATATGGGTGCGAAACATGGACTCTTACTTTAAGGGAGGAAATAACATTACAAGTATTTGAGAATAAAGTACTTAGGAAAATTTTTGGACCAAAGAGAGATGAAGAGACAGGTGAATGGAGAAGACTACCTAACCCATGGACTACATGGTCTTTATAGGAAGCCAGATATAATAAGAACAGTTAAGTCTCGTAGACTGCGATGGGCAGGACATGTTGCGCGTATGGGGAATGAAAGACGTGCATGGAAGCTTCTTGTAGGAAAGCCAGAGGGAAAATGCCTAATTGGTAGACCAAGAATGAGGTGGGAGAATAACATTAACTATGATTTAAGGGAAGCAGATTATACAGGGAATGATTGGAAAGCATTAGCTCAGGATAGGGATGTATGCAGGTGAGTAAGTAAGTAAGTATGTATCATACTGCCAGAAGGAAGAAATCAATATTAAATTAAATATATTTTATAGAATGTGTGACTCTATAAAACGGACGCTGACAAATAAAATTTTGAGGGGTATACAATTGAAATATTATAAAATGATGGCAGTGCCTGTCTTAACATATGCAAGTGAGAACTGGACTGTTAACCGTTCAGACAGAAGAAAAATATAAACTGCAGAAATGAAGTCCTTGCGGTCAGTAGCAGGTGTGACAATTTTGGACACAAAAAGATACCTAGATATTAGAAAATACTTAAATGTTTTAAATGTAACAAATATAATTGACTACATGAGAAACAACTGGTATGAACATATTAAAAGAATGCCTACAGATAGAATCCCTCAGCTGTTATTAAAGTACAAACCAATAGAACACAGAAGTGTTGGAGGCCCATTTACTAGATGGGAAGATTCATTAAATCCCACTTGATGTGAAAACAGGTCAAAAGCCCTAATTTCATGAAGTAGAAGAAGAATCAGAAGAAGAAGCAGAAGAACTAACTAAAAAGCTCACTATAAAACCGAACGTTCAAGTCCACGCGGACTTTTCCATGCAACCCTATCCTGAACTAATGTTTTCCAATCATTCCCTGCATAATTCACCACTCTCAAATCATGGTTAATGTTATTCTCCCACCACATTTTTGCCTAATTACCAGGGCATAATCAACATAACAAAGATAAAATATCTCATACAATAACAATCGATTGAATTTCTGTTGTTCTAGTAGTTTACGCTATATCGATTAGATGGCACAAGGAGTAACTTGATTCGCTTCTGGCTTGTGTTTGCATAATTTGAATGGAGAAAAGCACAAGAGCGAACGAACTCGCATGTATACATAAATGTTCCGACGCTTGTCGGTAATTCAGCGAATAAATATAATAATAATAATAATAATAATAATAATAATAATAATAATAATAATAATAATAATAATAATAATAATAATGCTTTATTTTAGCTGGCAGCGAAGGCCTTCTCTTCCACTCAACCAGCGAATAGTAAAATTATACAAGAATTACATATATATTACAGTTTTAAGATATTATTATAAAATATATACTTTTTTTTGCAAATACCCCAGGTTGTCTTTCGACATTCCTGGTTTCTCTCCTGGCATGGCGTTCTTGTAACCCACTTCCGAGGTTGGGGCGCCTGGAAGGCGGGGTTACGTTGCCCCAATGATATCATGGGTGATGATGATGATAGTGGTGCGCCAGGAGAGCCCCTAATCCTAAAATTTATCTAAGATGAATATGAATGATGATAATTGCGATAGCCATATGATATCGGGGACCGTTTGGGCCTTAAAGTTTTCCTGACATTTGTCTTACAGGTGAGGAAAAACCCCGATAAAAACCTCACCCAGAAAACTGTCCCGACCGGGGATCGAACCCGGGCCCGCTGCGTGACAAAGCAGCACGCTACCTCGAGACCACAGCGGTGGACTATTATTAAAATATAAGACTAAACAAAATACAATGATGATGGATCTAATACTAGCTAATACCAACAAAAACATAGGATATAATAAAATTAAAATGATATAAAATAAAGTAAGTAGCTTCCTAGATGATTATTAATGGAACGCTCTGTATAGTTGTTATGCAGTTAATGTTTTCATTGTGTCGAACTTAGGATATATAGAGAACGCACCGCGGGAAGCAGTATAAATAAGGAATAAACCCAAATGCTTATACACTACAACTCCGAACCGCTGCGCTGTCGCGTAATATCGAAATCAAAACCGACCATCCACCACCAATTGATAGAAAAAACTCAACTATACATCCCATTCAGCAACCAAGATGTTTGATAAAACCACCCGTAACCCTCCCAAGTCCTCCCCCAAAAAACCCAAACAATAACAATCATTAAAATAATAATAAACCAACATTAACGCAAGGCAATAATGAAGAAATAATCAGTCCATGACCATCCTCATGGAAAGTGGTCAGCGTTTCTGACTACAGTTAACGAGGTCCTGAGTTCGATTCCCGGTCATATCATATGCATTTTTTCCTTGAATGGAATAATTAAGCTTATTCCTGCGGTTGCCCATGGTCTGAAATTTAGGTTAAGATTAAGTTTAAGGACTCTCCTGGCACTTCATTATCGTTTATCACTCATCATATCATCAGGGTAATGTAACTCCGCCTTCCAGGCGCCCCAACCTAAGAAATTATTACAATCCCGCCAATGCCGGAGAAAGTCAGAAATGTCATAAAAGACAGCCTGGTGGCATAAAAAAAACTTTCCTGGCGTTACCAATACATAGGAATAATAATTACAAATAGGAATGAAATGCATAATGAAATTAAACATAGGTTCAATTCTGGAAATGCGTGCTATTCTGCATTAAAGGGACTCTTGTCCCAACTTCTCTCAAAAAACGTTAATCTGAAAATATATAAAACTGTTATTCTCCCATTTATATTATGTGGATGCGAAACATGGAGAAAATATAACGAATATTTGGAATAAAACTGCCAGGAAAATTTTTGGACAAAAGAGAGATGAACAAACAGGTGAATGGAAAAGACAACAAGAACAGTGGGTTAAATACATTATCTTAATAGGAAACCATTCATAATACCCACCGCTGTGGTCTCGAGGTAGCGTGCTGCCTTGTCACGCAGAGGGCACGGGTTCGATCCCCGGTCGGGGCAGTTTTTCTGGGTGAGGTTTTTATCGGGGTTTTTCCTCACCTGTATGACAAATGTCAGGAAAACTTTAAGGTCCAAACGGTCCCCGAAATCATATGACCATCATTATCATCCTTATCATTATCATCTCAATTTCATCATCATCCTTCACCGGTGTGGAAAGCAACGGGAAGCTACCACACCTACAATTCCCTATTAAAGCTGCAAGCATAGCATGAACATTCTATGATTGCAGTGAAGGACCTGCCTTCGGGCAGAATTACTATGGATGGATAAATAAGAACAGTTAAGTCTTGTAGATTGCGATGGGCAGGACATGTGGCACGGATTGGGAATGAAAGAGGTGCATAGAAGCTTGTAGTAAACCACAGGAAAAACGGTTAGTTGGTAGACCTAGAATAAGATGGAAGAATAACATCAATTATGATTTGAGGGAAGTATATTATACGGGGGATGATTTGAAAACATTAGCTCAGGATAGAGATGTGGGGAGAGCTTATGTCCGCGTAGCCATAAGTCTGCGGGTTCGATAGAGCCAGTGAGTTAGTTTATAGTTGATGTCCAGTACCATTATATTCCCTTTTTCTTTCTTTTTTTTTCTAAAATCTGTCCTATACTAAAAATCTGATCTGTTGTAGATCTGTTTCTTCTAAATCCACATTGCTGATCACTTATTATGTCATCAGTATAGGATGTAAGTCTGCTTACTAATATATTTTAACTCTGCCAGCTAAAATAAAGCATTATTATTATTATTACTATTATTATTATTATTATTATTATTATTATTATTATTATTATTATTGTTATTATTATTATTGTTATTATTATTATTATTAATATTTGTTTAGAATTGTATTATTATTATTATTATTATTATTATTATTATTATTATTATTATTATTATTATTATTATTATTTATTATATTATATTTGTTAGAATTTTGTTCAAAGTTGAAAGTAATGAGTAGCTCCTGTAGTTGTTGTAACCAGTTGTAGCCTATCTTTTATTATAGAGAGGTACGATAATCTATGCTTTCCATTCAATTGGAAGAAAGTCTAACGGCCCTAATTTTTGTTTAATCGAAGTCAAACTTGGCATATAGCAATAAATTAAAAACGTCGGGATAAGGAGATTCCCGAAAAAAAACGGGTAATCAGCTGGTAGTTTCACAAACGCTTATTTTTCACTTTCCTGGAGATGTATCTGGAGCCATAGATGCCGATATGCCTGAATTTTGTCACATCTGTATTTAAATAGAAATCCGTTGCCTGTGTATTACGTAACTCGATACGATTGGATATTGCAGATCCTCAAGACCACTTTCTCCAGCAGGTGTCTGCATTACCGACTTAACCTTCACCCTCTGGTGAAAGAGAAATTTTCAAGTCAGTTACTTGTGAACCATGATTAGGTGTGCGCTTGTTCTGGTGATTGTGGGTATGTGTGTGGCCCGCGACCCGCTACCGGAACTACTGGGTGTCTTCGACTTGACCGCGCTCAACGGCGATTGGCGTCGGGATATATCACAGCGATGTGGTGTCGATTTGGTGAAATATTTGGAGGAAAAAGACAATGGAACTCTATGGGCACTCAAAAGTAAGTGTACATCTTCATATATAAAAATGAGTTCTCTGAGAGCATGCCATTCAAATCATTGCAGAATGAAGAAAGCTTACAACTCAGTGGTATTAATAGGCTGTTAGTTTATGTTGATGGTGTAGTATTATTGGGTAATAACGAGGAGATTCTGAAGGATAACATGCATACTCTACTGAGTAACACTAAGAAATTGGGACTGGAAGTAAACATAAATAAAACTAAATATATGTTCACACATAGAAATACATTATATAATGGAAATGGACAACTAATTACAAATGAGGGAAATTTTGAAGAAGTTGTTGAATTCAAATACCTACGAACAATAATTACAAGTAGGAATGAGGTGCGCAAAGAAATTAAACATAGGCTCAATTCTAGAAATGCGTGCTATTATGTATTGCAGGGACTCTTGTCGTCCCAACTCCTTTCAAAAAAGTTAAACTGAAAATATATAAAATTGTTATTCTCCCAGTTATATTATGTGGATGCGAAACATGGACTCTTACTTTAAGGGAGAAAAGAAGATTACGAGCATTTGAGAATAAAATTCTTAGGACATTTTTTGGATCCAAAAGAGATGAACAGATGAATGGAGAAAACTTCCGTCTTCCTCAATTAGAATTGATTTTTATTTAAAAAAACTTCGTTAATTATTAGTATCATAATGGCTTTTAAAAAATATTTCATCTTCGGCTTGGTTTTAATAATTAACTAAGTTTTTTGAACAAAAATCAACTCTAATTGAGAAAGACGGGTATAAAAAAAAGATACATTATTACTTAAAAAAATGAATACATAACCTCAACTTTGATAACAATTAATATTAAAAATATTGCCATTTCAAGTCATATAATGTTCAGTTGGCGAGTAATCTCTATTCTTCCAAATATCAGCAATGCATTAATACAATAATAGCAATAAAATGTTTAATTAGGGACCCACGGCTTAAAGGACCTCCCGGAGGACTTCTCCCTTGGATTTTTCGATGCTAAATATCCATCGACCCGCCCGGGTTTTAACCTGCAACCCTCGGGACTAGAGGCAAGAAACATACCTAACTACCAAAGCGGCCGATAAAGCTCCATAAAATTAAATATATTTCTCAAATGTGTTGTGTTATTTAGTTAATATATGACGGTCTTGGTGGATTATTGGTTACGATATTCACCTCCGGTTCCGATTTTCGTTCATTCAATTCAGGCATGCTACATTATATATATACATATATACATCCATAGTAATTCTGGCCGAAGACAGGTCTTTCATGCTATGCTTTGCAGCTTTACTAGGGATTTACAGGTGTGGTAGCTTCCCATTGCTTTCCACACCTGTGAAGGATGATTATTATTATAAGGATGATAATGATGGCCGCATGATTTTAGGGGACCTTTGGGCCCTACGCTTCCTGACATTTGTCTTACAGGTGAGGAAAAACCCCGAAAAAACTTCACCCAGGTGCCTGTCCCGACCGGGAAACGAACTCGGACCCGCTGCGTGATAAGGCAGCACGCTACCTCGAGACCACAGCGGTGGACTATATATATGTGTGTTTTACCAAGAAAACTTTCTTAATATTTTTTTTTCTACTGTACTATGTATGTCACTGTCCTAAACAAACTGTACTGGTTCCTGGCTCAGCCTACGGGCTCGTGGAAAAACTGTGGGGTCGCCAGGAGAAGAGCACCTGGATGTACTAAAGCCTCACGCTGTGGGGCTTGTGGACTCAAGCACTAGCCGGTCTGACAACGGCTGCAGGATACGTCCCTGGAGGCAGAACAGAGGAACGGTCGGTGGATCTGCGACAGCAGTCCCCCCGGCTAGGCTCAAGGAGCCCGTGGACCAACTACGAAGCTCAGCAATTCCCAGCAGTTGCAACTCCAACACCTACTCCCTAGAGGTGTTGGTTTCAAGCCGATAACTTTTAATGTGGACGCGAACTAGATAGGGAGGACAAGTCTAGGACTTGGGAGTATGGTCATGATGACCGAGGTATCCCAAGGGGTGGTGGATGGGCCTAGATGTCCTTCTAAACAACTGCACCGATTTTGATGAAAATTTTTGTGTGTGTTTGAGTGGGCCCCTGGATGGTTTCGATTCACAATTGGACCATTTAAAAGCATTAGCTGTAGGAGTTCACCTGAAGTGAAAATTTTAAAATCGCTCTAACTCATTGGCACTATCGAACCCGTAGGTTCATGGCCACGCGGGCATTAGCTCTCCATACATCCCTATCCTGATATAGCATTTTCCAAAAATTCCATGTATAATCTACTTCCCTCAAATCCTAGTTAATGTTATTCTCCCACCTCATTCTTGATCTACCAACTGGGCGTTTTCCCTCTGATTTTCCTACAAGAAGATTCCATATACGTCTTTCATTCCCTATACGTGCCACATGTCCTGCCCATCGCAGTTACGAGACTTAACTGTTCTCATTATATCTGGATTCCTATCAAGACCATGTACTTCATTGTTATGTAGTCTTCTCCATTCATCTTTCTGTTCATCTCACTTTGGTCCAAAAATTTTCCTAAGAACTTTATTCTCAAATACTCGTAACCTCATTTCCTCCCTTAAAGTAAGAGTCCATGTTTCTGATCCATATAATATAACTGGTAGAATAACAGTTTTATATATTTTTAGTTTAACGTTTTTTTTAAGCAGTTGGGAAGTCAAGAGTCTCTGTAATGCATAATAGCACGCATTTACAGAATTGAGCCTATGTTTAATTTCTTTGTGCATCTCATTCCTGTTTGTGATTATTGTACCTAGGTATCTGAATTCAGCCATTTCCTTAAAATATCCTTCATTTGTCATTAGCTGTCCATTTCCATTATATAATGTATTTCTATGTGTGACCATAAGTTTAGATTTATTGATATTTATTTCCAGTCCCAATTTCTTAGTGTTACTCAGTAGTGTGTGCGTGTTGGCCTTTAGTATCTCCTCGCTATCGGCCAGTAGTACTATATCATCAGCATAAATTAACAGCTTATTAATAGCATTGAATTGTACGCCTTCTTCATCCTTTAAAGATTTGATGGCATCCTCTAATACAAAATTAAATAGTAGAGGAGATAGTGCATCTCCTTGCTTCACCCATTCTGGATTTCAAAAGTGTCCGAAAACTGTTTGCCTACACGCACCCTACTCTTTGTGTCATTTAGACACATTCGTATAAATCTAACTAACTTTTTAGGAATTCCGAACTCCAGCAGGATACTATATAACTTCTCCCTCTTAATTGAATCATATGCTTTTTTGAAGTCTACGTATAGTTGATGTTCACTACCATTATATTCCCATTTATTTTCTAAAATCTGCCATATACTAAAAATCTGATCTGTAGTAGACCTGTTTCTTCTAAATCCTCATTGATGATCTCCTAGATTCTCATCAATATAAGGAGTAAGTGTGCTTACTAATATATTTGTTAGAATTTTGTACGAAGTTGAAAGTGATGAGATGCTTCTATAGTTGTTGCAATTAGTTTTATCTCCATTATTATAAATTGGTACGATATTTTATTCTTTCCAATCATCTGGAAGAGCTTCTTTATCCCAAATCATATTAAGCAACTGGCGTATCTTGTCCATCAATTTTTCTCCCCCTGATTTTATCAGTACTGCTGGGATCTCATCTGAACCTGATGCTTTATACCTAGCTTCAATTTTTCTATCGCCATTTCAACCTCTAATGCACTTGGTTCTGCGATTAACATTTCTGCTGTCTATAAATTATTCCCTCCAATATCCTGTTCTGTATGTACATTTAATAGCTGATTAAAGTAACTTTTCCATCTATTTAAATATACTCCTGGAATCTGCAATCATATCTCCATTTTCACTTCTAATTATGTTTGTTCTAGCCTGAAACTCTTTCTTCTCTGTCCTAATTCCCTGATATAATTCTCTAATGTTCCTATTTTTGGCAATCCTAATTAATTAATTATGTTTGTTCTAGCCTCAAACCCTTTCTTCTCTATCCTAATTTCCTTATATAATTCTCTAATGTTCCTATTTTTGACATTCATTTCAAGATCATTAATCTTCTCTCTCAAATACTCCCTCTTTTTACTCTTTAGTAACCTCGTGGTTTCCCGTCTAATACTACTCAACTGCTCCAAATGTACCTCATTTGTCTCGTGTAACCATAGCGGTCACAATTTTAGATGTTTCACAACGAAAATCAGTATATCCTATTGAAATAAACCAAGATAGGTGTTATCAAAAAATGGGCGAAATCCGACAATTAGAAGTGGAGGTTAACCTGAAATCTGAAATTAAAAACTGAATAGCAAACCCGCCATGTTTTGTTCGTCTCAGCGTATACCGTACAATTTAATTAACCTTTTAATATTTCTTTTATTTAGACGTAGCAACGCACGCCGAGTATTAGCTAATATCACTGGTCAACTTCGTTTTTGTCTCATGAGTACCAATAGTTGTACTTAATGCAATTTTTTATCGTGTTTTCAAATATGTATTCGGAATTTCTCCATCACCCACAGTTTTTTTATTTCAATTTCAATTAATAGATTTAAATAATTGTTTTTTTTAATAAACGTTTTTTCGTCCGTTTGTCCATTGAAAGATAAAACCAAATTAGCTAACTCAGGAGGAAAAGAAATATCAAGGCAAATGGAATCCTAATACGCTGGCCGATTATTATTGGACCATCAAGAGGGAAATATAGCAGAAAATCGTAATTTCTTACTTCCTAGGTGAGTCCGAATGTTCGAATAGTGTGTAGTTACGAATGTAGAAAATATTTTAAAGTGTTTGAAATTATAAATTTGTGTCTCTCGGAAACCTTGCGTGATGGAGAAAACCCGATATCATATTCGAATTCAGAAGAAAAAATACTATCAGAATCACATAGTTTTCTTTCTGAGACAAAAGAAAAAAAAAAGGTTTATTTTTTGTTTCTCAGTGTAATTCATAATGTTCCCTCCTTCAATAGCGTCGTCCAACAACCCCCTACCCCACATTCCTTCCATGGCCGATCAGCTGTGGCATCAATAATGCGATCCCGTGGAACAGATTTCAATATAATTTAGTTGAAACTCAAACGAAGTGAAACAAAGCGTCACGATGAAAGTAAAAATAAAAAGTCTCTAATTTGTGGAAATTGTTTAAACTTTCCATTCGTTGAGAGAATTATTCCTGACTTTCTTCCGACATAAATTACAGGGTTACCAATCTATTTTAGTCTTGAAAGAGAGTTATAATATATCACAGCAGGAAATTAACTTCAGCCAGTGGCGACTCACACAATTAGAGAAACCGGAGTGAATTGTCCAAATAGATTCAAAAATTGTGAGAAATTTTAAAACATTACTTACTTACTTACTTACTTACTTACTTACTTACTTACTTACTTATTTACTTACTCACTGGCACTATCGAACCCGTAGGTTCATGGCCGCGCGGACATAAACTCTCCATACATCCCTATCCTGAGCTAATGCTTTCACATCATTCCCTGTATAATCTACTTCCCTCAAATCATAGTTAATGTTGTTCTCCCATCTCATTCTTGGTCTACCAACTGGGCGTTTTCCCTCTGCCTTTCCTACAAAAAACTTCCATGCACCTCTTTCATTCCCCATTCCTGCCACATGTCCTCCCCATCTCAGTCTACGAGACTTAACTGTTCTTATTATATCTGGCTTCCTATAAAGACCATGTAATTCACTGTTATGCAGTCTTCTCCATTCACCTGTCTCTTCATCTCTCTTCGGTCCAAAAATTTTCCTAAGAACTTTATTCTCAAATACTCGTAATCTCCTTTCCTCCCTTAAAGTAAGAGTCCATGTTTCGCATCCATATAATATAACTGTTAGAACAACAGTTTTATATATTTTCAGTTAAACGTTTTTTTGAAAGGAGTTGGGACATCAAGAGTATCTGCAATGCATAATAGCACGCATTTCCAGAATTGATCCTATGTTTAATTTCTTTGTGCATCTCATTCCTATTTGTGATAATTGTTCCTAGGTATTTTAATTCTGCCACTTCCTCAAAATTTCCCTCATTTGTCATTAGCTGTCCGTTTCCGTTATATAATGTAGGCCTATTTCTACGTGTGACCAAATATTTAGTTTTATTGGTATTTACTTCCAGTCCCAACCAATTTCTTAGTGTTACTCAATAGTGTGTGTGTGTGTGTGTGTGTGTGTGTGTGTGTGTGTGTGTGTTGTCCTTTAGTATCTCCTCGCTATCGCCCAATAGTACTACATCATCAGCATAAACAGCTTATTAATATATAAAACAGGCTAAACAAAAGCCTAAATCTTAACTGTTCATGATGATGATGATGATGATGAGAACGTCAATAGCTTCATTCGTTGGGAATTCACGAACAGCTGACTGCGGGAAAGCGCATTGATTAAGATAACGTTAAGAGTGCGGAAGGAAGTCAGGACGCTGGTAAGAGTGGACAAACCAGAATATTTAGAGTTTCTCGGAACTGGCTAAGCTACTTCCATTTAACTGTTACGTTTCCCTTCGACGGATAGAGCAGGCCTGTATCTTAAACGTAGAGTCAGATTTCTAAATTACCAACAGCGTTACCTAACATTACCAAGTTTAAGGTGAGTTAGTTGTGAAGAGGCGGTAAAAAAGTAACTGGTAACAACTGAGCAACAAAAAATAAACTTCTTTTTTTGATCTCAGAAAGAAAAATATGTGATTCTGATAGTATTTTTTCTCCTGAATTCAAATATGATATCGGTTTTTCTCCATCATGCAAGGTTTCCGAGAGACAGGAATTTATAATTTCAAACATAAAATAAAATAAGTTAAAATATATCTTCTTAGGTAAAATCCGTCGTCCACAACTTATAAAATATGTAATCTTCATGCCTGTAGGCCTTTCAGAACATCCGTTCTATCTTCAGCAGTTAACTCTTCGCTTTGTCAAAGCCACATTAGGACCAGCAGCATCAACCATCATACTGAATACTGTAGCGAAGAGTAAACTGCTGAAGATGGAACGGATGTTCTGAAAGGCCTACAGGCATAAAGATTACATATTTTATAAGTTGAGGACGACGGATTTTACATAAGAAGGTGCATTTTAACTTATTTTATTTTATGACTCTCCACCTCAACGGTTTTATCAATGAATTTTATTAATATTAATTTCAAACACTTCAATATTTTCTACATTCGTAACTATGCAATATTCGAACATTCGGACTCACCTAGAAAGTAAGAAATGACGATTTTCTGCTATATTTCGCCTGTGGAGTATCCCTCTTGATGGACTAACAATAATCGGCTAGCATATTACGATTCCATTTGCCTCGATATCTCTTTTCTAATAGCTGAAATCTCCTGATGAAAGTGTTCCCCGTGCTCATTACTCACTGCGCCAAGATTTTTCGGGAAGAAATCTAGGTTTATTGAAAAAATAATTATTTAAATCCATTAATTAAAATTGAAATAAAAAAACTGTGTGTGATGGAGAAATTCCGAATACATATTTGAAAACACGATTAAAAACTGCATTAAGTACAACTATTGGTACTCATGAGACAAAAATCATGTCGACCAGTGCATAATCGAACAACTACGTATCTGATTTTATAACGGGCTTCCAATATAAAACCGGACCGGCCTCACGGAGTTTCACCCGGCACGCAGTGCTGTCTCTTCCTCCCGCAATTCACCCTGCCTGCCACCCGTCCTTGAACTGTTTCTTACCTTATAGAAAATGCTGGAAATGTTGTCCTCCGGCAGTTAAACAGGCATTATACCGAGTAAACACATTTAGATTGACACGATGTACTGTAGTTCATTGTTGTGCTAATTTCGGTAATGATTTTTGTGTGAACGTTCCAAATTTTCGCCAATTTCGTCTAATTTTTCCTCGGTGAGAACCGTACGCCTTCGCGTGTGTTTCTTATTTTGTACTGAACCAGTGGTCTCAAATTTAGTCACAAGATCGTGGATTGTCGATCTGGAAGGAGGTAATTGTCCAGGGAAGTTCCGAATAAATTCCTCGCGAACGCGACGAGCTGATTCGTATTTATAATAACATTTACACACATAAATGCGCTGCTCTAATGTCAGCTGACATCTCATCTTGTCGAACGATAGTAAACTGACTAGTTCAAGGACGAGCAGCTGGCAGAGTGAAATGCGGACGAGGAGACGGGTGAAACCCCATGAGGCCGGTCCGGGTTTATATTGGAAGCCCGGTATATTTACTAGCTAATACCAGGCGTGCGTTGCTATGGCTAAATAAATTAAATATTCCATCCTTAGTAATTCTGCCCGAAGGCGGGTCCTTCGCTGCAATCATAGCATTTTCATGCTATGATTGCAGCTTTACTAGGGAATTGTAGGTGTGGTAGCTTCCCGTTGCTTTCCACACCGGTGAAGGATGATGATGATGATGGCCATATGATTTCGGGACCGTTTGGGCCTTAAAGTTTTCCTGACATTTGTCTTACAGGTGAGGAAAAACCCCGATAAAAACCTCGCCCAAAAAAACTGCCCCGACCGGGGATCGAACCCGGGCCCGCTGCGTGACAAGGCAGCACGCTACCTCGAGACCACAGCGGTGGACATAGAAATATTAAAGGTTAAAATTAAATTGTACGGTATACTCTGAGATGAACCAAACATGACAGTTGCTAGTTAGTTCTTAATTTCGGATTTCAAGTAAACTTCCAGTTCTAATTGTCGGATATCACTCGTTTTTGGTTAATACCTACCTCTGTTTATTTTAATGTGATATACTGAGTATCGTAGTGAAACATCGAAAATTGTGGCCGTTAGAGCGGTTTTTAAACTTTCACTTCGGGTTAACTCCTACACCTAATGGGTTTACAGTGTCCAATTGATAATCTAAACCATCAGAGACCCAATAAGACACATACAAAAAATTTCATCAAAATCGGTCCAGTCGTTTAGGCAGTTTTAATTTCAAATTTCAGGTAATCATCCACTTCTAATTGTCGGATTTCGCTCATTTTTGGATAATGCCTACCTCGGTTTATTTTAATAGGATATACTGAGTTTTGTTGTGAAACATCGACATTTTTGTGACCGCTAGAGCGAATTTTTTAATATTTTCACTTCAGGGTGACGGTCCAATTGTGAATCTAAATCATCCAAACATACACAAAAAAAATTCATCAAAATCGGCCCGGTCATTTCTTTTTTCTTTAGTAAGCCCATGTTTTCCCTTTACAGAGATTTAGGCGCTCTCCAACTACAGGGAAGAATTTGAACCATACTAATTTAGTTACACTTGTCTTCGTATAGATATAATTTTGAGTGGCCCGTGGTCAGCGTTCCGCCTCATACTGACATCCAGGAAACCAAAGTAGTACTAGGACGGGAAAATTTAATAGGAGTTCAGTGACATACACAAGTACAGAAGAAATATATATATATATATATATAGTATGATAAGAAAAATAAATGCCTGGACGGGATTCGAACCCGGATCTCTGAGTCTGTACCTCAGTGTGATATCCATTACACCACCAGGCGAATCGAATTCAAACATTTATTTTATATATATATATATATATATATATATATATATATATATAAACAAATAAGTACCTTTTGGCAACGGAAATGGATTTTATACGAAGGGCCGCAAGAATTTCAAGAAGAGAAAAAATTAGAAACTCAGTTATAAGAGAGAAAATGAAGATTGAAGACACTATTTTAGATTATATTAAAACTCAGCAATTAAGATGGTACGGACATGTCCAGCGAATGGAAGAGGATCGACGACCAAAATCTGTTTTGGAATGGAAACCTGAGGGAAGACGAAGCAGAGGAAGACCTAAAACCTCCTGGAGTCAGGGAATATGTTTATATAAGAAGGAGAAACAGCTACAACCAGGAGATTGGATGGACCGACAAAATTGGCTATTAGGAATCGGACGATGTCAGACATTAATCAACCGATGATCTATCTATCTATCTATCTATCTATCTATCTATCTATCTATATATATATATATATATATATATATATATATATATATTATATATGTATCTGGCGTCACTATCCATTTCAATGAAAGAAGGCAATGATAGAAAAATCAATGATATTGTGAAGTTTTACACATATTCTACTGTCTTTCTACATGACCGCCATCTGGTGAAAACACATGCTGTGAAACGAAATATATACCTTAACATTTAAACCGTACAAAAGCTTCCTTCTTCTGTGGTACGATTTCGTGAATCAAGCAGACGCGATAAGGATGTTTTCGTAGAGTTAACGTAGAATTTTCCATACTGAGTTACGAAGGGCATTCAACTCCCTACTGATGCGTCGAGTTGATGCGCTCGGACTATCACTGGCAATTTGGACCTGCTGCATTGTTTCTGCTGATACGCGTGGTCGTCCATGACGTGCCTCATCAGTCATCACACACACTGCCGGTACGCTTATTCTCTTTTTTTTTAAGGAGACGAATGTGTGCCTTTGTTGGGGCTGGTTTACGGATTTTATGGGTAAATTCAGCTCTGGCGTCTTCATATGACAATCCGCGTACACGTCCACAAACAATGGTAACCGTTTTCCCGTACTAAACATGTTGCAAAGCTAATAGTGTATGCAAACAAAAAAAATAGCCGTGTTTTCATGGAAAGAGTTACTTTAGAGACACCCTGTATATATATATATATATATATATGAAAAGAAAAAAGAATGCTTGAGTCGGGATTTGAACTCGAGTCTCTAAAGTCTGTACCTTTAGCGCTCTAACCAACTGAGCTACCCAAGTATTCCAACACAAACATACAATTTTCTTATACATGTAGTATTCTCAATTCACACAAGAGGTAGCGGAAATTTCTTCCAACTGCCATCTAGCGGCTAACATAACAGTTAAGCAAATTATTAAAGAGAATATTTACTTTATAGCAGTAACGCTTGTATATATAGATATTATAAATATATTTTTGACATATGGCAATGAAGGCAAATATGATATGAAAAGAAAAAAGAATGCTTGAGTCGGGATTTGAACTCGAGTCTCTAAAGTCTGTACCTTTAGCGCTCTAACCAACTGAGCTACCCAAGAATTCCAACACAAACATACAATTTTCTTATACATGGATATTGGGCCATTTAAGGCCAGAAAATGGTGGGTTTTATTTGTTCTTTTCAACTTTTTTTGGCTTATTTGTTATTTTTAGTCATTTTTAAGGTCTTAACTGCTATTTTTGCAACTTTACCTTCTTTTAACTACATTTATACAATTTGTATAATTCAAGGATCCGCACAATCTGGTCTCAATTCCAACTTCTTTAAAAATAATACCTAGTTTTACTTTCTAAAGACTTTTCACATTGCAAACACTTTTGTTCCGCGAGAAACTATTGGACCGCGATAAAACAACACGATATTTTTAACCACCAGCCTACTGACCGCATGAACTACTGTATTTCGACTTCAATTTTTCTAAGAAGTTGCCACTTTGTGAAAATTACTTCGAGAAGAGGGTGAAGGCAGCAAGGTTGTCATTATCCACTCTTTAGCAACTGCAACACTTTTTACGTCTTTTTTTTTCATTTTTAGGTATTTTATAGGATATCTATAGGTCTTTTTAAATGTCTTTTATAGGTCCTCAACTTCGAGCTCTAGTTATAAAGTAATGGCTGTATAAAATAAAGATCATCATCATCATAGTACATTCACGAATTTAGGCCATTTGTTGACCTGTTTCGGCCTCAAGAGAAACACCATCCAAAAGTCTTTTGATTGGACGTCCTGGTCTTCTTCTTCCTGCAGGTTGATATCTTAACATTTGTTTGGGTATTCTGTGATCTTCCATTCGATGAACATGTTGCATCCATCTTGACTTATAATCAGAAATTTTGTTTTCTAAAGATTCCATGTGTAATTCTTCTAATATGTCTTCATTTTTTTGTGATCTAGTAGTGTGTATCCTGCAGTCCTCCGAAGGTATCTCATTTCAGCAGATCTAAGTCTCTGTAAATCCTTCTGTTTCAACGTCCATACTTCGCTACCATACAAAAGAGTTGGAAGAGCCAGTGTTTTATACACTTTTAATCTTGAATGCTTTTGGACTAAGTGTGGCTTGAAGATAGAATTTATTAACCCTAAAATTCTTAAAAATTTAGATATTTTTGCATTTACATCCTTTTCTTCTTCATATGAGATATTGCATCCTAGATATGTAAAATTATTCACCTGCTCCAAAATTTTATTGTCCAGTACAATTTTACTTCTGACAGGATCTACACCATGAAATGCCATAATTTTTGTTTTTTCTGTAGATATCTTCAAACCATATTCTTCCGTAATTTTGTTAAGTTCATACAGACCTTTCTGTAGATTATCTTCTGAATTTGCTATTATTATTTGGTCATCTGCAAACAATAGGGTGTTTAATTTTCTATTTTCTGATATTCTAATTCCAAATTTATATGTCTTGTTCCAGCAATATATTACTTCATTGATATAAATTGCAAAGAGTGTTGGGGATAGGGGGCAGCCTTGTCTCACACCACGATTTATAATTCCTTCTTCAGAAAATATGTTATTTAATTTAATCTTTATGGTGTTGTCTTTGTAAATATTTTGTATGTTCTGCAGAAGTAAATTTGGTATATTTCTGTCTTCCAATATATTTAAGAGTTTTGATCTCTTGACTGTGTCGAATGCTTTTTCAAAATCTATGAAAGCAAAATGTGTTTCTAAGTTGAATTCTCTTCTTTTTTCAAGCAATAATTTTACAGAAAATGCTGAATCAATACAAGATCGTCCTTTCCTAAATCCATTTTGACATTCCATAAGGAATTTTTTCACTGAAACTTTTCAATTTTCCATTTAAAATGTCTGCATAAATTTTGTAGCATGTGTTTAACAAACTGATTCCCCTATAGTTGTCCATTTTTCTCTTGTCTCCTTTCTTGAACAAGGGTATAACAAAATAAAGATATATTTCTTAAATCAGCAAAATTGGATCATAAATTCAATTCACCAAGGAATTTTAATTCGCATAACTCGTGCGCGTGACGGAGTATTTTGGACGGAAACTGTTTCCTTACTGAAGTGGATGATAAGGCACAGTTAAAATCCTTGTATTTTTTGTTGATTTACTGAAAACAAGCCCGATTACATTCTGCACCATGTTTTATCCTAGGTTACTGATAATAGTTAATTTGCATTACGACACACATGTCTATCTTTGTCAATCTGTCCGTCTCTTTCTCTCTCCATCTTTCTTCTCTCTTATAACATATCTGTTTCCCACATTCCATCTACAGTCTGCAGATGAAGTGAATGAAAGTGCAGGACGAGGTATCTTCTTGTAAGCCCATGTTTCCTTAACAGAGATTTAGGCGCTCTCCCCCTACAGGGAAGAATTTGAACCATACTAATTTAGTTAAACTTGTTTTCGTATAGATGTCACTTGAGTGGTCCGTGGTCAGCGTTCCGCCTCATACTGACATCTAGGAAACCAAGGTAGTACTAGGACGGGAAAATTCGGTAAATTTTACTTAGAGGCCTTTTCATTCAGGCTTAAGGATCTTTTACGAGCCTGAAAATCTTTAGACTCGGGACCCACGGCTTGAAGTTCCTACCGGATGACTTGCTCCTTGGATGTTTCCATCCTAAAAATTCATCGAACCCGGCCGGGTTTGAACCCGCGACCCTCGGGACCAGAGGCAAGGAGCATAACCACTAGTCCACCGCGGCCGATAGGACGAAGTATGAGAGGGGAAATCCAACCAAACATGCCCACAAATACAGGAACAGCCATATGTCACACAACCGTGTGGTTTATTTCATACGTATTCTACTGGTGATTGTGCATCAGACTTGGAACAATTATAGCATGTCCGCTGAGAGATTGAAAAGTTCAGATTTTCAGATAGTACAATCCCTTATGACGTAAAATGCTTCATAGGACATTGCTAGTGATTGCTTTCTTCTGAGATGTGGACTGTACACTCTCTCTCTCTCTCTCTCTCTCTCTCTATATATATATATATATATATATATATATATATATATATATACAAGGGTTGTTTCTTTAGTTTTGGCAACAATAGTGTGGAATCCAAATAAAACTAGGGTTGGCAATTCTGTTTATTGCACGTGTAATTTCATTGCCTCCCCTCCGTCTGAGCATATGGATTCGTCTCTCCCCCCTCCCCTCCTCATGTAACAAAGAGCCCAACGTTATCAGTTTAGATCTAGGCGTCGCAGTATAACGCAGTACAAGTTTTCAAAACAGGAGCAGAGAATCTGGTTGAAGATTGAATGTTTAGAGGCAGAAACACACTACAGTGTCATCAAGGATTGCAAGAGGCTTGTGGTGCAGATACATTGCAGTACCGAACAGTTGCAAGGTGGGTACAAGCCTTTAGAGGACACGAAAATGTGTCACATGTGCCTAGGGGCAGTGTCTGATTTGTTCAATCGCTGGGGTTGGGAGGTGCTCTACCACCCTCCATACTCTCCAGACATAAGTCCCTGTGACTTCGACCTCATTCCTAAACTCAAGGAAGAGATTCAGAACAGTGGACGACAGTCTGAATGCAGTAATCAGTATCTACGCACCATCCAGAGATTAGGCAATGCCGACGGCATTCGACGGATACCACATCGCTGGGAATACATTGTACGCAATGCTGGTGACTACACCGAAGGCCTCTAAAACTTACAACCATGTATGTATGCTATGTATCCAGAAAATAAATAGTTGCCAAAACTAAAGAAACAACCTATGTATATATATCCCTCTCTTTTTTCTTCTGTGTCTTTCTATCATCCTCTTTCTTCCTTTCCCGTATAGAGAGTTCTAAATGACAGTGTAGCCATCATCAGATCATCAGCACATACCAACAGCTGATTGAGTTATCAAATAGGCTGTAAGCATTAGACGTGGATGTAATAGCACAAAGACGTGTACACTTTATCACGAGATGGAAAGTACGTCATTGAGTTTCGGAAATACCTGCAGTTACACAACTTACGTAACAACTTTCTCTCATCTTTATAATCGGATGTGGCGCAACCTCATGTCACCGAATTCTACAGTTCGAACACCATCAAGGTCAAACCAATAATTATGTGAAATACCCGGATTTGTGTGTTAATACAATCAATAATGAGCTATAAAGTTTAAATGTATTTGCTTTTATTTGTTTTTCGAGAGAAGATTCAATACTAGTAAAATTCATATCAAATTCCGTTGAGGTGTAGTCATACGATGAAAGTTAAAAATTAAATTGTACTTGTTGGTAGGTGCCGTCGTCCTCAACTTTGTTAAAATATTGTGTAGAAAATAAACTGGAGCGCTTTCGGAAGTTATCTTCCATCTTCTGCAGGTTGAGTTTCCGCTACTTGTTGTTGTGTACGGTGATGTATACTTCAACTGTTTGTAGCAGCAATTGAAGTATACATCACCGTACACAACAACGAGTAGCGGAAACTCAACCTGCAGAAGATGGAAGATAACTTCCGAAAGCGCTCCAGTTTATTTTCTACACAATATTTTAACAAAGTTGAGGACGACGGCACCTACCAACAGGTACAATTTAATTTTTAACTTTCATCATACGAGAGAAGATTGTTTTTAATTTTGGGATGGGCATACCAACCTAATATTTTACAAGCGGTTTTATCTATTAGTTTATATTTTAATAGCATCTTTACCTCTATCAGTGTGAATTATATAACTAACTAACTCAGTGGCACTATCGAACCCGTAGGTTCATGGCCGCGCGGACATAAGATCTCCATACATCCCTATCCTGAGCCAATGTTTCCCAATCATCCCCTGTATTATCTACTTCCCTCTCATTATATCTGGCTTCCTATAAAGACCATGTAATTCACTGTTATTCAGTTTTCTCCATTCACCTACCCTGTATCAACCTAGGAACAATAAACAAATAGGAATGAGATGCACAAAGAAATTAAACATAGGCTCAATTCTGGAAATGCGTGCTATTATGCATTGCAGAGACTTTTGATGTCCAAACTCCTTTCAAAAAACGTTAAACTGAAAATATATAAAACTGTTATTCTACCAGTTATATTATATGGATGCGAAACATGGACTATTACTTTAAGGGAGGAAAGGAGATTACGAGTATTTGAGAATAAGGTTCTTAGGAACATTTTTGGACCAAAGATAGATGAACAGACAGGTGAATGGAGAAGACTACATAACAGTGGACTACATGGTCTTTATAGGAAGCCAGATATAATAAGAGCAGTTAAGTCTCATAGACTGCGATGGGCAGGACATATGACACGAATGGGGAATGAATCACGTGCATGGAAGCTTCTTGTAGGAAAACCAGACGGAAAACGCCCAGTTGGTAGACCAAGAATGAGGAAGGAGAATAGCATTAACTATGATTTGAGGGAAGTAGATTATACAGGGGATGATTGGAAAACAGTAGCTCAGGATAGGGATGCATGGAGAGCTTATATCCACGCGGCCATGAACCTACGGGTTCGATAGTGCCAGTGAGTTGGTTAGATATAAAAAGTATTATTTATTCATTTATAAACAGGTTTACAATGTAATAAAACATATTACCCTGCCCAAATGGTTTTAAATTTTTATCTTCCTTCTCCATTCTTCTCTATCTTCCAATTCCAATTCTTCCAGACCTTTTTTTTTTATAATGGAGTCTGTAGATAGACTATACCTTTTCCGAGCAAAGTTCCAGTTGTAATGTAAACAAACCAGTTGTATGGTCTGCGTTTTCATTGGTCAAATAGCTGTTTACCTTTAGGCCTAAGCGTTAACATCAAAACTTAATTGGCTCATAGGTCACAAATCAAAACCGAGTCTACAAAATAAACTTCTAATATATAAAACTATACTCAAACCTATTTGGACTTATGGTATCCAATTATGGGGAACTGCCAGCAATTCCAATAATGAAATTCTACAGAGATTTCAGTCTAAGACCCTTCGCTTTATTGTTGCTGCTCCATGGTATGTAAACAACGCCACCATTCATCATGATTTAAAAATAGCTACTGTAAAAGAAGAAATAGAAAAGTACAGCACTCGATATCTAAGGCGACTAGAAGTTCATCCTAACCATCTTGCAATCAATCTTCTGGACAACACGGAAGAAATAAGAAGACTAAAAAGATATAAAATATTAGAACTTCGTTTCATTTTCGCATAAAATGTTGTCTAATGGAGTGCTGTCAATGGGCAGTATTCTCCTAACAAGTTACGTCTTTTAACAAATTACGTTACAGAAAAAACAAAAATTATGGCATTTCAAGGTGTAGATCCTGTCAGAAGTAAAATTGTACTGGACAATAAAATTTTGGAGCAGGTGAATAATTTTACATATCTAGGATGCAATATCTCATATGAAGAAGAAAAGGATGTAAATGCAAAAATATCTAATTTTTTAAGAATTTTAGGGTTAATAAATTCTATCTTCAAGCCACAGTTAGTCCAAAAGCATTCAAGACTGAAAGTGTATAAAACACTGGCTCTTCCAACTCTTTTGTATGGTAGCGAAGTATGGACGTTGAAACAGAAGGATATACAGAGACTTAGATCTGCTGAAATGAGATATCTTCGGAGGACTGCAGGATACACACTACTAGATCACAAAAAAAATGAAGACATCTTAGAAGAATTACACCTGGAATCTTTAGAAAACAAAATTTCTGATTATAAGTCAAGATGGATACAACATGTTCATCGAATGGAAGATCACAGAATACCCAAACAAATGTTAAGATATCAACCCGCAGGAAGAAGAAGACCAGGACGTCCACTCAAAAGACTTCTGGATGGTGTTTCTCTTGAGGCCGAAACAGGTCAACAAATGGCCTAAATTCGTGAATGTACTATGATGATGATGATGAACAAATTACGTATTGTCTTTTCAAGACAGATTGTAAATTAGCAATCAAGTTATATAAAAAAAATGATAAAAAACCTTTAAGCGTGTAAGAAAATATAGTTCGCTTTTTAACACTCGAAATAAATGAAATAAAATAATAAAAAATATATATTATCTAGCACATGTCTGTATAACTTATAAGGGCGAATTCTGAAATAAATAATTACAATTTTAATGGAATAAATGAATAAGCATTTCATTAGATATTATCGCCTCAATGATGCTTAACAAGCGGCTCGCTATGTTTCCCCGCAGCTGTTATATGTTATTGAAATACAAAGATCTCGAATGCCCCGACTATGACGATGTTGCCACATTGCTATTCTTCCCTCAGTTTCAATTAAAACTCGGAACGATGTGGAACATTCGATCCAGTTATAAAATTGTATACTGTGATTAATTGTATAATTATCAATGATTTATTATGATACGTAGCTAGAATAATAATACCATATCTACATATTATATTAGTTTATATATAAGTGATTTCAACATGTGGCGGCCATGGGAAAACATTTCAGACTGAACATTTAATAATAATAATAATAATAATAATAATAATAATAATAATAATAATAATAATAATAATAATAATAAATATAATAATATTTTCAGCATGATTTTGTATGGATATTAAAATTATCTAATAATGTTGGAATTACATTATTTAATAAATAAATACGTATATAATTTTAATTTTAAAACTTAAACAATACCAAATAATAACATAAAACTTAAATAATAACATAAATAATCAGTAATAAACGCCCATAGCGCTATGAGAAACGTGGCAACACCGCATGTCAAGCATTGCTGTTAACCATCAGAGTGAGGCTATAATAATAAAGGTAATAGCCTAAAAAATATGGGTATTTTTCGTTTTTCCCAACAATGTATAGTTTATGGCATAGGTATGTTTTCGAGGTATCAATTAGGGAATATTGAGGAAGGGGGTGTACTCTAGTGTTGTGTAAGTAGGAAGGGGGTGTACTCTAGTGTTGTGTAAGTTTGATATTAGTTTATATATAAGTGATTTCAACATGTGGCGGCCATGGGAAAACATTTCAGACTGAACATTTATAATAATAATAATAATATAATAATAATAATAATAATAATAATAATAATAAATAAATAATATTTTCAGCATGATTTTGTATGGATATTAAAATTATCTAATAATGTTGGAATTACATTATTTAATAAATAAATACGTATATAATTTTAATTTTAAAAAAACAAAACAACAAATAATAACATAAAACTTAAATAATAACATAAATAATCAGTAATAAACGCCCATAGCGCTATGAGAAACGTGGCAACACCGCATGTCAAGCATTGCTGTTAACCATCAGAGTGAGGCTATAATAATAAAGGTAATAGCCTAAAAAATATGGGTATTTTTCGTTTTTCCCAACAATGTATAGTTTATGGCATAGGTATGTTTTCGAGGTATCAATTAGGGAATATTGAGGAAGGGGGTGTACTCTAGTGTTGTGTAAGTAGGAAGGGGGTGTACTCTAGTGTTGTGTAAGTTTGATATTAGTTTATATATAAGTGATTTCAACATGTGGCGGCCATGGGAAAACATTTCAGACTGAACATTAATAATAATAATAATAATAATAATAATAATAATAATAATAATAATAATAATAATAATAAATATAATAATATTTTCAGCATGATTTTGTATGGATATTAAAATTATCTAATAATGTTGGAATTACATTATTTAATAAATAAATACGTATATAATTTTAATTTTAAAACTTAAACAATACCAAATAATAACATAAAACTTAAATAATAACATAAATAATCAGTAATAAACGCCCATAGCGCTATGAGAAACGTGGCAACACCGCATGTCAAGCATTGCTGTTAACCATCAGAGTGAGGCTATAATAATAAAGGTAATAGCCTAAAAAATATGGGTATTTTTCGTTTTTCCCAACAATGTATAGTTTATGGCATAGGTATGTTTTCGAGGCTATCAATTAGGGAATATTGAGGAAGGGGGTGTACTCTAGTGTTGTGTAAGTTTGAAAGTGATGTATTGAAACGAATGAGCGTGACTGTGCACATTCTTGACACTCCTGCGTCAGGTGAAAGTTGTAAATGGAAGCATCTCTCCGTGTGAATGGAGCTCTTTTCCATGCTAACTTGCTACTTATACCCAATAGCTTGCAATCTTCTTTTCTTGTCTCGTTTACATTGTAATGCGATGTGACGGCCGGAATGTAAACGAGTCGCTTATAGCAACGAATCGCATTACACATTACAAAAAGGCTAGCGTTTATCTTTATACCGTACCCGGCGTGCGATGCTACGCCTAAATAAATGAAATGTGTTCTTATGTTTAGTTGAATAAGTAAAAAAAAAATCCGATCCCGATTGAGGGTCTTTCCACTTTTCAGCGGTTGCCCTTTTACCAGCCGGCTGCTGGCCCTTCACATCCACATGTGTCAATCACAAAGGTAGATGATCAACAGCCAGTGTAGGGGTGACATGTGGTTAGCATGTCGAGTCCCCCAGCCGTTATAGCTGGTTCCTCAACCTGGAGCCGCTATTTATTGTAGCTACCCAATTGCCTCACGATGCTGGGTGGGCACCGGTCCCATACTGGCCGAAATACCATGAGAAAATTTCTTCCCCCATGGAGACTCGAACCAGCGCAAGTCCCGTAGCTCTGCGCCAAGGCTTCCTACCTTAACCGCTCGGCTATGGCGGCTATATTTATATCGTGGGAGTAAGACGGGGAAGGGTGTACATTGTCACCAGCATTATTTAATTTATACTTGGACCATGTCATAAATGAATGGCATGAAGAAATTAATATAAATAGTGTATTGACAACTCTGCTTTTTGCAGACGATCGAGTAATAATGACAGCATCAGAAAATGCTTTACAACAATTCCTTTACACTTTAAATAACATCTCTCTAAAATACAACTTAAGAATATCTACATAGCTAAAAAAGTTGCCGAAAATCTTATTAAAAAATTAGGGATTTCTGATCCCATATTAGAATTGGCGAAAAATCTTGAAGAAAAAGCTCTTCAGGATTCTTATTTTGCAGAAAAAAACTTTATCCTAACATTGATTTCTATTTCAGGAATTATTAGCTCTGAAAGGAAAATGTGCAATAAGAACAAAAATAATGATAAACAATGTAGGCCTAATTATAAACCAAGTTCAGAACTGTAATTATTTGGGATGTCACTTAGGCAATGACAAAAATTTAGATAAACACACTAAAATACAACGATTCAATTATCTATGTGGCACAATTAAACGCACTTTGTTGAATAAGACTAGAAAATAAACTATTTTGAAGTTTTACAAAGTATTGGCAGTTCCATCTCTTATCTATGGACATTAACAAAGGCAGATAGTAAACAAATAGAGGCTGCTGAAATGAAGATGTTGAGAGCAATAGCAGGATACCAAAGGACCGATAAAAAGAAAAACGAAGATATAAGAACAGAATTTAATATATTTAATCTCTGTGAAAGAATAAAATATTATCAAAATGCTTATCTTCAGCATGTATTACGAATGAATGAACAGCGCAAACCAAGAAGAATGTATAAACCAAAAGGGGAGAAGATTGTTGGGAAGACCATTGAAGAGATGGAAGGACCAATTCGACCTATAATGAGATCGGAACAGGCCATTGGGCTTAATCCTTGTTGTTGTTGATGATGTTGTTTAGTTGAATAAATAAACAGAAAAATAATTATACATTTATATCGTAATTACTTTTAGATACCCGTGCAGATTACCCGGCGTTGCCCGGGAATATACTTACCCCGATCTTCTTAGCATCAATGAGCTGAAAGATAAAAATGGTTATGAGTTATCCGTCCTGTGCCGTAGCCAAGTGGTTAAGGCAGGAAGCCTTGGCGCAGAGTTACGGGACTTGCGTTGGTTCGAGTCTCCATGGGGGAAGAAATTTTCTCATGGTATTTCGGCCAGTATGGGACCGGTGCCCACCCAACATCGTGAGGCATTTGTGCCAGGTTGAGTAAACCAGCTATAACGGCTGGGGGACACGACATGCTGACCACATGTCATCCCTACACTGGTTGGATGATCATCTACCACCTCTATGAGTGACACATATGGATGTGAGGCCAGCATCCGACTGGTAGGCTAAGGGCCTTCTAGGCCTTTCGCGCCAGGAGGAAATGAGTTATCCGTAAAAGAATACCCGTTGTGCGCTGCTACGCTTGCCCGGGAATCTACTCATCTCGATCTTCTAGCCATAAATATGCTGAAAAATAAAAATGGTTATTCTCAGTTATCCATAAAAGATAGGCATATGCTATCGCAGAATTTTTTGTAGTTTTTTTTAGACATTCAATTCTGTGAACATTAATTTGGTGTATATGTTATGGATTTGGCAGCGTAAGCATCCAAAAAGTTCCTAAAAAACACTTTTTCACTACAAAGGATGATTTTTAAGGGTGAAAAGGTTGAGTATTACAACTCTCTTATAGCTTATAATCTTCGCGGGAAACTCCTGAACATTTTGCAAAGAGCCCCATCACAATCGGATGAACGGTATAGCAGCGCATAAAGGACATTCGTTTTGTATATATTTTATAGATGACAATGAACGACTTGAGTCTGTGAACCTGTCTTTTATAGACTCAAAACTACTCGACCGATTTGAATGTGGTTTTTACCATAATTTAGTGAATTTTTCGAAGACAATTTGACGGCTGCATCAACCGGCTATGCACAATTATGTAAGTTTCGAGAAAAATACGTTCAAAGTTTTAAGTCAATCTTCACTGTTTATTGTAGCGCCAAACTAACAATATGGATATTGCAAGTTATTTTCCTTGTTTGACAGTAATGCATTAACAATCTAAGAGCGGAAATATTTGGCGCTTAGCTGCATGATGTAAAAATTGAGATTAGTATTTATGAAGATCTAGATTCATAGCCATTTGTTTCAAAATTTAGAATTTCTGATAGGACTGATGGCGTTTACATTTTTCTCTAATAATAAGGCTATATTTAAAGATTTTGCGCCAAAAGTGTGCGTGCACTTACTTCATGAGCCAGTGCAACAGATGACATTAAATTATAAACTTTTTTAAAAATGGCGCTTAGCTGGTTGATGCACAACTTCGTCCAATTAACATATCATCATCATCTGCATTCATGGAATAGGTCCGTTGACCCGTTCCAACTTCAGCCCATATAACATATTATTATAGCCTCACAGTCCGTGGCCGTGGCGTAGTCGGTAGAGTCCCAACCTTCCACTCCGGTTCGATTCCCGGCGGGGTATGGATTTTAAAAAATCTCCGCATTGGGTCTGGGTGTATGTGCTGTCCCTAATGCTCACCTGAGTGCACATTTCCTAATAAAAAAATATAGCCTAACAATGATGATTGTCCAGCGGCTCGCTTTGTTTCCCCGCAGCTGATATATGTGATCCTACTACAGGCCTTGGGAGGCCCTTCGGGTAGTAGGAGGTTAAGGCTCCCACTTTTCTGGACATTCGGCACATGATGTCAGCCGGGTTGTCAGCCCTGCGTGACGGCCGCCTTTACCCCCAGAACAAGCTTCAGGTACTCATTTCCGTTAGAGGCTGAGTCGACCCCAGGGCCATAGTGCCGCCAGAATGTTTGGGTCAGCTTAAAAATCGTGACCCCACCGGGACTCGAACCCTCGACCTTCCGGCTTGTAGCGTAGTGCCTTAACCACTACGCTACGGCATGCCCCGCTGATATATATAATTAAATATAAAGATGCAGACTACCGCCACTATAATAATTACGCATGTTAATCATAGTCATGCATTGTCGCGTGGCACCCACTTTTATACAAATGGACAACCATCATAGTGAGGCGATAGTATGGGCGTGGTATAGCGCTGGCGGTAAAAAAAAAGTGCGTCGCTTTTTGGACGCTTAAATAGCTTGTGCTGCATAAACCATAATAGCCAAATTAATGTACAGAGAATTTAATATCTTAAAAAATCTACAAAAAAGTCCGCGACAGCATATGTTTATATTTTAGGCATAACTCACAATAACAATTTTTGTCTTTCAAAAAAAGATTAAAAGTAAGGATTTAATTACAAAGAATTTTCCAACAAACAATGTTAATTCTTATCATAAGTAATGTCACGAGTGATTTCCAAATTATCGATAAATTCACGACTCACGAAGTGAGGAGTGAATTTATGTAGAGAATTTGGAAATCAAGAGTGGCATTTGTTAGGACTATTTAACGAATAAAATTAAGCTGTTTACTCACAAATCATTATTTAACTATAGTTATTTTAAAATATTTATATATTTAATGTAAACGGCGATGTTTGAAAACAAATGAGAAACGATAGGTACGCTTCATCTGCTTCTTTTGTTTATTACTGCAACCAGATAATACTATTTATTACCAAAGGAATGCAATATTGTAAGAATGCTCTCTAGTGGAGAAAAAATGAAACACATCAAACTGTATATTAATTCATTTCTGATGTCGTATGATGTAAATATGACAATTATATTTTTCTGGATTGTTACCTGGGGAAAAAATACATTTAAGAAAGTGCAAACAGTGGTTTCTTTTTTTGGTGGTATAATCAATTGCTACAAATGTTTTTATATTAACTCCCGCATGCGGCATGTGTTGACATTCATGCACTATATATATATACAATCTGGTAGCCGTATTTCTCACAGGCTCTGTCACTGCAAAATAATGGTCAGACCTGTTCAGAATATTAAAAAGGAGGAGCTTTCTTTAATATGGTAATTATAACACTGATAAATATTTCGTGAAACACGACTCTGATTGGTTGTAAAACAGAAATCATTGAAACGTGATTGGTCATTGACTCCCATTTGGGGCATGAGTTAAATAGTCTAATTAAATTGTTAGTTACCTTGAGAATGAAGCAGAAACAAATTTATCCTTTATACAATGTCATTTCAATGAATACTTTAGGAGATTTGTGTAAAAACAGCCAATACAATTTTCAAGAAAACAAAATGGTCCACGCAAACAGCGTCGCGGGTCCCTTAGTATATAATAAAAATTGTTAAATAATGTATACATATAGAATAAAGATTCCCAAAATATGGAGTCAAATATGATCTAAAAAAATTATAGAAATGGAGTAAATGTTTTCTGGCAGGCATTACAAAATAGTCACGTACTTACTTCCCTTGTTGCGTAAATAATTTTGTTCGCTCCTATACACATTGGCATCTTTTAAAAGAAATCTAAATTTATATTTGCTCTAAAATCGACTTCATTATTATCCAGTGTAAGATATATATATACTAATTGGTGTTTCCCGTATAATGTATCATATTTATATTATTATTGTTATTGTTATTATTATTATTATTATTATTATTATTATTATTATTATTATTATTATTATCGTATCATTATTGTTATTACACTATAAAATGTTGTTTGTACATGACATTTACATTGTTACATTTATTGTATCTTTAAGTGTTTATAATTAGTATAGTATATATCTATATTTGTCGAATATTTGTTTGTATTTGTACTGGTTGAGTGGAAGAGAGGGCCTTATGGCCTTAACTCTGCCAGAATAAAAAAGTATTATTATTATTATTGTTATTATTATTATTATTATTATTATTATTATTATTTATTATTATTATCGTATCATTATTGTTATTACCCTATAAAATGTTGTTTGTACATGACATTTACATTGTTACATTTATTGTATCTTTAAGTGTTATAATTAGTATAGTGTTATCTATATCTGTCGAATATTGTGTTGTATTTGTACTGGTTGAGTGGAAGAGGGGCCTTATGGCCTTAACTCTGCCAGAATAAATAAAGTATTATTATTATTATTATTGTTATTATTATTATTATTATTATTATTATTATTATTATTATCGTATCATTATTGTTATTACCCTATAAAATGTTGTTTGTACATGACATTTACATTGTTACATTTATTGTATCATTAAGTGTTTATAATTAGTATAGTGTATATCTATATCTGTCGAATATTTGTTTGTATTTGTACTGGTTGAGTGGAAGAGAGGGCCTTATGGCTTTAACTCTGCCAGAATAAATAAAGTATTATTATTATTATTATTATTATTATTATTATTATTATTATTATTATTATTATTATTATTATTATTATTATTATTATTATTATTATTATTATTATTATAATTATGTTTAATTTTTATATTTCGTGCGAATTTATAATTTTTGGTTTGAAGAATTCAGTGGTTTGAAAACAAGGGAATGTTGAAGACCAAAGAAAACCTGAAAGAAGGTGTGCAAGCGGCTATGATTATATCAGAGGTTTGGAGAAAAGATCAATGGATGGAGATAGGAATGGCGTTTGATTTTCGGAAGATAGCGGCAGCTGTCTTGATACCGGATGATGATGTTGATTATTATCACTTATTATATAAAAGAGGGGCATGGAATATCATTGTAGGAAATCAGGTGGAAAGTGCCCAGAATGTAGACCAAGAATGAGATGGGAGAATTATATTAACCAAGATTTGAGAGAAGTAGATTGTACATAAGATGATTTGAAAACATCAGCTCAGGATAGGGATGTATGGAGAGCTTAAGTCCGCTCAACCATGAACCAACCGGTTCGATGTCAATTATTGCTATTAATGATGATGATGATGATAATAATAATCTATCTATCTTCGGGTTTTTACAGCTGCTGCCGTCTTCCCGTGCCAAACCTCCAAAGCCTACGGTCTTGGGCATCTTCGATGCTTAGCCCTCTAGCTTGCATTACTGTCTTCATGTTTTCCTTCCATGTTAACCTTGGTCTTCCTCTTTTCTTCTTTCTGTTAGGATGCCATTCATATAGTTGCTTCGGCCATCGCTCATCTTCCATTCTTAAAACATGTCCTAACCACTTTAATTCCTTTTCCTCAATTCTTTCAATTATGCTTTCTTCTGCTTCCATTTTGTTTCTAATTTCCTTATTTGTGACACGTTCTAATTTAGACTTTCTGGCACTTCTTCGTAAATAATCCATTTCTAGAGCTATTAGTCTATTCTTGTAATACTTATTGATTGTCCATACCTCATAATAATAATAATAATAATAATAATAATAATAATAAACTGTAGGTGACAGAGATGGACTTCTGGAGGAGGGCCTCTAGAAATTCAAAAGGAGAAAAAAATTGAAATACTAAAATCAGAAAAATAATGGATGTTCAAAAAGATGTTCTACAAGTTACTGAAGAGAGAAAACTGAAATTTTTTGGCCATGTAAAGAGGATGACAGATGACAGGATACCAAAGATGATATTAAATTTTGAATCGGACGGCAACAGAAGAAAGAGGGACCAAAAGAACAGTGGGTCCGAGGAGTGGATAAGAGTATCGTGTCGTGAGGATTAACAGAGAGTGATGCAGAGAATAGGGATATATGGAGAAGTAAAATTTACAATGGGTTGTAGGTCAACTAGTGTATTGTAGAGAAATTCCTTATAAAAATTATTTATTATTATTATTATTATTATTATTATTATTATTATTATTATTATTATTATTATTATTATTATTATATATAATTCAATAGTGAGAAGTAGTCACATATGGAGCTGAAGTTTGGAAATTCAACAAAAACTTAGAACAAAAACTTATGTCGATGGAAATGGATTTCTTGAGGAGAGCAGCAAGATGTTCAAAATTAGACAAAATAAGAAATACTGTCATAAGAGAAAAAATGAATATTGGTTATTCAATAGTAGATTATATACGGTATAAGCAACTAAATTGGTATGTGCACGTACGACGAATGCAAGAGGAAAGATTACCCAGGAAAACATTGGAATGGTGTCCACCTGGAAGAAGGAGGACAGGAAAAGACCTCGAAACTCGTGGATGCAGGAAATAAGAACTGGAATGAGAGCAAGGGGACTGGAGGACATGGATTGGATGGAGAGAGACGAGTGGAGAAGAAAAATAAAACTTTAGGCACAGAAAGATGTGTAAACATTAAAACTCTGTATATAAATAAAATTATTATTATTATTATTATTGTTATTATTATTACTATAATTATTATTCCTATTAATTGTAATAGTAGCATTCTCTGGCAATAAAAATGCCCTGAATGTTATGATTGCTCATTCTACAAGTGTACCAACAGTTAACAATTGAAGAAGAAATCTGTTCCGTGATCTAAATACGATAAACATCTGAACATCACGCAGCGATATTAACTTCTTCGTTATTTCCTCTATTCTTTATTAAAGAAAGACGATTGTTAGTTCCAATAACTTTCTGAAAGTCAGGAATTTCGCTCAACATTGCGGAAACTGTTACAATATAACAATAATCATTGTCAACTTTTATAAGATTCATGAAGTGTTCCGTTGAGGTATTATTCAAAATTAATATAAAATTATGGAATATTCACCTGAAAGGTCCGTCTCCTCAACGTAATTAATTATAACGTAAAAATAGCATACAGAACCAATAACAAATTAAACAACACAATAAAAAATAACATTGAAGAAAATAACATTTTCAACAGCAAAGGAGTTTATAAACTGACATGTAAGGACTGCAACAAATTTTATATAGGAAGGACAAACAGGAGTTTTAACATCAGATTCAAAGAACATTTTCGAGACTTCATTCACGCAGAAGGGAAATCAAGCTATGCAAAACACGTTATCCATGCAGGACATCGCATGTTAAATATTGAAAACACCCTAACAGTAATACACAGAGAAAATAATCCAGCGAAGATAAACGTACTCGAAGAGATGGAAATCATGAAAGCAGCTCACAACAACGACAGCCTGATAAACGAAAACGAACCCAATACATGCAACCCCCTCTACCAGATCTTCAGTGAAACACCAGTTTTGAATCCTGCCGATGATGGGACAAGTCCCGAAAGCGCTACAGTTAAATAATTAAGTTGAGGAGACGGACCTTTCAGGTAAATATTCCATAATTTTATATTAATTTTGAATAATCATTGTGAAGATGGGTGAAATTATAAATTGATATAAAACACATTTTGATAATACACAAAGATAATAACAACTGTTGAACATCTGGAGGAAATTGAGATTTTAAAAGAAGATGAAAACAAAAGGTAATAAATGCGAACACACCTAGTGGCCGTAACCTTCTGTATAGGATAACTAAAAATGAATTGTATTCTATGAATAATAAAAAATAAATTTTAAGACAAAATTAAGAATAATTATAAATTAACTTTTATAAGATTCATGTTGTGTTTTGTTGAGGTTTATTCAAAATTAATATAAAATTATAGAATATTCACCTGAAAGGTCCGTCTCCTCAACTTAATTAATCATTTAACTGTAGCGCTTTCGGGACTTGTCCCATCATCGGCAGGTTTCAAAACTGGTGTTTCACTGAAGATCTGGTAGAGGGGGTTGCATGTATTGGGTTCGTTTTCGTTTTATCAGGCTGTCGTTGTGAGCTGCTTTCATGATTTCCATCTCTTCGAGTACGTTTATCTTCGCTGGATTATTTTCTCTGTGCATTACTGTTAAGGTGTTTTCAATATTTAACATGCGATGTCCTGCATGGATAACGTGTTTTGCATAGCTTGATTTCCCTTCTGCGTGAATGAAGTCTCGAAAAGGTTCTTTGAATCTGATGTTAAAACTCCTGTTTGTCCTTCCTATATAAAATTTGTTGCAGTCCTTACATGTCAGTTTATAAACTCCTTTGCTGTTGAAAATGTTATTTTCTTCAATGTTATTGTATTATGTTGTTTAATTTGTTATTGGTTCTGTATGCTATTTTTACGTTTTTATCGGCTTTCTTTAGTGCATTGGCTAATTTTGTCGTTTCTTTTCCTGTGTATGTAAGTGTTATCCATGTTTTCTTGTTGTAATTATAAATGGATAAAAATATGATAAAAATAGAAATAAAATCAAGAATGAATACAGCAAATAGTTCATATTATGCATTTCAAAGCATATTAAGTGAAATCTATACTTCACAGCGCCCTTAATTCAACTTTATCAGAAGATAATAAGGCGTATCGTATTGTATGGATCTGAATCATGGACTTTAACCAGTAAAATAGAACTTCTCCAGAATTGGGAGCGCAAAATTTTAAGAAAAATCTTTGGACCAACATGTGAAAATGGACTTTGGAGAATTGAAATAAATCACGAGTTACCACTTATTGGAAATACATTTTCTCTATTATCATAACTATTGGTTTTCGCGTCGGCCGCGGTGGACTAGTGGTTATGCTCCTTGCCTCTGGTCCCGAGGTTCGCGGGTTCAAAACCGGCCGGGGTCGATTGATTTTTTATGACGGAAAAATCCAAGGAGCAAGTCCTCCGGGAGGGACTTTAAGCCGTGGGTCCCGAGTCTGAAGATTTTCAGGCTCGTAAAAAATCGTTAAGCCTGAATGAAAAGGCCTCTAAGCAAAATTTACCGAATTTTCCCGTCCTAGTACTACCTTAGTTTCCTAGATGTCAGTATGAGGCGGAACGTTAACTACGGACCACTCAAAATGACAACTGTACGAAAACAAGTGTAACTAAATTAGTATGGTTCAAATACTTCCCTGCAGGGGGAGAGTGCCTAAATCTCTGTAAAGGGAAAACATAGGCTTACAATACGAAATTGTTTTTCACAACCTTGCCTGTAATGGAACTTTTTCCCTTGAGTATTAGCCTAAATGCACATATGAAACTAACACCCCAAATTGCAGAATATATATTTTTCTCTCCAAAGCCAACATTGCTCTTTCTCTAAACATATCGTTTCCGCAATAAATAAATTTAATTAAATATACTGAATATATATATATGTATATATATATATATATATATATTAAGTAAAGTAAAGTGATCCCACTACAGGCCTCAGGAGACCCTTGGGGTAGTAGGAGGTTAAGGCTCCCACTTTTTCTTGACAATCGGCACTTGATGTCAGCCCTGCGTGACGGCCGCCTTTACCCCAGAACAAGCGTCTGGTACTCATTTCAGTTAGAGGCTGAGTCGATCCCAGGGTCATAGTGCCGCCAGAAGGTTTGGGTCAGTTTAAAAATCCTGACCCCACCGGGACTCGAACCCTCGACCTTCCGGCTTGTAGCGCAGTGCCTTAACCACTACGCTACGGCGTGCCCCCATATATATATATATATAAGGGGCAACCTACATCTTTAGCCATTAAAAATATGGCATATATCTTTCTTTTTTCTCAGCAACAATGCTGGTTACAGAAATGAAATTTGGTATGTGATACCTACATTACAATGTGAACATGTTTGTATACTTAAGTACAATCTAAGTTCAGTCGTTATGGTTAATTAAATATTAAAAATGTCAGCTGAAATTGTTGCATTGTCTTGCCGTTTCCCTGACTATTTAACTCATGCCCCAAATGGGACTCAATGACCAATCACGTTTCAATGATTTCTGTTTCATAACCAATCAGAGTCGTGTTTCACGAAATATTTATCAGTGTTATAATTACCATATTAAAGAAAGCTCCTCCTTTTTAATATTCTGAACAGGTCTGACCATTATTTTGCAGTGACTGAGCCCGTGAGAAATACGGCTACCAGATTGTATATATAGTGCATGAATGTCAACGCATGCCGCATGCGGGAGTTAATATAAAAACATTTGTAAGAATTGATTATACCACCAAAAAAAGAAACCACTGTTTGCACTTTCTTAAATTTATTTTTTCCCAGGTAACAATCCAGAAAAATATAATTGTCATATTTACATCATACATCAGCAATGAATTAATATACAGTTTGACCTGTTTCATTTTTTCTCCACTAGAGAGCATTCTTACAATATTGCGTTCCTTTGGCAATAAATAGTATGATTTGGTTGCAGTGATAAACAAAAGATGCAGTAGAAGCGTACCTATCGTTTCTCATTTGTTTTCAAACATCGCCGTTTACATTAAATATATAAATACTTTAAAATAACTATAGTTAAATAATGATTTGTGAGTAAACAGCTTAATTTTATTCGTTAAATAGTCCTAACAAATGCCACTCTTGATTTCCAAATTCTCTAGATAAATTGGAAATCACTCGTGGCATTACTTATGAAAAATAAAATATTTACACTCTGTATAATTAAACAATTGTACTATATTTCATAGCTACAAGATTAATGAGTAAAATAAAACAAGAGTCATTAAAATATATTGAAATTTAGGAAAATTATCATAAGTAATGCCACGAGTGATTTCCAAATTATCGATAAATTCACGACTCACGAAGTGAGGAGTGAATTTATCTAGAGAATTTGGAAATCAAGAGTGGCATTTGTTAGGACTATTTAACGAATAAAATTAAGCTGTTTACTCACAAATCATTATTTAACTATAGTTATTTTAAAATATTTATATATTTAACGTAAACGGCGATGTTTGAAAACAAATGAGAAGCGATAGGTACGCTTCATCTGCTTATTTTGTTTATCACTGCAACCAGATCAGAAATGATTATCACCACATCTGTTGTTAAGAGGATTGAAAATCAAACTCTTAAATGGTATGGCCACATGCAGAGAATGGAAGATGAAAGATGACCAAAAAAATATATACCAACGGTCACCCCCTGAAAGAAATATACGTGGCAAACCAAGATGGAAATGGAAAACTTATGTCAGAACTATAATGGTTGACAGGAATTTGGAAGAAGGAGATTGGAATGATAGAAATAAATGAAAACTGAAGACGGCAAACCTATAAGTGGGCGAAAGTCAAAGAAGAAAAAGAAGATAACGTGTTACTTTTTTAACAATCTAGTTCCCATAAGAAGACAGGGAAGTAAGTTTTCATACAAAATGTGGATGCATGGGAAAGAGGAAGTCGTGAGTGATTCTTGAATTAAGTGTATCATGAAGAACCACTTACTGCGAGGGAAGATTTAATTCCGGCGAACAAGAAAATAAATTCGTAAATCATCTTCCTTATAATTGCATCATAGGCCTAAGTTACATTTACGAAATTCTTCTTCTTCTTTTCAAGGAGTAGGTCAATGCGACCTGTTCCGGTCTCAAGTCCATCGTTTCCTTGGCCGTCCCAAAGATCTTTTTCCATGCGGTTTGTAGATGTTGATCGTTTTGGTAATCTTGTATTGTCCATTCTGTCTAAATGTTCTTTCCATCGGTGTTTATGCTCTTCTAGTTTGTCGAGTATTGAAAATATCTCCAGTTCATTTCTTATTGATTCATTATGTAATCTATCCATGCGTGTACATTCTTTTACGGATCTTAAAAATTTCATTTCAGTGGCTTGAATGTGTGAGATATATTTTTTGTAAGTACCCAAGATTCAGATCCATATGAAAGAAGGGGAACAGCCATAATTTTATAAAACCTGAGCTGAGTTTCTCTTCGAGTCTTTCGGAGGGTTCTTCTTATGGCGCCGCACATCATTTGATATCGGTTTAATTTATTACGTATATCACTATATGTTATATCTTTAACAAGATAGTTAAAGAGGAAATTAGGTATTTAACTAAATCATTATCCGCTGTGGTCTCGAGGTAGCGTGCTGCCTTGTCACACAGTGGGCCCGGGTTCGATCCCCGGTCGGGGCAGTTTTTCTGGGTGAGGTTTTTATCGGGGTTTTTCCTCACCTGTAAGACAAATGTCAGAAAAACTGTAAGGCCCAAACGGTCCCCGAAATCATATAGCCATCATTAGCATCATCATCCTTCACCGGTGTGGAAAGCAACGGGAAGCTACCACACCTACAATTCCCTAGTAAAGCTGCAAAGCATAGCATGAAAATGCTATGATTGCAGTGAAGGACCTGCCTTCGGGCAGAATTACTATTGATGGATGTATACTGTATCCAAATTAAGTTCCAGTTGTACTGTAAACAAACTTGCATAAGGTATTACTTCCCGACTCCGTTATTGGCAACCATGGTGCTACTTTTACCCGCCATATGACCGAATTGTGTATGAAACTGTCAGTGATATAAACACTTTTCTTAGGCAATATCCTATTTTACGAGAAATAAGACTGAATACAAGGTAAGATGGTACCAATAATTAGTAACTTCCATTTATTATTTATTTATGACAAAAAATAATATATGGGCCTACTTAATCAGACGTTTACGCTTTTTCTTTGAGTCAATAGATATCCTTTATTTACAATTTCATTAGGTCTGCGAGCAGAATATACGCTCAATGCTGACTCACCTGTAAATTCTGCTGTTATTTTCACCACATCCTCAATGGTTAATGTAGAATATTTTTCACTAAATTGTTTGAAAACATTCAAAATAATTTGTTTCTTTCCGCTTTTCAAATGTTTACATTTTTTGATGCTTCACACATTGTATAGGAGAAGCAGTCATTTCAAACAATTGAAATTCTAAAATATTCTGTATTGCGCATGCGAAAGAATCAAACAATTAAATGCTTCTTTCTTTAATTTATTAAAATGCTATATATTTTTAAATTCTCCCACATAACTTATATCGACATATCCATCCATAGTAATTCTGCCCGAAGGCAGGTCCTTCACTGCAATCATAGCATTTCCATGCTATGATTACAGCTTTACTAGGGAATTGAGTAGGTGTGGTAGCTTCCCGTTGCTTTCCACACCGGTGAAGGATGATGATGATAATGGTAAGGATGATAATGATAAGGATGATGACCATATGATTTCGGGGATCGTTTGGGCCTTAAAGTTTTCCCGACATTTGTCTTAAAGGTGAGGAAAACCCCCGATAAAAACCTCACCCAGAAAAACTGACCCGACGGGGATCGAACCCGGGCCCGCTGCGTGACAAGGCAGCACGCTACCTCGAGACCACAGCGGTGGACAAATAGACACATGATAGATTATATATATATATATATATATATATATATATATATATATATTATTTTTCTTATCATACCATATTAAGCTTGCATTGCTCAATGTTAAAGATTTAATTATAACATCGATAAAGCGTCACTGCTATAAAGTAAAATAAATATTTCTCTTTAATTTGCTTACTTGATATAGTCAGCTACTAGATGGCAGTGAAGACAGTGTTCTCGCGACATCTAGTAATAATGGAGAGTATAATACATATATAAGAAAAATAAGTGTTTGAATTGGATTCGCCTGGTAGTGTAATGGATATCACGCTGAGGTACAGACTCAGAGATCCGGGTTCGAATCCCGTCCAGGCATTTATTTTTCTTATCATACCATATATATATATTGTTATTTTACTCATTTCGAGTATTAGAAAGCGAACTGCTTTTTCTTACACGCTTAAAGGTAAAAAGTTATCCTTCGACCAATGAAAACGCAGTCCATACATCTGGTTTGTTTACATTACAACTGGAACTTAGGTCGGAAGAGTTATAACAATTGAGTCGCAGCCTATATTTTTTTTTAGTGATTCGCCGAACCCGCAAGAAAAATGCATTTATGTTATAAAGATTTTCAATGTTTACACATATTTCTATACCTAAAGTTTTAATTTCCTTCTCCACTGGTCTCTATCCATCTACTCCATGTGTTCCAGTCCTCTTGTTCTCATTCCAGTTCTTATTTCTAGCATTCCACGAGTTTCGAAGTCTTCCTTTCTTTCCTCTTCCACGTTCATACCATTCCAATGTTTTTTTTTATGGGTAACTTTTCTTCTTACATTTGCCGTACATGCCCATACCAATTTAATTGATTTTACCTTATATAATCTACTATTGAATATTTAATATTAATTTTTTTTCTAGTATGACTTTTTCTCTTCCAATTTTGAACATCTTGCTGCTCTCCTCAGAAATCAATTTCCATCGACATAAGTTTCTGTTGAATTTCCATACAACAGCTCCATATGTGATGATGATGATGATGATAATAATAATAATAATAATAATAATAATAATAATAATAATAATAATAACATTATACAGAAATGTAATTTCAAAATATCAATAAGTAAAACGAAAATCCTAGCTTTTAAGGGATCAGATACCGTAAAAGCTAAAATAATTCTGGAGGGGGAACCCATTGAACAAGTGAACCATTTTAAATACCTGGGTTATGAAATCTCCTATTTTAAAAATGAAGATCTATTTAACAAACTTAATAAATTTAATTATGTATCTGGAACAATCAAAAGGATATTTAAAAGCACAAGAAAAGAAACAAAACTAAAATTTTATAAAGTAGTGGCAGTCCCCTTACTATTGTACGGTAGTGAATTTTGGGTTTTAACTAAAAGAGAAGAGAAGAGAAGATCATAGAAGCAGCTGAAATGAGATTTCTGAGAAGTGTGGCTGGTTGCAAACTTATAGATAAGAGAAGAAGTGAAGATATTAGAAATGAGCTAAATATCTTTAAACTCTTAGATAGAATAAAAGAATCTAGAAAAACTGGAAAGAACATGTTCAAAGAATGGAAGATGATCGCATTCCCAAAATTATACTTAAATACAAACCAAAAGGACGCAGGAATGTTGGTAGACCGAAGAAGAGATGCATCCAACTTTTGAATGAGAATCTATGAGACCGGAACAAGCCACATGGGCTTAATCCGTGATTGTTGATGATGATGATGATGATGGTGATAATAATAATACTCCACAACAGCTATAATAAAACCAATGGCCCGGACTACCTTGTTGTTTCTTCGTGTGTGTGTGTGTGTGTAAATGAGAAACAGGTGATCCTGCTCTCCCCGCTTTAGGGTCTTATTTATTGCCCTCTTCTTTGTTTACAAATGTGTTGTTTGAGATGTTTTGTGAATTTTGGGTTGTGAAAAATAAATTATGTTACGTTGGGCCGCAAGGGAAGTTTTTTTTTCTTTTTTTGGAAATTAACATAGCTGGGAGAGGATGAAACGATTGTTGACGCTTTATTTGAGTTGTATAGAAATTTAAGCACAGAGAGGGATAAAAAACCGAGAAGAAAGCTGTTATGTATACGCATAGTAGGTAGAATGTGTTTAGAGTTTATCTACTGTAGTGTTGCTTTAGTAAGTTATTAGTTGTATTTTTTTTTTTAGAATTGTTAATTTTAAATTATTTTGTAATTATGAATTTGTATTTAAATGTGTTATTTATTGTACTGTGTAGTGTAATGTAGTCTCGTAGCCGAGCGGTTAAGGCAGGAAGCCTTGGCGCAGAGCTACGGGACTTGCGCTGGTTCGAGTCTCCATGGGGAAGAAATTTTCTCACGGTATTTCGGCCAGTTTGGGACCGGTGTCAACCCAGCATCGTGAGATATTTGGGTAGCTAAATAAGTAGCGACTCCAGGTTGAGAAAACCAGCTATAACGGCTGGATGATCATATATCTCTGTGATTGACACACGTGGATGTGAGGCCAGTTGCCGGATGGTAGGCTAAGGGCCTTCTAGGTCTGTCGCACCACGAGTAGGAGTAGTGTAATGTGGTGTCATGTGTGTTTTATGTGTCATGTGTGTTTCATGTGTCGTTTTATGAAAGATGGTCTGAACAATTTAAACGGAAAAACTGCACTTAAACTAGCGTGAAATATTTTCAAAGTCCTATAGAACAATAGTGCGCATGCGCCAGAGTTTATAGAGCCAGCCATAACTCACAATCGAACCACATATCGATTATCATCCTCGATTACTATCCGTCGCTATGAAATTTTAATGAATAATACTTCCAAATCTATGTTAAAAAATATATTAACAATATTAAAATTACCAAACGCTTATTAAAAAATGGGTGTACACTTACTTATCACTCCCTAACGCTGATCCAACCAGCGATAACCCAAAATAGCAATAGAAAAATCATAGATTAAGCAATATACTCTGTGGAGAAAATAGCAGTTAGCATCACAATATTGTCTAATAGTGTCATAAAATTGTGATTTGCATATTTAAATAAATACTTCAAAATTGTTTTTAGAGGAAGAGATCCAGTGAGAACCAAAATTATTTTAGAAAATCAAAGTATAGAACAGGTGTCTAGTTTCAAATATTTGGGCTGTGATGTTGGCTACAATGTGGAAAGAGATATTGACTCCAAAATAAATAAATTTCAGACGGTGTGTGGAACAATACAGAGAACATTCAAAAATAAAATTAGAAAAGAAACCAAGATAAAAATGTATAATGTTATGGCGGTTCCCATAATATTGTATGGATGTGAAACTTGGGCTCCAGTGAAAAGACAGAAGGATAGAATACAGACGACAGAGATGCGGTTCCTAAGGCAAGTAAAAGGATGTACAAGATTGATCACATGGATGGAATGAGTAAGGAGAGATATCCATTGTTAGCCAGAAACTATCAAGCAAGAGGAAGGCGTGATGTCGGAAGACCTAGAAGACGTTGGGCTGATGCAATATGAAGTCGGAACGGGCAATTGCCTAATCCCTGGAGTGATGATGATGATGATGACTTCAAAATTGGCTAATAATGTTATAAAAATTGTTTGAAAACCATTGAAGAGATGGAAGGACCAATTCGACCTATAATGAGTTCGGAACAGGCCATTGGGCTTAACCCTTGTTGTTGTTGTTGTTGATGATGATGATGATGATGATGATATTGTGAAAAGAAAAATTAATGTCTGAACCAGCAATCGAACCGTGGACCTCTCCTTCTCCGTAGGAGTGTGCAGTCCACTACACCATTCTAGACTTGGTACAAACACTAACAATTCTTTCCAATACCCTAGCAAAGCTGCAAATCTTCTTCTTCTTCTTCTTCTTCTTCTTCTTCTTCTTCTTCTTCTTGCTTCCAAGTATTAGGCCAAGGCCTGTTACGATCCTATAGAAAATTTTCCCTCCAGCGTTCTTCGGGGAAATTCTCGTACAAGACTTGAAGGCATAATAATAGTCCCTTCGATTGGTTGCTGGCCAAAGGAATATTAAATAATTTAGTAAATACAGAATAAGAGCTATAGTTTACAACAATATAACTGAAAAGTCAAGCGCTAGTAGAAGTGCAGTTGAGCCATTTAAACAATTCTAGCTTTTATGAAACCGGAACGAGCCAACAGGCTGAATCCCTGGATGATGATGATGATGATGTCATTTCATGTATGTGGAAGCTATAACGTATTGATCTTGTTAGATCTTCCATTTGGTCCGCGATACAAATACGTTTGAGCTGCTTTGTTTTACAAACTTCCTACGTGACGAACTTTTCATGCGTAGGAATAGAAACCACGGTGCAGATGTTAAAATTGGAATGCAAGTGTAAATATAGTTCTGTACATTACGAATTATTATCTGTTGAAAAATCTAAAGTTAAATTGAAGTTGTAAATAAACCAGAGACTGTTGCCCTATTGGTGAGGGAAATGACATTGCAGAGAGTTGAGTACAAACAGAGAGAAATGAAGGAAAGGTGCTGTGAAGAGTGAAAGTGAATGTTTACGGAAAGTAAGAAAGAAAAACTAGTCTTACGGAGAAAGTAGCAGCGTTCCGAGACATCGTGAGACCTCTTAACACTTTTTCCTTCAAAAATATTTGATCAGGCATTACCATCCTGTAGCCCCGAGCACCCTACTAGCGTCAAGGTTATTCTTTCCTTATATATCCGCTTCATCGTCATCAACAATCACGGATTAAGTCCATGTGGCTTGTTCCGGTCTCATAGATTCTCATTCAAAAAGTTGAATCCATCTTTTTTTCGGTCTACCAACATTCCTGCCTCCTTTTGGTTTGTAATTAAGTATGATTTTTTGTATGCGCTCGTCTTTCATTCTTCGAACATGTTCTTTCCAATTGTTTCTAGAATCTTTTTATTTTATCTAAAAGTTTAAAAACACTTTAAATATTTAGGATGTGACATCAGCTATGGGTATGATAAAGATATTGAACACAAAACACATCAGTTCCAAGCTATTTGTGGTACAATAAATAGAACATTGAATAATAAAGCCCATAAACAAACAAAATTAAAATGTTATAAAACAATGGCTGTCTCTGTCCTTTTGTATGGGAGTGAATCTTGGATTACCGCTACCAAACAAGAAAGTAAAATCCAAGCAGCCGAGATGAAATTTTTAAGAAGAGTAAAAGGCTGCACTAGAATGGACCAGATAAGAAACGAGGATATCCGTGAAGAACTACAGATCTACTCCATAAAAGAAAATATATTTAACAACAAGATACAGTGGAAAGAACATGTAGAAAGAATGGAAGAAAGAAGATTACCAAATAAAACCTTCCATTATTTTCCAAGAGGAAGAAGAGATGTCGGACGTCCTCGGAAGAGATGGTCTTAGATCTATTAGTGAAGACGGAACAGGCAACTCTTGCCTAAACCAGGAAGTGAAGAAGAAGTTTAAAAACATTTAGCTCATCTCTAATATCTTCACTTCTTCTTTTATATAGGAGTTTCCAGCCAGCTACACTTCTCAGAAATCTCATTTCAGCTGCTTCTATAATCGTCTCTTCTCTTTTAGTTAAAACCCAAAATTCACTGCCATACAACAGTAAGGGGACTGTCACAGCTTTATAAAATTTTAGTTTTGTTTCTTTTATTGTATTTTTAAATATTATCTTAATTGTGCCACATATATAATTAAATTTATTATGTTTGTTAAAAGATCTTCATATTTAAAATAGAAGATTTCATAACCCGGGTATTTAAAATGGTTCACTTGTACAACGGGTTTCCCCTCCAGAATTATTTTAGCTCTTACGGTATCTGATCCTTAAAAAGCTAAGGTTTTCGATTTACTTATTGATATTTTGAAATTATAATTCTGTATAATATTATTTAATTGAAAGAGTGATTTCTGTAGACCATCATCTGAGCTAGATATTAAAACTTGGTCGTCTGCAAAAAAGTAAGGTGTCTAAGATCTTATTTCTTATTTTGAGATGAGAGTCCAAATGTATCTGCCAATTATATATGATATCGTCGATATAAACATTAAAAAGGGAGGATGAAAGCGGACATTCCTGTCTTATATTGATCTTTCATATACTACGCATCTTTAATGCAATAATAAAGTCAAAAATGTATCGTAATATTTTTTTTCATCTACATACACTCCCATTTATTTGCGGAAAATTATATCAGGCATATGTCCACCTTCTTCAATGTGCATTGTGCATTTAGAAGAAACAAGTCTACAACATATCAGATTTTTAGTATAAGACAGATTTTAGAAAAGAAATGGGAATATAATGGTACTGTACATCAACTATACGTAGACTTCAAAAAAGCATATGATTCAATTAAGAGGGAGAAGTTATATAGTATCCTGCTGGAGTTCGGAATTCCTAAAAAGTTAGACTTATACGAATGTGTCTAAATGGCACAAAGAGTAGGGTGCGTGTAGGCAAACAGTTTTCAGACACTTTTGAAATCCAGAATGGGTTGAAGCAAGGAGATGCACTATCTCCTCTACTATTTAATTTTGTACTAGAGCATGCCACTAAATCTTTAGAGAATGAGGAAGGCTTACAACTCAATGGTATTAATAAGCTGTTAGTTTATGCTGATGATGTAGTACTATTGGCCGATAGCAAGGAGATACTAAAGGACAACATGCACACACTACTGAATGACACTAGGAAATTAGGACTGGAAGTAAATATCAATAAAACTAAATATTTGGTCACACGTAGAAATACATTATATAATGGAAATGGACAGCTAATGACAAATGAAGGGAAATTTTGAGGAAGTGGCTGAATTCAAATAACTAGGAACAATAATCACAAATAGGAATGAGATGCACAAAGAAATTAAACATAGGCTCAATTCTGGAAATGCGTGCTATTATGTATTACAGAGACTCTTGATGTCCCAACTCCTTTCAAAAAACGTTAAACTGAAAATATATAAAACTTTTATTCTACCAGTTATATTATATGGGTGCGAAACATGGGCTCTTAATTTAAGGGAGGAAAGGAGATTACAAGTATTTAAAAATAAAGTACTTAGGAAAATTTTTGGACCAAAGAGAGATGAACAGACAGGTGAATGGAGAAGACTACATAACAATGAACTACATGGTCTTTATAGGAAGCCAGATATAATAAGAACAGTTAAGTCTCGTAGACTGCGATGGGCAGGACATGTTGCACGTATGGGGAATGAAAGACTTGCATGGAAGCTTCTTGTAGGAAAACCAGAGGGAAAACGCCCAGTTGGTAGACCAAGAATGAGGTGGGAGAATAACATTAACTATGATTTGAGGGAAGTAGATTATACAGGGAATGATTGGAAAGGATTAGCTCAGGATAGGGATGTATGAACAGCTTATGTCCGTGCGGCCATGAACCTACGGGTTCGATAGTGCCAGTGAGTAAGTAAGTAAGTAAGTAAGCCAGAAAATGGTGGATTTTATTTGTACTTTTTTTGTCCTTTTTGACTTTTTTTTGGCTTATTGGTCCTATTTTTAGCATTTTTTAGGCCTTGACGTCTTCTTCTTCTTTTTTTTTTTTTTTTGCAACTTTACCTTCTTTTGACTTTATATCATTTGTATAAATCAAGAATCCGCAGAGTCAAGACAATACCAACTTCTCTTAAAAACACTACCTAGTTTTTACTTTCCAAAGACTTTTCACATTGCAAACAATTTTGTTCCGCGAAAAACTATTAAACCCTTACAAAATACCCCGTTATTTTAACCAGCCTTAAACCCTAAGACTACCGAATTTCCCCTGTAATCATCATCATCATCATCATCAACAACAACAACGTTCACGGATTAAGCCAATGTGGCTTTTTCTGGTCTCAGATTCTTTATTCAAAAAGTTGAATCCATCTCTTTTTCAGTCTACCAACATTCCTGTCTCCTTTTGGTTTGTAATTAAATATATTTTTTAATATGCGTTCATCTTTCATTCTTTGGACATGCTCTTTCAAGTTTTTTCTAGATTTTTTTATTTCATCTAAACTTTAAAAATATTTAGAAATAAAATTCTTGCATATTCAGCCAAAAAAATTAATACAAACCCACCTCTGCTATACTCCACATTAAACCCAGAAACTAATCCGAATTCCCCTTCAGCAAAATCAAAGGGCGTTCGATTAGTTTGAGCTAATCAAGAAGTAAATCATACTAAAGCTAGAGGTAGAGTTAAAAAATAAATCATAAAGAGCAAGTTAATTAATTTAAATACTTAGGATATAATCTAACTTATAATGAGGAATGTGATATATCCTTTAAAATACAAAACTATAATACAGCTTTAAGAATTATCAACCAAGTTTTTAAACCATCAAAAGTGCAGAGACACACAAGAATGAAAATCTATAAAATTCTCGCTAGAACCATAATCTGTTATGGCAGTGAAGCTTGGACCATCAGAACTCAGGATGATCGTCATATTACAGCCATGGAGATGAAATTTCTGCGACGAACTGCAGGTTATAGCCTTCTAGACCACCAAAGAAATTCAACAACAGCCAGAGAGTTAAACATCGTACCTATATCTGAATACCTCCAAGAATATAGAAACAATTGGCTAGCCCATATTCAGCGCATGGATCGTCACAGAATACCAAAACAAATTCTTCACTACATTCCTCGAGGCAGAAGATCTGTGGGTCCACCTTTTCGGAGATGGCGCGAGACCGTAACGGGCCACTGGGCCTAATACTTGAAAGGACGATGATGATGATGATAAATCATAAATAAATTTGGGGCTCATATCAATATATATTCGTCTCTTCTTTTATCTAGAAGTTGGAAGCCAGCTACACTTCTCAGAAATCTCATTTCAGCTGCTTCTATGATCTTCTCCTCCCGTTTGATCAAAACTCACTTCCACACAACAGTAAGGAGACTGCCACTGGTTTGTAAAATTTTATTTTATTTTTGTTTCGTTTCTTGTATTTTCCAACATTCTTTTAATTGTGCTCTGTAATAAGATTTAAAATGTTTGATTGCAGTGTGGGATTCCACCGGACGATACTCTTCCCAGTTCCTGTTCGGTAACTACTACTGGCTGGGCTCCTACACCTCGTGTCACCAGCTGCCTCAAGCTGCCTACACGGTGGTCAACCTGAGAGTCAATGTGTCCGGCGTGCTGACTCCTGCCTCACGCGACACTTCCCTGGGCGTGTGCCTGCCGGCCTCATGCCACCGGGCAGATGTCCAGCAACTTGTCTACCTCATGGCACCTCCTCAAGTCACCGTGCTGGGCGCCCGTCCTGTGCCAGATCCTACATTCTCTATATGGGAAGAGCCTGTACTCTATATTCTCATGTGAGTACACACACACTATTTATTATTATTGTTGTTATTATCAGTATTATTATTATTATTATTAGTTGTTTAATGTCACCGCGTTGTCATTTCGACATTCTAGTATTCTCTCCTGGCATGGTATTATTGTAACCCACTTCTGAGGTTGGGACGCTGGAAGGCGGAGTTACGCTGCCCGATGATATATATATATATATAAAATAGGTGATGATGATGGTAATGATGCGCCAGGAGAGGCCTTAATCCTAAACTTAATGAGTATGATAATGATGATAACAATGGGCAGATGATGTTCGGGTACCGTTCGGGCCTTAAAGTTTCCTGACATTTGTCTTATATGTGAGGAAACACCCCGAAATAAAACCATCATCCCGGAAACTTGTCCCGACCGGGGATCGAACCCGTGTCCTCTGCGTGATAAGGCAGCACGCTACCTCGAGGCCACAACGGTGGACTTATTATTATTATTATTATTATTATTATTATTATTATTATTATTATTATTATTACTGAAGGTGTACAAGCAGTTATGAATATCAGAGGATTGGAGGAAGATCAATGGATGGACAGAGAGGAATGGCGTTTGGTTTCCGGAAGACGACGGCAGCTGCCATGATACAGGATGATGATTATTATTACTATTATTATTATTATTATTATTATCATTATTATTATTATTATTATTATTATCATTATTGTAGCCATCTCTACAGGAGGACATTAAAAATACATTTGACGATTTGAGAAACTGCGCAAGAGGAAGGCACGACTGCTCTCGTCAATACATTTCTTCTACGTTGCAGAGATAATACGATTCATAAATTCAAGGGGATAAAAAGAATATTATAGTCCAGCCGCTGAGTTTCCGTCCCTGGCGTTTTCATGACAGTGTTGCCGATATGGATATGCAGTGGGAGGGCCCGCTTTATGTGCCACTGAAGCCATGCGTTTAGCAGAAATACAGCCGACAACATCGCAGCAATTTCAAACCTTACTAGCTGCGTCAAAAGCATTGATTAGTTGTGGCAGACGTTCACTCCCACTTCAACAATTTCCTTATTGACAGTAGAGGGCAAGTTTCTCCCTTTACCCCTCGTACAACCTAAACGTCAGGGCCGGGGACTAAGGGGCTGGACTGTAGTATCTGCACAGACGCAAAGGATTTACCAACGCACTGAGCAATCATTAAGATAGCCTATTCACCCGGAAATCTTCTACGAGGTCATGATACGAATCCGATCGTTAAAGCCTAAGTCAATATATGTTGTGTGTTTTTCAGTTTCTTATTTATGTAGCTGACATGGAATCCCATTGATTTTTGTTTCAGAGTGATTATCAGTGTGGTAGGACTGATGGTTGCTATAGGGACAGCATACGATATAATTCTGCAACGGAGAAATCAGCAAAACGTTGAAAAAACCCCAGGTTAGTCACAAATATTATCAAACCATGTTACGAATAAGTTCGTTACACAGGAATCATCAATTGAATAACGTAAGTGGAAAAACCCTGTGGCAGCCAATGCTATTATAATTTTCTTTATACCGGGCTTCCAATATAAACCCGGACCGGCCTCACGGGGTTTCACCCGTCAGGCAGCGCTCTCTCCTCGTCCGCATTTCACTCTGCCAGCTGCTCGTCCTTGAACTAGTCAGTTTACTATCGTTCGACAAGATGAGACGTCAGTTGACATTAGAGCAGCGCATTTAAGTGTGTAAATGTTATTATAAATACGATTCAGCTCGTCGTGTTCGCGAGGAATTTATTCGGAACTTCCCTGGACAATTACCTCCTTCCAGATCGACAATCCACGATCTTGTGACTAAATTTGAGACCACTGGTTCAGTACAAAATAAGAAACACACGCGAAGGCGTACGGTTCTCACCGAAGAAAAATTAGACGAAATTGGCGAAAATTTGGAACGTTCACCACAAAAATCATTACCGAAATTAGCACACCAAGTTGGGATTTCAGTATCTTCTCCACATACAGCAACAAAATTGTTAAAACTCAAACACTTACAAGTGTACACGTGTTCATTATCTAAACCAAGGTGATCCCATAGCACGTGTGCGGGAGGACAACATTTCCACCATTTTCTATAAGTTAAGAAACAGTTCAAGGACGGGTGGCAGGCAGGGTGAATTGCGGGAGGAAGAGACAGCACTGTGTGCCGGGTGAAACTCCGTGAGGCCGGTCAGGTTTTATATTGGAAGCCCGTTAGTTATACCAATTCTAATTGGGAGAAAAAAAGTATTGTATTGTAAGCCCATGTTTTTCCTTTACAGAGATTTAGGCGCTCTTCCCCTACAGGGAAGAATTTGAACCATACTAATTTAGTTACACTTGTTTTCGTGTAGATGTCATTTTGAGTGGTCCGTGGTCAGCGTTCCGCCTCATACTGACATCTAGAAAACCAAGGTAGTACTAGGACGGGAAAGTTCGGTAAATTTTACTTAGAGGCCTTTTCATTCAGGCTTAAGGATATTTTACGAGCCTGAAAAAATTCAGACTTGGGACCCACGGCTTAAAGTCCCTCCCGGAGGACTTGCTTCTTGGAATTTTCCGTCCTAAAAAAAATCCATCGACCCCGGCCGGGTTTGAATCCGCGACCCTCGGGACCAGAGGCAAGGAGCATAACCACTAGTCTACACCTATAATTCTATAGATAAAAAAGTAAAGTGATCCCACAACAGGCCCGGAGGCCCTTGGGGTAGTAGGAGGTTAAGGCTCCTACTTTTTCTAGACAATCGGCACTTTATGTCAGCCGGGTTGTCAGCCCTGCGTGACGGCCGCCTTTACCCCCAGAACAAGCGTCTAGTACTCACTTCAGTTAGAGGCTGAGTCGACCCCAGGGCCATGGTGCCGCCAGAGGGTTTGGGTCAGTTTAAAAATCCTGACCCCAACAGGACTTGAACCCTCGACCCTCCGGCTTGTAGCTCAGTGCCTTAACCACTATGCTACGGCGTGCCCCCAATTCTATAGATACCAACCTATAATTCTCTAGTAAAAAAGCATATCATGAAAATGGTATGGTTGCAGTAAAAGACCTGACCTCGGGCAGAATTACTATAGATGGATGGATTTTTACATTTTCAAAATTACTTCAAAACAGTTTTCTTAAAATTATAAAAAATATTTCAAACAGATTTTTCTTTAATTTCATAAATGATTTAAAATCGATTTTTTAATATTCTTAAAATTGAATCGAAATTAATTTTTCAGAAGTCAAAATAAAATCAAGTGCCGCATTTATAAACATAAAAGATGGCAACTGTGAGGTTGATAAGGACGGAATTGTCTGATGTTTAAATTTAGATTTATATGGAGAATCATACCTTGGAATTTTATTAATTTTACTTTTATGTGTGCACATGCGCAGGTCCTGCGGAATGCAATGGAAACCACCTGACCTACACATCGACGGGGCCAGAGCAATCAACCAAACCAGAAACAGAATCAACCAACAAAACAAAACAGAGTACGTTGAACGCAGGCTTTCATGGCCGATAATAATATTATTTATTAAGAGATTCCGGACTATGTGGCCTTGGTCCATGACGTTTCCCCCTCGACTGGGGAGCCTCCGACCAGGTAACACTATAGTCCAGCCGCTGATTCTCCGGCCCTGACGTTTTCACGACAGTGTTGCCGATATGAATATGCAAGGGACTCACCGCTTTATATACTATTGAGCAACTGAAGCCACGCGGTTAGCAAAAATACAGCCGACAACATCGCAGCAATTTCAAATCTTACCAGCGGCGTCAAGTGCAGTGATTGGTTGTGGCAGACATTCAATCCTTTCTTCTTCTTCTTCTTCTTCACTTCACGAGCTAGGCAAATTGCCTGTTCCGCCTCACAGTTGTTCTGCCCATCTTTTCACTGGCCTTCCTACATTCTTTGAACCTCTTGGCTTGTAGTTGAATGCTGCTCTTGGTAATCTTGATACATTCTATCTTTCCACATGTGCAAACCATTTCTCTCTAAATTCTCTGATTTTGTCATCCAGTGGATATCTATTTAACTCAGTTCTTATATCCATCCATAGTAATTCTGCCCGAGGGCAGGTCCTTCACTGCAATCATAGCATTTTCATGCTATGCTTGCAGCTTTACCAGGGAATTGTAGGCGTGGTAGCTTCCCGTTGCTTTCCACAAGTTCTTATATATTCATTCCGTATCCGATCCAATCTTGTGCAGCCTTTTGTTCTTCTAAGGAGATTCATTTCTGCGCTTTGTATTCTATTTTGCAATTTTTTTGGTCATAACCCAAGTTTCGCTCCCATAAAGTAATCCCATTTCAACTATTTCCTTACTGGCAGTAGAGAGCGAGTTTCTCCCTTTACCCCTCGTACAGCCTAAGCGTCAGGGCCGGAGACACAGCGGTTGGGCTGTACCTAGAAGTACCTCACCACTGAAGATGAAAAATGACTGGACGATCGAGATTGGAATGCCAGTGGAATGAGGAGGAGAATGACAGTAGATTAAATTGGCACAGGAAGATGTGAAACGTTGTGATACTTGATAAATAAATTAATAATTAGGGCAAGGCATTTAATGACCTATAAATTGGTAAAAATGCAAAATAAAAAATGCATTTATAACCTAAAAATGCAAAAAATGACCAATAAAATAAAAAATGACAAATAAAAAGTTAAGAATTGCCAATAAAAATACTATTTATTAGATTAACTACTCACTTGATTACTGAATTACATAAAATTTAACTTAACATCAAAATATTAAGAGAAAAGTATTTAAAAAATACATATTACAGTACCTTTTATTGCAGAAAATCCATTTCAATTACACAGTGCACTTTTACAGCAATTTTGAATTGCAGTTAACAATCAGAATAAGGGTAGAACCTAGCATAAGCTCTAAGAAATTGAATAAAATTCCTAGAAGTGGGCAAGATCTTATTGCACATACCTTGAAAAAATGGGTAGTAGTTAGCAAAACAACTACTTAATTCCAAGAAATTGTATTGACAAGGGAAAATACTGAATTATAATAAAAATCTTAAATCAAATACAAATAATGTCACAGCCTTCCGGAAAAGTGTAAAAAATGCTCAAAATGACCTAAAAATTGCCAGAAAATGACCTATCCCTAAAAAAAGTTAAGAAAATGCAAAAAAAAATGCCCTAACAAATTGCTTTTATTTAATCCGTTTTTTAATGCCGTACATTTTCATATATGCAAGCAATGTTTCAACCTTCATAAGAAAAAATATGCAAAATCATTAATTGCTTTCCCTATTAATAATAATCCCAAGAGCTATAATAGGCCACCTTGATGTTTCTTCCATTTGGCCCGCAATACAAGTAAGTTTTTTGCGGCTTTGGTTTACGTTAATAATTTAATTAACTTTTTACATAATAATGAGATCGACTGAGATATCAGCTTCAAAAATTGTATAATATTATAATTTTGGAAATACTTTACAACATGTGGCGCGAAAAAAAAATTCTAAGTTCCAATCATACACCATGCGCATGCGCCAACAAACGCGAAGCGGTCTACACTATGCAATCACGGGGTGTAGCTAACATTTTTTTTTGTTCAATGTCACCTGTCTGTCATTCGACATTTCAGGTATTCTCTCCTGGCATTGGCGTATTGTAACTCACTTCTGAGATTGGGGCGCCTGGAAGGCGGAGTTACGCTGCCCCAATGATATGATGGGTGATGACGATGGGTAATGATGCGCCAGGAGAGGCCTTAAACCTAAACTTAATCTAATGAGGTGAATATGATATTGATGATAATGATGGCCAGATGATGTTCGGGGACCATTTGGGCCTTAAAGTATCCTGACATTTGTCTTACAGGTGAGGAAAAATCCCTATATACGGTATTTAACGAACCTAATAGTTTACCTAACGCAATTCAAGCACTCTAACCTGTGAAAGAACAACGTAAAAGCTAACCTTACGCAATTTAAGCACTCTACCCTGTGAAAGAATGCAACGCCCAAAAATAAATATTAAGTTGTGAAATTCTTAAATATATGTGTACTGTTAATTAGTGCATACTCTATGTTGGCTGCATTGGAACACGTTTTTGTTCTTGCATAGAATATTCGTTAAAATCAATATGGATGCCACGACTTCATGCTAAGTGTAGTTATATATCACAGAAAAATACGTATATTGAAACTAGCTAATACCCGGCGTGCATTGCTAAGCCTAAATAAGCCTAAATGAAGCTTTAAAAATTGATTAAATTGTATGGTTGCTAGTCAGTTTTTAATTTCGGATTTCAGGTAAACCTCCACTTATAATTATCAGAATAAGCTCATTTTGTTATAATACCTATCTCGGATTATTTTAATAAGATATACTATGTTTCGTTGTGAAACATCGAAAATTGTGACCGGTAGAGCGATTTTTAAATTTTCACTTCAGATGAACTCCTACACCTAACGGTTTTATAGGGTCTAATTATGAATCTAAACCATCCAGAGACCCACACAAACACACAAAAAATTTCAGCAAAATCGGTCCAGTCGTTTAGACAGATTTTAATTTAGATTTAAGGTAAATCTCCACTTATAATTGTTGGATTTCGTTCATTTTTTGATAATACCTACATCGGTTTATTTTAATAGGATATTCTGGGTTTCGTTGTGAAACATCGAAAAATGTGACCGCTAGAGCGATTATTAAATGTTTCACTTTTGGTGAACTCCAATACCTAATGATTTTAGAGATTCCAATTGTGAATCTAAACCATCGAGGGACCCAATCAGATACTCAGAAAAAAAATTCATCAAAATCGATCCAGTCGTTTAGGAGGAGTAGAGCGACAAACACACGTACAGAAGAACTTAGAAAAAAATATAAAAATCATTGTAAATGACGGGAAATAATTTGAAAAATGAAACCTTAAGAGTAAAATTTGACAGGAGTTTGTGAAGGAATTAGTAAAGTCGCGTCACAGGTTGTCAAGTTTAGGCCATTTTTTAATGTGTATTGTATTGTTTTCAGGTTTGTTTTCACAATGTGTGCTGTGTTTTTCTGCTTGGAGCAACCTACGTAAGATCTGCGACACCAGGACAGAAGATTCTCTGGCGTGTATCCACGGTATGAGAGTCCTCAGCCTGCTGTGGGTGATAGCTGGGCACACCTGCATGTTCACCTTCCCTATATCAGACAACAAGGGATTCCGGCAGCTGGTGGAACAGGACTTCTTGTTCCAATCCATCAGCAACGGAGCTTTCAGTGTCGACACTTTCTTCTTCCTCAGCGGTGTGATGGTGTCTTATGTATTCTTCAAGAACACAAGCAAAAACAACACGAAGGAAGACATATCAACTGTGCAGATGCTCAAAAATAATTCCGTCAGATTTTTGGGTGTTTTCTCATACAGATACTTAAGGTAGGATATATCATCAATTCATCAATTTAAGGTTATTTATGTATTTAAAGGCAGTGGCGTTTGACACTTGTCATTAGCTAACAATGACTGGAGAAAACAAACAATAACAAGAAAGATTATAAAAGGTTCATCATCATTTCCCTGGCTTCCCGGTGTCTGTCCACGAAATTTCTGGTTGTTAGGAATGGGCAAGTTAGGATGTGATCAGCGTCCATATTTTCCATAGTTTTGCAGAGGATACATTGTTGAGTTAGTAAAAGACCGAGGCGATGAAGGTGTTTACCTAGGCAGTCGTGTCCTGTTGCAGTATGAAATGATGCAACGGCTACTCTTCCAGGCCAATCTGGGAGTGTAGTTTGGATTAATACTTTCCAAGGTTTGTCGGTCATTTGGAGCTCTAGAAAGGTTCTGTGGGGTTCTCTCACTCTGAAACGAATGTTCATAGCTACTCTCGAGTAAGATATAATGTCTGAAGAATGTGAGTCCCTTTCTTGGCCAGCAAATCTGCCATTTCATTCCCTGTAATGCCACAATGGGATGGTATCCATTGTAGAGAAACATTTTACCTGTTATATTGAGATTTATTTACTACAATACGCCAATGAACAGTTCACTTGTTTATTATTTCAAATTAATGAACGATTCAGATTGGTAGAACTTAGGTCATATTACCTGTAAGCCATCCTGAACTCGGATCGCCACCTTTAACCCTTAAATTGGCAATGTCTCCTATAGGATATATAATTTTGTTTATTTTATTTAATATTCTTAATAAAAGAGAAGAAAACAAACGACTAGATGTGACTTAAATGTGTGTAGAAAAACTCTATAAAAAAGGCCGCGACAACATATGTGTATCTTTTACGTATAACTCACAATAACAATTGTTTACTTTCATTGATGACAAGATGATCGGGATAAGTAGATTCCCGGGCAAGCATAGCAGCGCACTGCTGGTATTATTTTAGGGATAACTCAAAATAATGAATTTTGTCTTTCAGCTCATCTATGCCAAGAAGAACAGGATAAGAAGATTCCCGGGCAACACCGGGTAATCAGCACGGGATATCTTAAAATAATTACGATATAAGTTTATAATTATTTTTCCTTTTACTTATTCAATTAAACATAAAAACACATTCATTTTTGTAAAACATGTAGTCAATATACCCAATTCACCAATTAATGAAAGAGTCAACATGTTTCAACGGCGAAGCTGTCATTTTCAAGACTAAATATTGTATAACAGTCAATATTCAGTCTTGAAAATGACAGCATCGCTGTTGAAACATGTTGACTTTCAATTTTTCATTGGTGATTTTGGTATGTTGAATACATGTTTTACAACTGTATCACCAAGAAGAGCATTAGTTTATTAAACATTTATTTTTATTTATTTAGGCGTAGCAGCGCACGCCGGACATTAGCTAATAAGCCCACCTTACAAAAGTTGTTTACAGTACAGCTGGAACTTAGCTCTAAATTAGTATTGATATCATGTGAATTGTGAATGTGTTACAGGTTAACGCCGCCATATCTATTCATCCTGATGGTGACTCAGTTGAATTCGAGATGGTTTTACTACAATGCAGTGATGCACAACCCCTTCCTGGTGCGTGATCAGAGTACTTGCCCTGACTATTGGTGGAGAAACGCCCTCTATATTAACACCCTTTTCCCTGTCAAGGATATGGTAAGTACATCTTGTTCCACAATAAAAAGTGTTGTATTTGACCTTGAAGAACATTTTCGGGCTGTAGGCCGTGGTGCTTGAGGCTTGAAGTTCCCTGATGTCTTGAGACTCAAGAGATACCCTTGAGGATGCCGGACGTAGTCTCTGGCGAAACGTCTCAAGACAACCCTTGAGGATGCCGGACGCAGTCTCTGGCGAAACGTCTCAAGACAACCCTTGAGGATGCCGGACGCAGTCTCTGGCGAAACGTCTCAAGACAACCCTTGAGGATGCCGGACGCAGTATCTGGCGAAACGTCTCAAGACAATCCTTGAGGATACTGGACGCAGACTCTGGCAAAGCGTCTCAAGACAACCCTTGAGGATGCCGGACGCAGTATCTGGCAATACGTCTCAAGACAACCCTTGAGGATGCCGGACGCAGTCTCTGGCGAAACGTCTCAAGACAATCCTTGAGGATGCCGGACGCAGACTCTGGCAAAGCGTCTCAAGACAACCCTTGAGGATGCCGGACGCAGTCTCTGGCAAAACGTCTCAAAACAACCCTTGAGGATGCCGGACGCAGTCTCTGGCGAAACGTCTCAAGACAACCCTTGAGGATGCCGGACGCAGTCTCTGGCGAAACGTCTCAAGACAACCCTTGAGGATGCCGGACGCAGTCTCTGGCGAAACGTCTCAAGACAACCCTTGAGGATGCCGGACGCAGTATCTGGCGAAACGTCTCAAGACAACCCTTGAGGATGCCGGACGCAGTCTCTGGCGAAACGTCTCAAGACAACCCTTGAGGATGCCGGACGCAGTCTCTGGCGAAACGTCTCAAGACAACCCTTGAGGATGCCGGACGCAGTATCTGGCGAAACGTCTCAAGACAATCCTTGAGGATACTGGACGCAGACTCTGGCAAAGCGTCTCAAGACAACCCTTGAGGATGCCGGACGCAGTATCTGGCGAAACGTCTCAAGACAATCCTTGAGGATGCCGGACACAGTATCTGGCGAAACGTCTCAAGACAACCCTTGAGGATGCCGGACACAGTATCTGGCGAAACGTCTCAAGACAATCCTTGAGGATGCCGGACACAGTATCTGGCGAAACGTCTCAAGACAACCCTTGAGGATACTGGACGCAGACTCTGGCAAAGCGTCTCAAGACAACCCTTGAGGATGCCGGACGCAGTCTCTGGCGAAACGTCTCAAGACAACCCTTGAGGATGCCGGACACAGTATCTGGCGAAACGTCTCAAGACAATCCTTGAGGATACTGGACGCAGACTCTGGCAAAGCGTCTCAAGACAACCCTTGAGGATGCCGGACGCAGTATCTGGCGAAACGTCTCAAGACAATCCTTGAGGATGCCGGACACAGTATCTGGCGAAACGTCTCAAGACAACCCTTGAGGATGCCGGACACAGTATCTGGCGAAACGTCTCAAGACAATCCTTGAGGATGCCGGACACAGTATCTGGCGAAACGTCTCAAGACAACCCTTGAGGATGCCGGACACAGTATCTGGCGAAACGTCTCAAGACAATCCTTGAGGATGCCGGACACAGTATCTGGCGAAACGTCTCAAGACAACCCTTGAGGATGCCGGACGCAGTATCTGGCGAAACGTCTCAAGACAATCCTTGAGGATGCCGGACACAGTATCTGGCGAAACGTCTCAAGACAACCCTTGAGGATGCCGGACGCAGTATCTGGCGAAACGTCTCAAGACAATCCTTGAGGATGCCGGACACAGTATCTGGCGAAACGTCTCAAGACAACCCTTGAGGATGCCGGACGCAGTATCTGGCGAAACGTCTCAAGACAATCCTTGAGGATGCCGGACACAGTATCTGGCGAAACGTCTCAAGACAACCCTTGAGGATGCCGGACGCAGTATCTGGCGAAACGTCTCAAGACAACCCTTGAGGATGCCGGACACAGTATCTGGCGAAACGTCTCAAGACAACCCTTGAGGATGCCGGACACAGTATCTGGCGAAACGTCTCAAGACAATCCTTGAGGATGCCGGACACAGTATCTGGCGAAACGTCTCAAGACAATCCTTGAGGATAATGGACGCAGACTCTGGCAAAGCGTCTCAAGACAACCCTTGAGGATGCCGGACGCAGTATCTGGCGAAACGTCTCAAGACAATCCTTGAGGATGCCGGACACAGTATCTGGCGAAACGTCTCAAGACAATCCTTGAGGATGCCGGACACAGTATCTGGCGAAACGTCTCAAGACAACCCTTGAGGATGCCGGACACAGTATCTGGCGAAACGTCTCAAGACAACCCTTGAGGATGCCGGACACAGTATCTGGCGAAACGTCTCAAGACAACCCTTGAGGATGCCGGACGCAGTATCTGGCGAAACGTCTCAAGACAATCCTTGAGGATGCCGGACACAGTATCTGGCGAAACGTCTCAAGACAACCCTTGAGGATGCCGGACACAGTATCTGGCGAAACGTCTCAAGACAATCCTTGAGGATGCTGGACGCAGACTCTGGCAAAGCGTCTCAAGACAACCCTTGAGGATGCCGGACGCAGTATCTGGCAAAACGTCTCAAGACAATCCTTGAGGATACTGGACGCAGACTCTGGCAAAGCGTCTCAAGACAACCCTTGAGGATGCCGGACGCAGTATCTGGCAATACGTCTCAAGACAACCCTTGAGGATGCCGGACGCAGTCTCTGGCGAAACGTCTCAAGACAATCCTTGAGGATGCCGGACGCAGACTCTGGCAAAGCGTCTCAAGACAACCCTTGAGGATGCCGGACGCAGACTCTAGCAAAAGTCTCAAGACAACCCTTGAGGATGCCGGACGCAGTCTCTGGCAAAACGTCTCAAAACAACCCTTGAGGATGCCGGACACAGACTCTGGCGAAACGTCGGGGAACTTCAAGCCTCAAGACCACGGCCTACAGCCCATAAATCTTCTTCAAGATCATCATAATAACTTCGGCCGTGAAAACCTAAGTCAATACACAAGTGTTGTCTGTATTGTTCTTACCCCATATCGTCGTTTCTGTTAGACATATGTTTCAAAGCATGTTAGCCTCATCTTCAGTGGTTACAAGTTACACTTTTTATTAAGTAAAACCTCATAATGTTACGTCCTATTGTATTTTCAAACATCTTGTTACGATTATAAGTATAATAAAAGAAACAGTTATTATTTCAAAACTATAAATCCAAAATGTTCTTGTTTGTGTTTCAGTGCATGATTTGGAGCTGGTATCTTGCAAACGATACACAATTCTACACACTTGGAATCCTACTGCTCCTGGTTTCAGCAAAGTGAGCATAATTATAAAAAAATGTTATAATAAAATACAGACATACAACCTGTAACGAAAATAGTGATCTATCATGCAGGAGCTGGACAAACTGAGCTTTTCTCGGATAATACTGTTTCTTATGGCGGCTCCGTGGCGAAAGCGGCTGGACGCTCGCCTCTCACTGCTGGGGTCCCGAGATCGAGTCTCGGTCACTCCATGCGGGTTTCGTAGTGGACGAAACAGAGCTTGGGCAGGTTTTTGACGGGGTTTTCTCCCGATTAATACGCCACAATTCAATTCCACCATTTCTTCATACTCATCTCATCCGTTCGTTTCATTTCTTTCATCTGCCCCCGTGATGGTGTGTCAGGCGTGGTCGGCCGGCACCTTTGTCATTCATAGGCCTCTATATAAGGGGCTTCATCTCATCTCATCCCTCGATCCGACCCTGAGTGGGACACGAGTTGAGGATATTTATTTTTAATACTGTTTCAGATCCTGTCTGATTTAGAGCATCGTCCAGATCTTGTTAAAAAATCAATTTCTATAGATTTCAGTTTTGACTTCAATTTGGCATTTATAGTCCGTGTTTCTGCTCCATACGTCATTTAACTCATTATTGATTTATAAACATGGATTTAATTTTTTTAATATCTGTTTATCCCACAAAATTCCATGAATATTGCTATTTATATTTTTACAATGCTACCGAATTGTCCCATCCTAGTACTACCTTGGTTTCCTAGATGTCAGTATGAGGCGGAACGCTGACCACGTACCACTCAAAAATGACATCTATACGAAAACAAGTGTAACTAAATTAGTATGGTTCAAATTCTTCCCTATAGGGGGAGAGCGCCTAAATCTCTGTAAAGGGAAAACATAGGCTTACAATACAAAAAAAAATACAATGCTAATCTAATAGTGAATTGGTATAAATACTGAAATAAAATATAAATATGATAAAGTTTTATATAAACTAGCGATCTTATAGAGTACTCGGATATTTTCAGGTACTTCAAACTGGCAGTGACGTCAATGTTTACGTTTTTGGTGAGTTCCTGGTTCACCACGGCTGTAATAGTACTCAATACACATCATATGCCCAGGTGAGTTCCTGTTATTTATAAAATAATACAAGGTGTCTCTAAAGTCATTTCCCATTTCTATGAAAAACTACTTTTTTTCTTTTCATTTACTGTTTGCTTATTGCAACATATTTGGCACGGAAGAACGGGTTGCCATTGTTTGTGCACGGGTTTGCGGATTGTCATATGAAGATATAAATTCCGTAAACCAGCCCCAACAAGGGCACACATTCGTCTGCTTGTAAACAAATTTAAGCGTACCGAAAGTGTGTGTGATGAGGCACGTCATGGACGTCCAGGCGTATCAGCAGAAACAGTGTAGTAGGTTCAAATTTCTAGTGATAGTCTGAACGCAACAACTCGACGCCTCAGTAGGGAGAATGTCCCTCGCAACACATTCCACCGCTGTGGTCTCGAGGTAGCGTGCTGCCTTGTCACGCAGCGGGCCCGGGTTCGATTCCCGGTCGGGACAGGCTCTTGGGTGAGGGTTTTTTCGGGTTTTTTTCTCATCTGTAAGACAAATCTCAGGAAGCTTAGGGTCCAACGGTCCCTGAAAATCATCCGGCCATCATCATCATCCTTATCATTAACATCCTTCACCGGTGTGGAAAGCAACGGGTAGCTACCACACCTACAATTCCCTAGTAAAGCTACAAAGAATAGCATGAAAGACCAGCCCTCGAGCAGAACACTATGGAATGGAATGAAATATTTAAATAATAATTTTTGAGAAAACAGCTTAATTTTATTCGTTAAATAGTCCTATCAAATGCCACTTTTGATTTCTAAATCCTCTCTCGTGACATTACTTTTTTTTTTCTTTCAAATGCCCCAGGTTTGTCTTTCGACATTCCTGGTTTCTCTCCTGGCATGGCGTGCTTGTAACCCACTTCTGAGGTTGGGGCGCCTTGAAGGCGGGGTTACGTTGCCCCGATGATATGATGGGTGATGATAATGATGCGCCAAGAGAGTCCCTAAACCTAAGCTTAACCTAAGATGAATATGAATGATGATGATTGCGATGGCCATATGATTTTGGGGGCCGTTTGGGCCTTAGTTTTCCTGACATTTGTCTTACAGATGAGGAAAACCCCCGATAAATACCTCACCCAGAAAAACTGTCCCGGCCAACTCTGACAGTCTGACATATGTTGTTATAACATTAAATAATATCACAGGTAATATATTTTATCTCACAAAATTTAACCAATTTGGTGATTCACAGAGCGCGTCCTCTCCTTGTAACAATTTGGTGATGCACAGAGCGCGTCCTCTCCTTATGTCAGAAACTTAATACATACGTTTTGATTGCAGTATTGAAGAACCTCTGGGCCTGTTCGACGAACTGTACGACAAACCATGGACAAGACTTGGTCCATACGTCATAGGGATGTGTGCTGGATGGATTTTACACACAACAAACTGCAAGATCAAGATGCATAAGGTACATCTTTATTCCACTTCCCCCTCCCCTACAAAATTCATGATAATCCAATCATTAGGAGGCGGGGGTTTCTGAAACGCTACATTTAAAATTGCTCAAGCAGTGTCATTATTTTCTCGTAATGAAACTGGGAAAATACGATTTGATTTACAAAAGAAATGTATATTCGGTAAACCATCAAAATCGGGCCATAAATTCGACTTGCTGACAAATAGCCTTAGTTTACGCAGTTCCTGCTTCACTAACTAACTCACTGGCGCTTTCGAACCCGTAGGTTCATGGCCATGTGGACATAAGTTCTCCATACACCCCTATTCTGAACTAATGTTTTCCAGTCATCCCCTGTATAATTTTCTTCTGTCAAATCGTAGTTAATGTTATTCTCCCACCTCATTCTTGGTCTACCAACTGGGCGTTTTCCCTCTGGTTTCCCTACAAAAAGCTTCCATGGACGTCTTTCATTCCCCATTCGTGCCACATGCCCTGCCCATCGCAGGCTCGAGAATTAACTATTCTTATTATACCTGGTTTCCTATAAAGATCAGAGCCTTTGGCATGGATTCCCTGAAGTAGTCCCCGCCCGGAGAACTGAATGGGGGACTATTTCACCTCTGGAAATTTAACCCCAAGTGTAACTCATGTCCGCGTTTCCTGACGGTTGTATTTTTACGGTGAGATCGTCACTCTTTCGACCAAGGTATTATTTCGACCTTCTCCTGTCCGGCATGGGTAACCCTTTCGGCAGCAATCCTACCGTCGGCATACCGCCATTTTTAGTTGGGCTCGTGGCCAGGAGGAGGGAATGCAGCCCTCCCGTTGAGCCCTTCTGCCCTTTTTTATTGCTTAGAGTATGATTCATGATGCAGCACCCTGATGGCTCCCAGTTGATATATTTTCAAAATATATGGATTGACATATAATTTTAGGAAGTGGTATTTTGAGGTTATTTTAATTATATTATTTTTAGTCTGATCATCTTACCTCAATATTAATGTTGATTTATTCTTGGACATGTTTCAAAACAATTATGTTTTATCGTCAGCTTGTCCAGACTGGTTTGATTTATGTTGCATTATGTTGCACACCCTGGATGTCGATGTCAACATAATGCAACATAAAACAAACCAGTCTGGACAAGCTGACGACAAAACAGAATTGTTTTGAAACATGTTCAAGAACAAATCAACATTAATATTGAAGTAAGATGATCAAACTAAAAATAATATAATATGAATTGACAACCAAACTGTTTTGCCTAACTGATCTGTGGTTCAGAAGCCTGGATACATAAAAAAACAAGATCTAAGTAGGATAACGGCGGCAGAAATTAAATGTTTGAGATCTGTTAAAGGGTGCACTAAGGAAGACAGAATCAAGAACACAGAAATGAGGCAGGAACTTGAAATATTTGCAATAACTGATAAAACAGATACATATAAACAAAAATGGAAAGCAACACATAGACAGAATGAATGAAGATAGATATCCAAAACAAATAAAATGCAAACCTAAAGGCACCCGAGATGTGGGCAGACCTAGAAAGAGATGGGCTGAAGTCGGAATAGGTCAACAGACCTAATCCATGATTGCAGATGATGATGGATGATGACTGTTTTACCTAACATGTGATGAGGTTAAGGGTGAAATGAATGAATGAACGAATGAGAAATGAAATTACATGAAGAAGAAGGAAGGCAGCATGGGGAGTGTTGGTGGAATGAATTTAGGGAAGCTGGAGAACCCCCAGAAAACCCCAGAGATCCCGGCAAGTCCCACCACAAATATCCCTCTGGAACCGCCAGAATACAAACCTGCCATCCCAATCTGCGCAGCCGTGCATACTAGTCACGCGTCTATCAAGCCGGTACTTGTAATCTATCTATCTACAACGCATAACAGCCCAATCGTTTGAGCCTAGCCTCTTCTTTGTTAGGAGTTACCTACCAGACCAAGTTAATTTATTATTGCCTCACTATGAGGGTTGTCCGTTTATATAAAAGCGGGTGCCGCGACAATGCTTGACAATGACGTAGCGGTAGTCAGCAACTTTATATTTAAGTATATATAACAGCTGCGGGGAAACAAAGCGGGCCGCTGGACAACCATCGTAGTGAGGCGATATTAGTCATCCAAAATATCTCTGTTCCTTCTGGCTTTTTTCGTGTTGAGACTTGAAAGTAGTTTTGAAGTTCCTTAGGACAGGTTACTGGCCTGACGCTAAGTAGTCCAGTGGTAGGGCTGCTACCTTTTAGTCTCTGGACAGACATTAGGATACCGCATTTACTCAGTACCTGATGGAACGGTTATACCGCCGTGACTCGGTCCTCAGAGCCTCGTTTGTGAAAACGGGTTGTACCACGAGAAGGTGAGGATGAGAATTAGGTAGGAGAGGTTATACACACGTCACTACCCCTTACAACTTGAAACAGAAGGATATACAGAGACTTAGATCTGCTGAAATGAGATATCTTCGGAGGACTGCAGGATACACACTACTAGATCACAAAAAAAATGAAGACATCTTAGAAGAATTACACATGGAATCTTTAGAAAACAAAATTTCTGACTATAAGTCAATATGGATGCAACATGTTCATCGAATGGAAGATCACAGAATACCCAAACAAATGTTAAGATATCAACCTGCAGGAAGAAGAAGACCAGGACGTCCACTCAAAAGACTTCTGGATGGTGTTTCTCTTGAGGCCGAAACAGGTCAACAAATGGCCTAAATTCGTGAATGTACTATGATGATGATGAAATATCTCTGCAGGCGGAAGAATCAGGAACCTCTTTGTTGCTACACGTGACGTCATACAAGGCAGTGTACACTGCCAGCGTCCCACGTCCCATTCCCCTCTGCACTCTAAGATAGCAGTGTCACGTGTTCTATTCCTGTATAAACACGACTGCAGTGCCCTCCGTCAACAACTGCGCTTATTCCTTAAACGGGTAATAATTTTCTAAAAATGTCATGAATGACATGTGGTCAACACACCGACCCAATTAGACATCTAGCAGGCAACTAAGGTATTACTAGGACGTTCATGTCGGTAAATTTTGCTTAGAGGCCTTTTTTGTTCAGTCTTAAGGATCTTTTACGAGCCTGAAAATATTGAAACTCGCGACCCATAGCTTAAAGTCCCTCCCAGAAGACTTGCTCCTTGGATTTTTCCATCCTAAAAAACTCCATCAACTCCAGCCGGGAATAAACGGAACGACTAACACACAGTTAATCCTGTAGAAAAGTAGAATTAAAATATTTAAAAAAAATCAAATATCTGAAACCATCTCTAAAATTAAATCCTTATATTAAATGGGGAATGGAAGACTTGCATGGAAGCTTCTTGTAGGAAAGCCAGAGGGAAAACGCCCCGTTGGTAGACCGAGAATGAAGTGGGAGAATAACATTAAATTAACTATGCTTTGAGAGAAGTAGATTATACAAGGAATGATTGGAAAGCATTAGCTCAGGATAGGGATGTATGGAGAGCTTATGTTCGCGCGGCTATGAACCTACGGGTTCGATAGTGCCAGTGAGTAAGTCCGATTGAGAGCCTTTCCACTTTTCAGCGGTTGCCCTTTTACCAGCCGGCTGCTGGTCCTTCACATCCACATGTGTCAATCATAGAGGTAGATGATCAACAGCCAGTGTAGGGGTGACATGTGGTTAGCATGTCGAGTCCCCCAGCCGTTATAGCTGGTTCCTCAACCTGGAGCCGCTACTTATTGTAGCTACCCAATTGCCTCACGATGCTGGGTGGGCACCGGTCCCATACTGGCCGAAATACCATGAGAAAATTTCTTCCCCCATGGAGACTCGAACCAGCGCAAGTCCCATAGCTCTTCGCCAAGGCTTCCTACCTTAACCGCTCGGCTACGGCGCGGGACAGTGAGTAAGTAAGTAATAAAATCCCGGTAAAAAAGGTATTCCCGGGTTTGAACCCACAACCCTCAGGACCAGAGGTAAGGAACATAACCGAAACATATAATATCACTACATTATTATTTTTCAGGCACTGGTAGTGATAGGCTGGGCACTGTCAATAGCCATGAGTTTCGTCCTAGTTCACGGCCTGTACGGAGACTTGGGTCCTATTATGTCAGCAGCATATGTCGCTCTCAGTCACACAGCCTGGGCCATAGCAGTGGCGTGGATAGTCATCGCGTGCACTACTGGAAATGGAGGTAACATACTATCAACTCTGCGTCTAATTATAGTTATTTATGTACCAAGGGCAAATGGAAGTCAATCACGTTTCAATGAATTTTGTTTTACAACCAATGACAGTAGTGATTCGCCTCGCTCTTTATCGATTTATCTTTACCAGCTCCTGCTTTTATGATAAAGAAAGCTCCTCCTTTTTAATATTCTGAACAGGTCAGAGCATTATTTTGCAGTGAATGGCCCTCCAACAAATACATTCAATATAGCAAATAATAAACCGATTCCCTCGAACTACACATATGATAATTGTATATTCAATAATTGTGTTTTTAAATAATGATTCTACTGAGCTGTTTTACTAAAATATATAATTAAATAAAAATAAAACGTAGTTTTATTTGATTTTCATAGTTATTATATAATTCAATGACAGCTGTTTCGGTACACTGTACCTTCTTCAGACATGTTAACAAATTATGAATTGTGTTATTACATATCGACTGATCTAAGCAACAATACAACAATATTGTTGAATTGTTGCTTAGATCAGTTATTGTTGAATTGTTGCTTAGATCAGTTGATATGTAATAACACAATTCATAATTTGTTAACATGTCTGAAGAAGGTACAGTGTACCGAAACATCTGTCACTGAATTATATAATAAATATGAAAATCAAATAAAACTACGTTTTATTTTTATTTAATTAATGAATATAGATTTTCATCAAGTAAACACTAACTCAATTGATTATTAAAAGATATAAATTAAAAACCTATAATATTAGTTATAATGTACAGTTTGAAGTGTTTCATTTTTCTCCACTAAGGTACATTCTTACAATTTTGCGATCCCATTGCAACAAATAATATGATCAAGTTGCTGTGAAAAAGCAAATGAAACATAACCAAACATTTCTGATTTGTTTTCAAACATCGGTGTTTACATTAAATATATAAATATTTTAAAATACCGGTAACCATATTTAAATAATGATTTTTTAGTAAACAGCTTAATTTTATTCGTTAAATAGTCCTAACAAATCCCACTCTTGATTTCCAAAGCCTCTAGAGTCACTTCGTGGCTCGTGAATTTATCGATGATTTGGAAATCACTTGTGACATTACTTATGACAATTTAACTCATGCCCCAAATGGAAGTCAATGACCAATCACATTTCAATGATTTTTATTTACAACCAATCACAGTCGTGTTTCGCCTAGAATGTACCAACTAAAGTTTATCATAATAAAGAAAGCACCTCCTTTTTAACATTCTGAATAGGTCATAGCATTATTTTGCAGTGACTGACTCTCTAAGAAGTATGGCTACCAGATTGTATATATAGTGCATGAATGTCAACACATAGCGCAAGCGGGAGTTAATATAAAAACATTTGTAGCAATTGATTATACCACCAAATAAAGGAACCACTGTTTGCACTTTCTTAAATGTATTTTTTCCCAGATAATAACATTCCAGAAAAATATAATTGTCATAGGACATCATAAATGAATTAATATACAGTTTGATGTGTTTCATTTTTTCTCCACTAGAGTGCATTCTTACAATATTGCGTTCTTTTGGCAATAAATAATATGATCTGGTTGCAGTGATGAACAAAATAAGCAGATGAAGCGTACCAATCGTTTCGCATTTGTTTTCAAACATCGCCGTTTACATTAAATATATAAATATTTTAAAATAACTATATTTAAATAATGATTTGTGAGTAAACAGCTTAATTTTATTCGTTAAATAGTCCTAACAAATGCCACAGTGAGTAAACAGCTTAATTTTATTCGTTAAATAGTCCTAACAAATGCCACTCTTGATTTCCAAATTCTGTAGATAAATTGGAAATCACTCGTGGCATTACTTATGATTATTATGACCTGAGGGCGACAGGTTACCAGGCCTAGATCCTTTGACCTGAGGCTTGATAAGTCGCACGAGGGTATAACAACTAATAATATCCTTTGTGCATATTTAATTGTATGTCTTATATCAGTTTGAAATTACCAAAAATTGGAATGTTTTCCTTTTTGCATCTCACCAATTCAATTACAATATTTGCAGGGTACGTGAATAAAGTCCTGTCGTGTAAGTTCCTGTACCCGCTGAGCAGGATAACGTACTGTGCGTACCTGGTACATCCTCTCGTCATGATTTCAGTCATCATGCACCTGGACAGTCCCATGCACTTGGCTAGGGCCAGTATGGTAAGTTAATATCTTATTGTTACTTGCTATTCTAATGGATCACTTATTTTTATTAGAAATATTTCACACTATTACTCGCCCAAGTAAAGTCTGCATGGTTAAATATAAAGTGTGTCAGCGCTAGTGTCGCCTAACTATTCATATATGGAAGAGATAATCCTTAAACACATGTGAAATAGCATTGCTTCGTTGTAAATTAGTCATTTGGTCGACGATTGCTGAAGTTTGCAGATCAAGATATCAAGGTTTACCGCATGCTTGGCACTTTTAAGTCACGCTTATACAGTTATCTGTCTAATATTTAATTTTTCTCTATTTATTTAAATTTATACTATATCATTAATAATTTTTCTCGTTTTTTATATACGTATCTTGTACATATTATATTTAATTCGTTAAATCTAGAGTAAATCAAAATACATTATAAATAATAGTTGTACTGTATATATAACATGTAATCGTTTATGTTTATTATAATTTAGATGTAAGACTATTTTTTGTATTTTTTTAAAATCTGATTGAGTGGTAGACTACGCCTTAAGGCCTTAACTCTGCCAGACAAAATAAAGTCATTATTATTATTATTATTATTATTATTATTATTATTATTATTATTATTATTATATTATTATTACTATTATTATTATTATTATTACCATTATTATTATCATTTTCATTATTATTATTATTATTATTATTATTATATTATTATTGTTATCAATATTACTATTACTAATATTATTATTATTATTATTATTATTATTATTATTATTATTATTATTATTATTATTATTTATTATTATCACCAGCCTCACCACACAAAATAGCGGACGAGAATAGACAACATGTAATGAGGAAGGCAAAGAAGGGACAGCTCATTACCCAGTAGTAACATGGTTGCCGCATTATTCATTTGGTCAATGACTATTGTAGGTGGTAGATCATTTAAAAACCACAGTATTTGCTAGCGCTCCCTTCCCAGTCAAATAACACAATACAGGGAACAGGAAGTGACAAATTAGTAAGGAAAGGAGGAGAATCGACAGCATATTCTTAGCATATTTGCCGCGTGCAGATTTGACTTGGGCGAGTAATACAGTGGTTCAACCTTTCAATACAAAGCGATTTGTCGCCAAAGGTTTCTGTCTAATGCATCTTCTTCCCTAAGAACACTTGCTTCCATATTTCTTTGTACTCCACACATTCAAATTTATCTTGGTATACCTCTTCCCTCCCTTCCTCTAGCCTCCCATTTAAGGAACTTCCTTGGTATTCTATCCTCTTCCATTCGTATGATGAGGTATCCATACCACCTCAAATGCTTTCCTTCATTTTTTAATATATCCCTTTCACCCAGCATAGTTTCTCATGTGCTATTCTCGATTTTGTCCCGTCTCAAAATCCGTGTTGATCGCCACCAAAATTTCCTATCTACTGTTAACTAATTAACTAACTAACTGGCACTATCGAACCTACCCCTACCGCATACCCCTATCCTGAGCAATGTTTTCCAACCATCCCCAGTATAATTACTACCCCCAAATCATAGTTAATGATATTCTCCCACCTCATCCTTACTAACCAACTGGGCGTTTTCCCTCTGGTTTTCCTCCAACAAGCTTCCATACATTTTTTAATTCCTCATTCGTGCCACATGTCCTGTACATCACAGTCTACGAGACTTATAATATCTAACCCTTAGGTTCATGCCCGTGCGGACATACGCTATCCATACATCCCTATCCTGAGCTAATGTTTTCCGATCATTCCCTGTATAATTTACTTCCCTTAAATCCCAGTTCATTCTTGGTCTACCAACTGGGCGTTTTCCCTCTGGTTTTCCTACAAGAATCTTCCATGCGCGTATTTCATTCCCATTCGTGTCACATGTCCTGCCCATTGAAGTCTACGAGACTTAACTGTTCTTAATATATCTGGCTTCCTATAAAGACCATGTAGTTCACTGTTATGTAGTCTTCTCCATTCACCTGTCTGTTCATCTCTCTTTCATCTAAACGTTTTCCTAAGAACTTTATTCTCAAATACTCGAACTTTATAGGAAGCCAGATATAATAAGAACAGTTAAGTCTCGTAGACTGTGATGGGCAGGACAAGTGGCACGAATGGGAAGCGAAAGGGGCATGGAAACTTTTTTACTAAAACCAGAGGGAAAACGCCCAGTTGGTAGACCAAGAATGAGGTAGGAGAATGACATTAACCACGAATTGAGAGAAGTAGATTATCTTTTCTTGTAAGTCCATGTTTCCCTTAACAGAGATTTAGGCGCTCTCCCCCTACAGAGAAGAATTTGAACCATACTAATTTAGTTACACTTGTTTTCGTACAGATGTCATTTGAGTGGTCCGTGGTCAGCGTTCCGCCTCATACTGACATCTAGGAAACCAAGGTAGTACTAGGACGGGAAAATTCGGTAAATTTTGCTTAGAGGCCTTTTCATTCAGGCTTAAGGATTTTTTACGAGCCTGAAAATCTTCAGACTCGGGACCCAAGGCTTAAAGTCCCTCCCGGAGGACTTGCTCCTTGGATTTTTCCATCCTAAAAAATCCATCGACCCCGACCGGGTTTGAACCCGCGACCCTCGGGACCAGAGGCAGTATTGTCCACAGACGAAGTGAATGAAAGCAGTAGGTATTTCATACATCATGACAGTTCCTTTATTCTCAGGTAGTATGCCAATGTATTGCTTGCAATTCCCCGTGTTCCCCTTCGTCCCGTGCTTTCATTCTCTTCGTCTGTGGACTATATATTATACAGACGATAATTGGAAAACATTAGCTGAGGATAAGAATGTGTGGAGACTTTATGTCCGAGCGATCATAAACTTACGGGTTCGATAGTGCCAAGTGAGTTAGTTAGGTTAACATTTGAAATCCCTCTGATGTCACTGAGATAAATTTTTCTTTTGTTTTCAGATCATCGTGATTTTCGGCTATTTCTGCACGTCCTATATGCTGTCTCTCATAGTATCGCTGGGATTCGAAGCTCCTACCATTTCACTGCTTAATATACTGCATCCAATCAAAAGGAAATTAAAATGAACAATATATGAATATTAGGCATATTAAATTCGCCATTCAAATTACCATCTCCATCTCGATACACAAGTTTCTTCCAGCAAAGTAATGAGTCGAACCGAATCGCCTGCTCTTGCAGAACATACAACACTTATGGTCATCTCGACAGTCGGATTTTGGCTGAGGAAAAGTTCCTTCGAAACGTGTCCAGGACTTGTCTCATCAGGATCCAAAACGAAAAAAGTATGATGTCATACAGTATTAGTTATAAGCAGTGGCTGTTAGTGGTGAAATTTTATTATGGATGTGCACCATAATACTAAATAAAAAAAAAAGTCTATCGCACAGGAATTGAGTGAACTAAGTGAATTCCTGTGCAAGTCGAAATTGTGGTACGATTTTACTGGTTTACGGAATATATATTTCTTTTGTTATCTCTTATATTGGAGAAACACTATTTCTTATGCCAGCTTATTTAAATGTGTCGGACTGCAGTGAATGCAAACCATGTATAATCGTAAGTTATCAGTGTTATGAGTTTATTCATATTGTTGTATAATTTGACATAAATTAAAATTATTTCTAATGATTCATTTTTCAATTTCTTTATTCTTCTTCTTCTTTTCTTCTTCATCCATGCAAATCGTAGGTCTGAAATACTTTACAACATGTGACGCTAAACATTTTTCAAAGTTCCAATCATACACCATCGCATGCGCCAACAAACGCGAAGTGGTTTACACTATGGAATCACGGGATGCAGCCAAAATACACATATTTAACGAACCTAAAAGCGTCCACCGCTGTGGTCTCGAGGTAGCGTGCTGCCCCGACCGGGGATCGAACCCGGGCCCGCTGCGTGACAAGGCAGCACGCTACCTCGAGACTACAGCGGTGAACACAATTTGATCAATACTAATAAAATGCATTGTTTAAAACCGTTGAGGTGGATAGTTATAAAATAAAATTAAGTTAAAATATGTGCCTTCTTAGGTCAGTGCTGTCGTCCTCAACTTGTAAAATATATGTATGCGTTTTCTCTGAAGGTCTTTCAGAATATCTATTCCATCATCAGCAGGCATTTCTTCGCTACATTACTTAATGTTCTCGGTGCTGGTCCTAATGTAGTGTTGTCCGTGACTAAAGCTTCTTCCTGACGATATCGTATAGTGGGTTGTTTAGTCTGGGAGTGCTTTTATTTATTAACAACTTGTTTGTTATCTATCTCCTTGGGAAATCTGCAGGTCTCCCAATATATTGATTTTTGTCGAGTTTCCTTCTTTGTGTACTGTTGTAAGGGTGTTTTCTATTGACTCATTCTATGACCGGCGATTATTATGTGTTTAGCATAATTAGACTTTCCATATGCATATATGAAATCGTTACGATGCTCTTAAAACCTTATGTTGAAGCTTTCTATTCGTTCTACCTATATAGAACTTGTCACAGTCTTTGCATGTTAATTTATATACACCCTTGCCATTAGATTTATTATGTTTTGCTATATTGTTATTTATTACATTATTTAATTTATTATAAGTGTTATAGGCTATGTTTAATTTTTTATTTTTCTCAATGCTTTTGCCAATTTTATGATTTCGTGGCCTGTAGTGTAATCCATGTACTATTAATATTTGTTTCTCTTTCGAGAAACAAAATTTGATAATGTCAGGAGAGAATTTCAGAAATGGCATACAGACAATCTAGTGGCTCAAAAAAATACTATAAAGATCATTAGAAACCGTGTTAACCGTTAAATTGGTAAAACACAAATTTCTTCTGTTAGATATTTGAATGTGGCAGACTGCAGTGAAAACGGAATCTTGTATAACTGTTATTATTAGGTATATTGTATAATTAGACTCATATTTAAGTGGTTTATTTTTGTTCGTTTTCTTCTGATTTATTTAAAATATTTAATTAACTAAACCAACTGATGTATCCAAAAGGATACATTACGAATTTAAAGGTTAAAATAAAATATTCAGACGCCATTTTAGAAAATCATCTTATTGGTTTCTTGCCATTTAACAAAAAGATAATATTATGAATGAAAGACATGTTGACTATCCATGATTGATCTCAATTATTGCAAATTACAGTTTTGGATACGCCAATCCTGTGTAAATGGTGGGCTAGGCAGTTGTTTGACTTCTGTTGTTATTTGATCTACCGCCCCCCCCCGTTTTGTCATTTAAGAAACTCCATGCCGCATCAGGCTTAGAGGCCTTTGTCCTTGCTGCTTCAAAATTTTCTTGTGCATGTTTTCTTGAATATCTTTTTTAACAATTATTGTGTTATTTTCATTAATATGGTGTGGTTCAGATGCACAGAATTAATTGGTAGAAGTAGAAATGATATACATATGATATGTAGGATGATATAAAAAGGAGAAAAACAGGTATAGATATAGATAGATACATCTTGTGATTAATTTTAACTATTTCAGCAATAGCTGAATGTAGAAGTGGCGCATACAAGCTACAATATATTCAATTTCTTTATAGAAACTTTTATAAAAATTAGTCTCCACAAATATGTTTGACTAAAACACAGGTAAATGTATTCATTAATAAAAATCGAGAGAAAAACTTAGTTTGTCTCTCAATGAATTTCTACGAAATCATAGTGCGTGTGCACAAGCCTTATGAACTTGCTAAAAGATGCAAACAGCACATATGAAACCGATAAATCCTATGGTTAGCAATAAATTTCCAAACGCGTTTCTAAGAAATGAATGTACACTAATTTGTCTCTTCCTAACCTAACGAAATAAATTACATACAAATTTTTAATAGGTACGCTAACTTCTCCCTTTCTAATCTAATGAAATATACTTAATGTATATCCAATTCTTAAAAACTGTTTGGGAATTTAGTGCGAATTTTAGTCATATCGGTTGCACAGATAGTTCTTCCATCTATCGGCAAGCGCACACACGATTCTGTATAACATAAAAAATTAGAAAAAATGCTACATTTTGCGCACATAGATAAAATACCGTATTTAAGAATTTAAAATAATGTTTGAAAAGTATAAACAAAACATTTAAAATAGTAGAAAAGCTAATAGAAACATAATAAGTAATGTTCTTAGCTAAACAATGGTTGTATTGTATATTGTCGAGAGGCTTATACGATTGTTTGACCAAAATTGAAACATGGAAATGTTCGCATGCCATTTTTATTGGTAGGCCTATATGTATTTATTTAAAATCAATCCTCTGTCCGCAAAGATTTAACACACCCTAACTGTAATTATTCAAGTACTATTAAATATCTAAACGTCTATAAGACTTTCTTGAAAAAAGCAAATATCACTTACCTACGTTGTTACAAATATTCAAGCACCTTTTATACACCCTATATCCAATTCCAGGCAACTTCTTTTAATTTTCTATTTACGCATAAAACACTGCACAATAATTTACATATCACAAACAATTTGTAAATCTATATTATTCACCGATTGTGACATTCGTAACTCGCTTTTGATTTATACTTGTATATTACCAACTTCAAACATTGAACTGACCTTTTAAGGGTTGCCAACATCAAAGTGTAAACTGTTCAATTAACGATAACTAACAAGATTTTTTAATACATTATCCGCAGCGGACTAATAGTTATGCTCCTTGCCTCTGGTTCCGAGCGTGGCAGGTTCAAACCCGGCCGGGGTCGATGGATATTTTAGGACGGAAAAATCCAAGGAGCAAGTCCTCCGGGAGGGACTTTATAAGCCGTGGGTCGCGAGTCTGAAGATTTTCAGGCTCGTAAGCCTGAATAAAGAGGCCTCTAAGCAAAATTTACAGACATCAATGCCCAAGTAATACATTAGTTGCCTGTTAGATGTCTCATTTGGTCAGTATGTTGACCGCATGCCATCCATGACATCTGCGAGCAAATAAGGTATCTAAAAAAATTAACTTGGTCTAGTAACTCCTTAGAAAGGGGAGGCTATGGCTCAACAATGGGCTACGTCATTATATATATATATATATATATATATATATATATATATATAATATATCATCGTCATCAAACTTCACGGATTAGGTCTTTGCCTGTTCCGATCTCACATCTGTTCAGCTCAACGCTTTCTTGGTCATCCTACCGATCTTCGTCCTCCAGGATTATACACCAGTGCCATCTTTCGTATCCTAATCTCTATTACTCTTTGCAGATGTTCTATCCAATCGTTCCTGTGTTCTTCTATTTGTTGAAGAAGTGGTTGTACTTTTAGTTCCTCTCTTGATATTCTCATTTCTAATAAGTTCTTCTTTCACAGACCGTAGGAATCTTATTTCCGCTGCCTGAATTTCACTTTTTTTCCTTCAGGACCCAGGCCTCACTTCCATACATCGCCACTGGTAGTGCCAACGTTTAATAAAATCTTAGCTGCGTATCCTTTCTTACTTTGTTCCTCAGTGTTCGTCTGATTGATATAACACAGGTAATCTCTTTTAAAATCTAGCTATAAATTAATTTTTACACTACTGATTTTTCATTATTATTTTAACATTGTTGATTATCATCATAATCACCATTCATGAAAATAGGCCAATGTTGACCTGTTTCGGTCTAAACTAGACAGGTAAAGATAATTTCTGTGAGCGTCCAGGTCGTTGTCCTCGTGGGCGATACCGAAGAACTACATTATAGACCCTATAACCCGAGCCGTCATAACTCCGGCTTTGAAGTTCAGGTTATGCGAGGGGTAAAGGGAGAAATCGCCCTCTACTGCCAATAAGGATATGGTTGTAGTGGGAGTAGATATCTGCCACGATCAATCACTGCTGTTGACGCAGGTATAGCGCGCTGGTAAGGTTTGAAATTGCTGAGATGTTGTCAGCTGTATGTCTGCTAACCGCATACATAAAGCAGCCACTCCCACTGATTATCCAAATCGGCAACACTGTCCTGAAAACGTCAAGGTCGGAGAATCAGTGGCTGCAGTTGGTGACTTCGGTATGCACGTTGTGGCCGTCCGTCTCTTCTAAACATTGTTGATTAGTAAGGCCTTATGGCCTTAACTCTGCCAGCTAAAATAAATCATTATTATTATTATTATTATTATTATATATCGCTGTGATCTAAAGGTAGCATGCTGCCTTGTCTTACAAGGGGGGGGGGGTTCCTCGCCTATCAGACATTGTCTGGAAGTTTAAGGCCCAAATGGTCCCCGAACATAATTTGGCCATCATCATATTTACTTGGTTTATAATTAAAGCCTCTCCTAACGCATCATTACCATCATCATCGCCTATCATGTATCATCGGGGCAGCGTTATGACGATGTAATGTATCAACCGGTTAAGCGCCATTTTTAAAAATCTATTTTGGTGCCATCTGTTGCACTGGCTCATGAAGTAAGTATACAAACACTTTTAGCGACAAATATTTAAATATAGCCTTGTTATTAAAGAAAAATGTAAATGCCATCAGTCCTATCAGGGATTCTATGTTTGCAACAAACGGCTATTAGCCCAGATCTTCATAAATTCTAATCTAAATTTTGTATCATGCAACTAAGAGCCAAATTTTCCCGCTCTTAGATTGTGGATGCACAACTGTCAAACATGGAAAATATCTTGCAATATCCAGTATTGTTAGTTTGGCACTACAATAAATAGTGAAGACTGGCTTTAACTTTAAACATATTTTTCTCGAAACTTACATAACGGAGCAGAGCCAGTTGATGCATAATGTCATCCAAGTATCAATAAGTTTCTAGGACTCTCTTATATTTCTCCTTCATGCCACATGTCCCGCCCATTAAAGTAAACGAGAAGATATTAAGAAAAATAAATGGCACAATATGTGACAAGGGAGAATTGTGTATAAGATACAACTCTGAGCTCTATCAGTCTCCTGATGTGGTTACATCAATTAAAGTTTCAAGATTACTATGGACAGGGCACATGAGATACCCAAGAAAATTATCTACTTCTTTTCAATAGGCATATCCCTGTTTATTTACACACACTATGTCAATGATGATTACATTTCATTCCATCTATTGAAGGGTCTGCCCACTTCCGTTTTTCCTCTAAGACATAGGTTTTTCGCTGTTTTAATAAGCATCGTATTGTCAGCTTTGTCCATGTGAGTATTCCCTTTCTCTGTTGCCTTGTCATGGAAGGGGAACTCATACCCAATGAGCCAGGCGACTATGCATGTGAGCAAAAGCCACAGACTAGTATAAGGTGAGGGGAAGCAAAAACCAATCCACAACGAGCAGAAGAGGCTCGAAGCAAAAAAAGCTCGTCTATGTTCCCTAGTACCCAAAATATATTAGGAGGGTGGACAAGACTCTATAGCTCAGGAAGCCAACTTGTCTAGGGAAAGGAAAATCCCAAAATCAAACCCAACTCAGACTATGTTCCCTAGTACCCAAAATATATTAGGAGGGTGGACAAGACTCTATAGCTCAGGAAGCCAACTTGTCTAGGGAAAGGAAAATCCCAAAATCAAACCCAACTCAGACCGGCCTAGCAAACCACCTGAGATGTAATTCTGAAGCTCAGAGAAACACACAGATGATAGGTGGATTGAAGAAAATTATGGAAAGTAAATTTGAAGGAATAAAGAATGTGGGGATCTGCAGAGAATAGTTCAACAACTACTGTTCTATGTGATTCTTTATTACAGGTTTCATGTTTTTTTTTTTTTTAATCTATGAATGAAAGAGATGATGAATATAATGGAATGTTTCATGAACAGAAATTATCAAAAGAAATAAAATTTCATTTGCAAATAAATACTTATCTAATAATATTACAATATTATCAGTTTTTTTTAATATTACATATACAATGTGTTTCAGCGAGGGTGGGACTGTAGCCATAAAGCTCCAATCTCTATGATCAGCATTAAATTTTTAGCTGCATACACGTTTTGCTTCAGTTCCAGTTTGCTTTTTTATAACTCAACATAGCTATCTTCCAAATCAGACAAAATGTGAAACAACACTCCAACTTTAGATTACCTTCCACTTGATTTTCCATACTATATTATTGTAATACCGTTGCTCTACATATGTCTTCCATCTTTACAAACATTTTGTACTATTTTAAATGCTTTGCAACAATATCTATATTATTTTTTTTACTGTTATTAAATATTTATCTACATACACAATGGTTTCTTCAAAGTTCTGCAGAATTGTTATGTGCATGCACAAACACTTTAAGAAATTTCTGCTAGATGGCAGAGATATCTATGAAATCGGAATAACCATCATTATAAATATATTTTAGGCCCAAACGGTCCCCAAAATCATGTGGCCATCACAATCACCATCATTCATATTCATCTAGATTAAGCTTAGGATTAGGGACTCTTCTGGTGCACCACTATCATCATCACCCATCATATCATCGGGGCAACGTAACCCCGCCTTCCAGGTACCCCAACCTCAGAAGTGGGTTTCAAGTATGCCATGCCAGGAGAGAACACCAGGAATTCCAAAAGACAACCTGGGGCATTTGCAAAAATAATATATATATATTTTAAGAAATGGACATTCACTAATTTCATGTTGTTAGGTTCCAATGGGTCAAATTAGTGTACATCAGATTAGTGTACACTTCATTAAATAATATGCATGTAATTGGTAAACTAAAGATGTTTTTATTATTGATTTAACATTTCTCTTCAAATATAAGGTAAACTAAAGTTTTTCCCAGCAATCTCCAAGGATGACATATTCAAACATACCACACTGAAATAAACATGGCTTAGCATAAAGTTGGAGGGATTAAATTGTTTAGCTGTTTGTTAAAACCACACATCTTGCTTCAGTTTCGAGATTGCTTTTTAAAACTCAACACAGCTTCCTTCCACAACAGAAAAAAATACGAGATAACAGTTTCCAAAGATGTGTTCAAAATTCCAAAGCAGAGATAAACACGGCTTAGCATAAAGACATTGTGACATCTTTGGATATAGTCAATAGGATACACTTGTGTATAAAATGCTGTGCTTACATAATTGTGCTTTGCTCATCAATCTTTATTACCAAAATAACAGTAGTAGTAGTAGTAGTAGTAGTAGTAGTATTCAAATGTTGTGAAGCTCTTGATTTGTCATCACTCATCATTCGCTTCCCAATAATATTCAGCAATTTGGAATGGTGTTCCAACTATTTTCTGAAGATCAGCGCAGAACATCAAGTGATCCTTGTTCATTATCGTATTTGTGTCCTTGCATACTATGCAGTGTGGAGAGTCTAGTAGCTTAATTCTATGTAGATGTGCTGCCAAGCAATCATGACCAGTTTCAAGATGAAATGATGCAACTGCAATTGATCGGGGGCTGTTTGGTATTGTATCTGGTTCTAGTAATGTCTTCCATATCTTGGTTTCACATTGGATTTTGTTTTGTTCGGCTATATGGGATTTTATTTTCATTTTGGTGTACAGTTGTACTGATTTGTAAGATAGGTAATTGATCTTACTCTGTTGGATGAGTGTACCTTTTTTTGCAAGCATATCAGCCTTCTCATTACCATCCACGCCACAATGTGCTGGAATCCATTGTAGAACAACATTTCTGTTTAGATTTTTCAACATCCTGATGCAATTTTTGGCTTCTATTATTCTATGATCTTGGATGGTCTGGTTGTGTTAGTGCCATTACGGCTGAGCTAGAGTCAGAAAGTATTACAGCATTTTGGAAGGATTATCAAAATAACAACAATGCATACAGATTTGAGTCCCATACAGTCTGCACTGTTCGGAATAAGTAAAGAGCAATAAAAGTATTGATGTTATTTCGAAAATAAAGCTTGACAAGCAAAACTTCATTATTTTTATTATACATTTCAATAATGGATAGAATATATTTTTCTCTTCAAATACAATTTATCCATCATTGAGATGTATGAAATGAATAATAAAAACATTAAAAGAAGCCGTACTGGCTTTATAATGTAATGTAAAATTCCCAAATAAATGTCTTCTTAATAAAGAAGTCGCCATCGGCAAGATAGAAGCAAAGTTTTTCATAGCATTTGGTGCATGGGAATTAACAATGTATATAAGAGAAAGATTTGCATTTAGATTGGAGTTTCTCAGGTAGATCAGTTGGTAGAGCATTCACCTAGAGTATGAAAGGTCCTGGGTTCAAACTCCAGTCTGAGCGTATATTTTTCTCTTCAAATATAATTTATCCATCAATGAGATGTATGAAATGAATAATAAAAACATTGAAAGAAGCTGTACTGGCTTTATAATGTAATTTAAAATACCCAATTAAATGTCTTCTTAATAAAGAAGCCACCATTTGCAAGATAGAAGCAAAGGCTTCATAGCATTTGGTGTGCAGGAATAACAGCATATATAAGAAAAAGATTTGCGTTTAGATTGGAGTTTCTCAGGTAGTTCAATTGGTAGAGCATTCGCCTAGAGTGCAAAAGGTGCTGGGTTCAAACCCCAGTCTGAGCATAATCATTAATTTTTCTTTTCACAATATCATTATATTATAATATGATCCATTATTGGAACTGTGATAAAATAACAGTATTGGAAAATATTAAATAACATTGTTTACTGCTTATAAAAGTGGTGTAAAATCCTCAAATATAGATACTTCTAAACGAAGCTGGCCGTTGGCAATGGTAATGACACCTATCTGGCAACGGACAAAACGAGAATTATAGATTTGTATATGTGGAAAGAATCTTTAATGTTTGTGCCAGGTCTAGAATGGTGTAGTGGGCTACACACTAGTCTGGAGAACTAGAGTTCCACGGTTCGAGTCCTGGTACAGACATCAATTTTTCTTTTCACAATATCATTATTATATTATAATATGATCCATATATTTTTCTCTTATCCCGGGGAGAAAGATTTGATTTGCAAGTTCTTTGGTCAACCAAAATAAGGAGTGGGATTCGACATCCAGGGCCAACAACATAGAATTCAACAGTTTGGACAAGCTGATAATGAATTGTAAGCATATTGAAACATAACAAGGTGTGCCTTCATCTTACCTCATATTTCGTTGTTTCTTGTTAAGATATATTTTAAAGCATCTCTGCTTCATCTTCAGTTGTCGGCCCTGGATCCCAACTCCTGCTTCTCCTATATCATCATCTTGGTTTCCCAAACTACATTTTTACCATAACATAATCCTCCAAAAACTCTCCGTCTATTCTTATTACAAGATAAAACCACCGGATATTTTTATTCAGAATATTCCAAAAAAAAAAGTGCAGATTGTGATAAGATGTATATAGGTGAAAACAAAGAAGAATTTAACCATTACAACTAAAGAACACATAAGAAACGTAAAAAAAAAGAAGAAGTGGTAAAATCTGTAGTAAGTGCTCACTTTTGGTCAGAAAAACATAAAATTAGATGTAAACACAAAATTACTAAAACAGTTAGAAAACACAACTGAACTCACCATATGGGAAAAAATCTACATACAGAAGAGCAAGGAGAGAATTATGAATTTTGAAATTCCTGGGGAGAGAAACTTAATAAGCAAGTTCTTTGGGCCACAAAAAGAGGGAGCAGGAGTCGAGATGTAGGGATGACAACTTATAGATCATCAATCTGTACCAACTGAAGATGGAACAAAGATGCTTTGAAACATATCTTAACAATAAACATTGAAATGTGAGGTAAGATGAAGGCAGACTCAGCTTTTATTGAACTTTTATAGGAAAAAATCATTATGATGTTTAATTTAAGATTACATTAAAAATACTTCATACTTCACCTCATATCCAGTCTTCTAATATGCTGCTGTTTCAAAGCCTTGGCAGCTTCATCTTCAGTAATATCTCGTTGACTGATGTTATGTCAATCAGAAGAACTACTTCTAGTTCTTCTGAAGATTAAGCTGCCAAGGCTTTGAAACTTCAGAATAATTAGAAGATTGGATATCAGGTGAGGTATGAAGCATTTTAATTTAATCTCAGGCACAACTTATTTATAAATAGAACCTCATAATGTTACTTCCTAATGTATTTTCATAATATTGAAACATGTTCAAAAGAACGTAACGATTTATTAGGTAAGATCCACTGACTCATCTTATTTATTAAGAAGAACCTCATAATGTTATCTTTCTATTGTAATTTACTAATTTCTGATGAACATTTATATTATATTGATACTAACCTGATATGCTCACTTCCTACTAATTTTTTTATAAAAAAGTGAACAAATCCAAAATCAAATTTGGGGCTTCATCATGGAATGTTTTCGGATCAAGTATTTTTTGTAAATTTTAGGTTGTCTCGGCAATACTTTTTCCACCAAAAGTTGTATAATATTTTGCTAAAAGAGAGTCACTGCACACAGATTGCAAACCAGTCTTGCACTCACTGAAACACCTGCAAATACTTATTAGAGACATTGATTTCAAGTCATAGTTTAGGCAAAAAAAAAAAGTTCTCTTCAAATAAAACTCATTATCTACTTATATTACAATAATTAAATCAATTATCAAAATGCCATATCTCCAAATTTTCCATTTTTATTGCAAAAATTATTTGCTGTGAAAGACCTGCCTACGTGTCAAAATTCTTTTTACTCTTTCTTGAAAAATTTGTTAAATTAGACTTACGAGGTTTTAGAAGTAAGGTGATGATTATATATATACTGTATAGACACACACCTTCTTCTTCTACTACATCATGAAATTAGGTCTTTTGATCTGTTTTCACGTCAAGTGGGATTTAGTGAATCTTCCCATCTAGTAAATGGGAGTCCAGCATGTCTATGTCCTATTGATTTGTACTTTAATAACAGCTGGAGGATTCTATCTGTAGGCATACTTTGATCATGTTCATACCAGTCATTTTTCATATTGTCAATTATATTTGTTAAATTAAAAATATTTAAGTATTTTCTAATATCTTCATTTCTTTTTCTGTCCGAAATTGTCACACCTGCTACTGAACGCAAGAACTTCATTTCTGAAGTTTATATTTTTCTTCTCTCTGAACGGTTAAGAGTCCAGTTCTTACTTGCATATGTTAAGGTAGGAACTGCCATAATTTTGTAAAATTTTAATTGTGTACTCCTCAATGCTTTATTTTTCGTTCTCCGTTTTATAATGCCACACATTCTATAAAATATATTTTATTTAATTTTTTTTTACAAATGCCCCAGGCTGTCTTTCGACATTCCTGGTGTTCTCTCCTGGCATGGTGTACTTGTAACCCACTTCTGAGGTAGGGGCACCTGGAAGGCAGGGTTACATTGCCCTTGATGATATGATGGGTGATGATGATGATATGATGGGTGATGATGATAGTGGTGCATCAGGAGAGTCCCTAATCCTAAGCTTAATCTAATATGAATGATGATTGTGATGGCCATATGATTTCAGGGACCGTTTGGGCCTTAAAGTTATCCTGACATTTGTCTTACAGGTGAGGAAAAACCCCGATAAAAACCTCACCCAGAAAAACTGTCCCGACCAGGGATCGAACCCGGGCCCTCTGCGTGATAAGGCAGCACACTACCTCGAGACCACAGCAATGGGCTAAATATAATATATATATATATTTTTTTTTTTTGCAAATGCCCCAGGTTGTCTTTCGACATTCCTGGTGTTCTCTCCTGGCACTGGTGTAATCCACTTCTGAGGTTGGGGTACCTGGAAGGCAGTTATGTTGCCCCGATGATATGATGGGTGGTGGTGATGATACTGGTGCGCCAGGAGAGTCCCTAATCCTAAGCTTAATCTAAGATGAATATGAATGATGATGATGATGATTGCGATGGCCATATGATTTCGGGGACCATTTGGGCCTTAAAGTTATCCTGACATTTGTCTTACAGGTGAGGAAAAACCCCGATAAAGACCTCACCCAGAAAAAATTTCCTGACCAGGGATCGAACCTGGGCCCTCTGCGTGATAAGGCAGGACGCTACCTCGAGACCACAGCGGTGGACATTTAAATTAATATTAAAGTCTTCCTTCTGGCAGTATGACACATTACATTCCAAATAATTAAAATTGTTCACCTGTTGTACTAAAATGTTATTAATACAGATTTTACACATCATATGGTCACACACACTCCTCAGTTTTTGCAATTACATTCTACAACAGTAATTTGTACATTTTCTGGTGATTTTGTTAACTATAACACTGCATCATTTCCCTAACAATCCCCTATTCAATAACTGATACAAAACAATGCCACTAAATATGCTCACAAAGAACTTGGAATGTTGATGTTATAGGACTATTTCAACATAAAATAACAATAAAAGTAATGTATACAAAATATATGTCCACACAAATTAATCACTGCATAAATTTACAGTATTAAATGTAATCATTAGTCCCGCGCCGTAGCCGAGCGGTTAAGGTAGGAAGCCTTGGCGCAGAACTACGGAACTTGCGCTGGTTCGAGTCTCCATGGGGAAGAAATTTTCTCATGGTATTTCGGCCAGTATGGGACTGGTGCCCACCCAGCATCGTGAGGCAATTGGGTAACTACAATTAGTAGCGGCTCCAGGTTGAGGAACCAGCTATAACGGCTGGGGGACTCGACATGCTAACCACGTCACCCCTACACTGGCTGTTGATCATCTACCTCTGTGATTGACACATGTGGATGTGAAGGGCCAGCAGCCGGCTGGTAAAAGGGCAACCGCTGAAAAGTGGAAAGACCCTCAATTGGAAATGTAGTCAAATAAGTCAGCCATTTGCATTATTACTCGTAACAATGAAACAAACAAAAGTCTATTTGGGTAAACTTTTATCACTCACCTCATTCTTCTTCTTCTTCTTCTTCTTCTTCTTCTTAGACTAGTTTCAGAATCTTCTTCGATTCCACCATCAGTATTTTAAAACCGTTGTTTCATCACCCTAAAGATGATTTTTTAGCCTCTTGCTCCTCCGTTGGTAGACTGAAAGACCTGAAAATGAAGTCATTTTCCCCAGATATTTTGGAGTTTATTAATTTTTCCTTTTCGTTTTTTTTATGTAGAATCTTTCCCAAACAGTGAGTTCTTAGGGGTTTTCTATTTGTTTTAATAAATTAGCCTTTCTATTGATAAGATGTTTTTCTGACCATGCATCAGCTGCTACTGCAGATTTTTCTACTTCCCCATTCGTTGACATTCCTGAGAAGTTCTTTCACTCTGGCTTTTAAATTTCTCTTTGTTTTCCCTATGTAGACTTTATCACATTTCCTGCATTTAATCTGGTAAATCCCTGATTTGTTTTGTTCTTCTAGTTTCTCATTTTGGTTGGATAGAAGAAGAAAACAAATAGAAAAACCCAAAGAACTGACTGTTTTGGAAAAAAATCTACACACAAAAAAAAAACGAAAAGGAGAAATTAATCAACTTTGAAATTCCCAAGGAAAATTTCTTGATTTTAAGGTTTTTCAGACTACCAACAGAGAGAGCAAAAGACGGCTCTTAAGGACGACAAAACAACGGTTGTAGAAATACTGACGATGGTAGCAAAAAAATCTATATTCAGAAGAACAAAAACAGAGTTATGAATTTTGAAATACCGACGGAGCGTGACCTTGTTTGGAGGTTCTTTGGCCAACCACAGGATGGAGCTGACATTGACATCCAGAGTGTGCAACATAATGCAACATAAATCAAACCAGTCTGTACAAGCTGACAATAAAACAGAATTGTTTTGAAACATGTCCAAGAACAAATCAACAATAATATTGAGGTAAGATGACAAGACTAAAAATAATATAATTAAAATAACCTCAAAATATCACTTCCTAAAATTAAATATTGAGTGATAAAAGTTTATCTAAATAAATAATACCACATAGTGTGAATTCCTAGAAAAGTAAATTAAACAATTAATCTCTTCTTAACTAAGATGCTGCCATATGCAAAGATAGAAGCAACGCTTTCAAAGCATTTGGCACGAGGGAATTACAACGTATAAAGAGAAAAATTTGCGTCTAGATCGCAACTCCTCGGTAGCTCAGTTGGTAGAGCATTTGACCCGGAAAGCCAAAGGTCCCGGGTTCGAGTCTCAGTCTAGGCGAAAAAATGTTTTCTTCAAATATAATTTATCCTTCAGTGAGAAGTGTTAAATTAATAATAAAAACATAAACAAAACTTGTTTCAATCAGTCCTGTCATTTAATATGTTAATTAAAAACTCTATCAGAACTATTCAAATTATAAAATTTCAAAATTTAAAATAAAATTCTCTACCCTTCACCTCATATACTGCCTTCTCATTAGACTGGTTTCGTAATCTTAGTGGATACATCTTCAGCAGTTACATGACTGATGTTCTGACATCTAGGAGCACTGCTTGGCCATCTTAACTACTGAAGATGCAACCACTAAGATTACGAAACTGGTCTAATTAGAAGACAGGATATGAGGTGAGGTGTAAAGAATTTTATTTTAAATTAAACATCGTAGTGATATTTTTTTTAAATAGTTGAATATTAACAACATATTTGGTAATGTCAAATAATTTATTTTTATTTACGAAACTAAACTATTGTAATCAATGACTAAGAGAATTTTTTTTTTTTCAAGGAAGCTTGAATAATTAATAGTGAGTGGAGAACATATTTTTAACGACTCACCTCATATAATTTCAAATTTCTTTGATACCGGTGGTTTCAGACAATATCTTGTCCCTCTTCAGTCATGGCTTCCACTCAGCCACTCAGTGGAAGCCATGACTGAAGAGGGACAAGATATTGTCTGAAACCGCCGGTATCAAAGAAATTTGAAATTATATGAGGTGAGTCATCAAAAATATGTTCTCCACTCACTATTAATGATATAACCTCATAAAGTTTACTTCCCAATATTAATTCAAATATAAGCTTGAATAAGATCAATGGTCTGTAGCATCAGCACATAAAGGGGTTTTCTCTTTACCATTGATTACAATAGCTTATTACCCATCCAAGTGTTTTGTGCAGGCGGAAAATATGTTAACTAACAAACTGTCTTTCTCTTTCTATTCCTTACTATGTTGCCACTTCCTGTCCTTTGAATTATATTGTTTGATTGGCAGGTATAGAGCTGACAAATACAATGTATTTTAATGATCCGTCATTCTGCGTGGTCAGTGGCAGAATGACTAACTTGACAACCCTGTTACTTTTGGGGTTACGCCTAGGAATGAGCTGTCCCTTCCTTGCCCTTCTCATTGCATGTTGCCACTTGTGATTTATTGTCAGGCTGGTAATGGAGAGACGACAAATACTGTGATTTTAAATGATCCGACCGCTTGAGCGTTCAGTGCTTAAATGACTAATTTGACAACCATGTCAAGATCTTTCACACGTGATTAAGGATTCTCCCCCCACATTTGAAGTTGAAAAATTTCAATACGTGATCGGATGTACAGTTTTCTCCTACATCCCTTCCACAGATTCAGTAGATCGGCGACACTAGCGCTAAAACTCTTCCCCTCCGCCCGTGAACAGTTAACTTGGATGTGTAATAGTTGTGTACATTAATTTACTTATTTCAATCATAGTAATAAAAACTTTAGCTTTAAAATATTAATATAATATTTTTATTTAGTCTTATAATGAGGAAAAATACTGTTAATTTGAACTTTTTATCTCCATATAATTTCTATTGATTATCCTTGTTTATTTACTTACAACTAACTCACTCACTGCTTCTATAAAACCCATAAGTTAATGGCCATGCAGACATAAGCTCTCCATACATCCTTAACCTGAGCTAAAATGTTTTCCAATCATCTCCTATATAATCTACTTCCCTCAAATCATGGTTAATGTTATTCTCCCACCTCATTCTTGGTCTATCAATCAGACATTTTCCCTATGGTTATGATAAAACTAACTCACTGGGATAATCAAAATTGAGGTTCATGACATAAGCTCTTCATACATCTCTATCCTGAGCTACAATCATTCCCTGTATGTAATTCCCCGAAACATGGTTAACATTATTTCTCCTGTCTCATTCTTGGCCAACCTACCGGCAATTTTCTTTTGGTTATCCTGCAAGTTGCCAAGCCCTTCTTTCATTCCCCATCCATGATACCTGTCCTCCCCATCATAGTTTATGAGACTTAAGTGTTCTTATTACATATGGCTTCCCATTAAGATCGTACAGCTTACTTTTAATCAATGTTTTTCAACTTGCCTGTCTGTTTGTCTCTCTTTGGTCCAGAAAATGTTCTTACGAAGTTTATTCTCAAATACTCTTCTTTCTTAAAATATGAGATCATGTTTCACATCCATACAATATAACTGGAAGAATAACAGTTTTATATATTTTTAGTTTAATATTTTCTTGAGAGAAGTTGGGATGACAAAAGTCCCTGTAATACATAACAGCATGCATTTCCAGAGTTGGGCCTATGTTCAATTTCTTTAATAATTAAATGAATCGTGATTTTTTCTTACCTCATACATCTATGTTTCTTTAAACACAGCACTGCAGTATCGGCGACACTTTGTCGTCATCGTCAGCTGTTTTCACGACTGTCAATTTTTTCTCCTTTTTGCCGGTAATTATCCAGACTGTCCTCTGGTGTTCTTTTGAAGGAATAACACCAGAGGGCAGTCTGGATAATTACCGGCAAAAAGGAGAAAAAATTGACAGTCGTGAAAACAGCTGACGATGACGACAAAGTGTCGCCGATACTGCAGTGCTGTGTTTAAAGAAACATAGATGTATGAGGTAAGAAAAAATCACGATTCATTCAATTATTATTAATTGAACCTCATAATGTTAAAAATTCCCAAATTTAATATATAAATTCAATTTCTTTAATAGCTACTTTGTTTTTGGAATCTGATAAAAAAAGTAGATTTTCAAAATATGGAAATATGGCTTTTCAAAAACCAATTCAATTGATTTCATGATTAGCAATTGTTGAATACTGTTACGAGGCCGCATGACTACGAAGATGCGAATCCAAAGAATGTTTCTGTGTAAATGATTTTGTACAAACAAAACATCGAAAAGGTCTTTCACCAGTATGAATTCTAATATGTGCATTTAAATTAGTTTTTTCTGTAAATGATTTACTACAAATATGGCATCCATAAGGTCTATCTCCAGTGTGAACTCTCATGTGATTCTTTAGATTAGCTCTCTGCGAGAAAGTCTTGTTACAAACTTCACATGGGAAAGGTTTCTCACCTGAATGTGTGCGAAGATGAGTGCGTAAATATGAATATTCACAGAATGTCTTATCACAAATGTTACACATGTAGCGCCTGTCACCTGTATGCATCAGAAGATGTCTCTCGAAGTACGGTTTCAGTACAAATGTCTTGTTGCACACGAAGCATGTGTAAGGGCCTTGTTCGTTGTGCACGTGTATGTGGGATAACAGCAGTAATTCAAAACGGAATGACTTCATGCACTTGTAACAATGGAACTCATCATCTTGACTGCTTTCACTTCCAACAGACTGAAAATAAAATTGATTATTTAAGTTTTAATTAATATAACATTTCAAGTAAAATGGAGTAAAACAGAGCTGCCCAAAAATATTTGTTTTAATAAATTAGCCTTTCTATTGATAAGATGTTTTCTGACCATGCATGGGCTGCTACTGCAGATTTTTCTACTTCCCCATTCTTGACATTCCTGAGATGTTCTTTCACTCTGGTTTCTAATTTCTCTTTGTTTTCCCTATGTAGACTTTATCACATTGATTTTTATATACAAGATATTCCTGATTTTTTACTTTGATCAGTCTGAAGATGATATAGAAGATTATATCGAAACATGTTTGAGAATAAATCAACATTAATTTGAGGTAAGATGTTCCCAGTTTCAAAAAAACTTGATTAAAAGAAATTCAAAATATTACTTTGTACCTAAATGGACATTTCGATACAGGAATTACATCTTAGTGCGCAAACTATACGTCATCGCATCTCCATCTCAAGTGTCATCTTTATGAACAGTGCCAAATGCTTTCCTATCTATCCTTTCCTTTCCTAGTGCGCACCCTGTGCTATCGCACATTCCCCCTCTCCCTGTGAACTCTCATAAATAGCTGTATTTTGTAACATCGAATCATCATCTACTTAGTCATCGTTGGAGTCTGATCAGAACAGCTCAGGAGAGCTGGTTTAGTTTATTTAGTCCAGTAAGCCAGGGTGGAGACGCTAGGACAGTATTTCCCCCAACCCGAGGCTGGACTAGAGTGAGTGATAATGTATGTATGTATGTTAATTTATATCATATTTTCTTTTTGTATAGATGATCTACTATGATTTCTTTTCTTTGTAAATTGAATATTTATTTATTTATCTTTATATTATATCTGACTATTTTTTGACTCGCATTAAAAGCTTTAGTTGTGCTTTTTTACTTACTCTATGCCTATTCATTCAGTAGTTAACATAAGTCAGATATCAAAGTCAAAATCCAAAAGCTTGCTCAAGCGTGAGTTAGTTCCTTTATCCCAAAGCTTCCACGATTGTATTTTATAAGTCAGTAAACATTACATATTGGGAGAATTTAGTAAAGAAAGTTGAATTCCTCTTTGCCTCTATGGGCCCGGGCAAAGATGTCACAATTTGAACAATCTATGCTTTCCAATCAAAATAGTTATCAACAATAACGGTTTGATCCAGCACCTATACGGTGCAACTTCCTAAAATAAACCATTAGAATGAGGGAATATTGTTAGACTAAAAGAAAAAAAAAGATAAAATTAAAATGTTTCATATCCAGTCATATCCAGTCTTCTAACTAGACTGGATATGAGGAAGACTGGATATGAGGTGAGGTATGAAACATTTTAATTTAATCTTAAATTAAACCTCATAGTGTATTTTTTTCTATAAAAGTTCAATACAAAAAAAAAACTCATACTGGGTTGTGTTGCCAATTGAAGAAGAAGCTCTTTTCATGATGATAATTAGAAAATGTAATAAAATAATAACTGCCTAACATACTTCCTGTTTAATTTTTACATTATTTTCTTCCTCTTCTTTAGTTTCTTCCCCATTAGTCCTTGTCTCATCATTTTCCCTCGGTTCTTCTTTTGTGTCAAATGCAAGTGGATCCTGCAAAACAATCAGTATTATTCATCATTGGTAAAGTAAGTCATTTTGGCCATTTTTTTTAATCATATAAATCAGATTTATTATTAGCCTCGGTGATCTACAGTTGAGTGCCATGGTTTAAGGAGACTTATACAATAGCAGATGCATGGTAAACTCCACTGTTTATTAATGTATTTTCTTCAAATTCCACACACTTATTTATTCTACATGAATTTAATATTAAGTTGATATTCATAGTTAAATATGGGAAATAACATTATGAGGTTCTTAATTCGTAAATTAATGAGTCATTTTTTAACATCTTACCTCATATTTTATAAAATATGACATAAGATGTTAAAAAATTACTCATTAATTTACGAATTAAGTTGATAATTTAATACATGTAACAAATATAAACGTATTTCTGGAATTGATTTGGCTGCAGGGGGCTAGTGATTATGTTCCTTGCTTCTAATACCAAGGAAACAGGTTCAAATCTGCCGGTGTCAAAAGATTTTTTTTTTGGATGGAAAAATCCAAGGAATAAGTCCTCCAGGAGGAACTTGAAGCTGTGGGTCCTGAGTCTGAAGATTTTCAGGCTTGTAAAAGAACCACAAGCCTGAATAAAAAGGCCTCAGTGCAAAATTTACCGATCACTTCCCATTAAATAATATCTAAGTTACCCACTAGATGTCTCATCGAGGCACTAGGCCAAACCCCTATCACTCGCTGACATCTATAGATAAATGATTATCTATCTACTTATTTTAGGAATTCTCACTATGAGGTATATTCATTCAGGTAGAATTGTTTTATCACTCATCTTATATTGTTCTACTTATTTGACTATAAACTAGTTTTGGAACATAGTTTCTTTTCCATCCTCAGTATCGTCACGACCGTTGTTCTGTCATCTTGAAGAGCTGTCCTTCGTTCCTTCCATTGGCTGACTAACAAACCTCGAAACCAAGTCATTCTCACTTTGAAATTCCCGGTGAGAATGACCTGGTTTCAAGGTTTTTCAATCAGCCAATGGAAGGAGCGAAGGACAGCTCTTCAAGACGACAGAACAATGGTCGTGACGATACTGAGGATGGAACAGAAACTATGTTCCGAAACTGGTTTATAGTCAAATAAGAACAACAATATGAGGTGAGCGATAAAAAAATTCTACCTGAATCTATCTATCTATAATGGTGCAGCCCAATGTTGAGCCATAGCCTCTTCTTTGTTAGGAGTTACCAGACCAAGTTAATTTAGTTACCTTATTTACCCAGAGATGTCATGAACAGCATGCGGTCAACACACCAACTTAATGAGATATCTATCAGGCAACTAAGGTATTACTAGGATGTCGAGATCGGCAAATTTTGCTTAGAGGCCTTTTTATTCAGGCTTAAGGATCTTTTATGAGCCTGAAAATCTTCAGACTCGGGACCCACAGCTTAAAGTCCCTCCCAGAGGATTTGCTCAATGGATTTTTCCATCCTAAAAACATCCATTGACCCCGGCTGAGTTTGAACCAGCGAATCTCAGGACTAGAGGCAAAGATCATAACCACTAGTCCACCGCGGCCAACATAGGTAAATAAGCACAACTAAATTATGTTTTCATTAATTTTATTAATATTTGAGTTTGTACTCTTTAACATTCTTACCTCATATGTTTATTCTGTTGGACGATCGTTTCAAAGCTATTGCTCCATCTTCAGCTTGTTCACAAACTTGAAGATGGAGCAATAGCTTTGAAACGATCGTCCAACAGAATAAACATATGAGGTAAGAATGTTAAAGAGTACAAACTCAAATATTAAATTAAACCTCATAATGTAACTTCATAATGATTTTAAAATATATTTTTATTATTCATTTCATTCATCTCAATGATGGATAAATCATATTTGAAGAGAAAAATTATACGCTCAGACTGGGACACAAACCCAGGACGTTTGGCATTCTAAACCAGTCTGAGCATATAATTTTTCTCTTCAAATATGATAACTAAATTAACTTGGTCAATAAGTTCCCATTTGAGAGCACCGTAATGTCGGCACAGCAAAGGAAAGAACTTAGGAAGAAAAATAGATTTTCCATTAAAAAATTTCATCATCATCATCATAATCCGGTATCATGGCAGCTGCCGCCGTCTTCCGGAAACCAAACGCCATTCCTCTCTATCCATCCATTGATCTTCCTCCATTCCTCTGATATTCATAGCTGCTTGTACCCCTTCTATCCAAGTTTTCTTCGGTCTTCCTCCTTTCCATTGGGATCCATTCCATAACAATTTGTGGCAATCTTTGCTCTGGCATTCGTTTGACATGACCATACCACTGCAATCTTTTCTTTTCTATGATGTCTATGATGTCCGGCTCCTCTTGTACACCCATAATTTCCCTTATGTCTTTATTTTGTATTCTATCCATTCTAGATTTTCCAGCTGATCTTCTTAAAACATCCATTTCTGTACTTAAAATTCTTTTCAAATGCTAAAAACCAAACAACATGCCTCGGAAAAAAAATTTCAGGTCACTATAAAAAACATGATTGTACTTAAACTAAGTAAATAAATTATTAAGTTAATATTAAGAAGCTAAAGCTGTTACTATGATTGAAATTAGTATAATAAAGTACACAACTAAATTATTGTAATCAATGGTAAAGAGAAAAATTTATGCCTGAACCGGGAATCGAACCCCTACCAAAAGCTAAAAGTTTGGAGTTCGATTCCCGGTTCAGGCATAAATTTTTCTCTTTACCATTTGATTACAATAAGTAAATAAAAACCAATTACTATTTTTTTACATAAAACTGACATAATAATAATACAGATGTAGAATCTCATGGAAATTCTATTTGACTTCATATTGAAGGTGAAGATTTTTTAATAAATATTTTTAACTAATTGTAAATTCTGTAATACATCTGCCATAGCAAACTGGTCATTTTTCATTCAAATATAAACATTGAGGTCCATCCTCTACAGGCTTGTGCAAAATTTTATTGAAATCCAACAAATGGTTCATGAGATATTGTGTTTACTGTACTGAAAAATTACAGTTTGAGAAATGTCAGTCTAAAATTTCAATATGCTTGTTCTTACGTCCATGCACGAACTTACAAAAAAAAATTGTATCATCACAATTAGAATTTTTAACTGAAAATTAGGAATAGGGCGCAGAAATGTATACTCAGTTGTTTCAATCAATAAAAAATTCAACATTTTTTCCTGGTACTTATTGTATAAACCATCCATTAACATATTTAGGCTATTTTTCCATGCAAATATTAGGCCATGTGGCCTGTTATGGTCTCAAAGAGGAATTTTCCATCCAGCACTTTTTTGGTCGTCCCAGCAAACTTTTGCTATGGGGGCAGTAACGAAGCATGGCTTTTGAAATTCTATGAGATGGCATTCATTGAAGATGGGCTTTCCAGTTGTTCTGGTAGTTTTGTATATGGTGGAGAATGGGTTCTACATCCAACTCTTCCATAATTTTCTCATTTCTTTTATGGTCCACTTTGTAAAGGCTATTTTTAAAATATCAAATAAATCAGAGGATGAACTGCACTTAAACTAGCGTGAAATATTTTCGAAGTCCTATAGAACAACAGTGGGCATGTGCCAGAATTTATAGAGCCAGTGATAACCCACAATCGAACCTCATATCGATTATCATCCTCAATTACTATCCGTCGCTATGAAATTTAAATGACCAATATTTGCAATAAATCCCCAAATCTATGTTAAAAAAATATTAAAATGATCAAGTGTTTATTAAAAATGGGTGTACACCTACTTATCACTCCCTAATGCTGATCCAACCAGCAATAAACCAAAACAACGATAGAAAAATGATAGACTAAGTAATATACTCTGTGGAGAAAATAGCAGTTAGCATCACAATATTGTCTAACAGTGTCATAATATTGTGTTTTGCATATTTAAATAAATACTTAAAAATTGTCTAATAATGTTATAAAAAATTGTTTGAAAAAGTTTAAAATATTACATAATGTTAGTAAATACAGAGGAAGAGCTATAGTTTACAACAATATAACTGAAAAATCAAGCGCTAGTAGAAGTGCAGTTGAGCCAAACTTTTTCCTCCAAATTGTCCCAAAATACCATCTGGCCATCATATAATCATCAATATATTTGCCTTGTTTAGTATGAATGTATGAATGAATGGTGTGGCTTGTCTTAAATGTTCTTATTGTCTCGGAGATGGTCCAGGGATACAGCTGATTAATTAACCAGGGCGTCCATCCATGGCCTTGTGTGGCCAAACAAATGTGTCTGATTCAAAATTTAAAATTCTCTCCCTACCAAGGCAGAAGTTAAACCAAGGTAAAAGATGAAGAAGTATGTGCTATACATACTTAAACGGGTTACTTACACATTTAAAAAGACAAGTATTTGATTATTTTAACCCTGTGCGGCATTACATAATTTAACATAACCTCAAACAATGTCAACATACGTTACCGGTGAAATAAAAAAGTAAACATTATATGCACCCCGCCATATATCTTAAAATTATAATAAATTGCAATACATATTTGTCATGATTCATCCACAACTGCTGGACAAACAATGGCAAATGTGGACAATTGCATTAAAATATTATTTATCAATGTCTATAATCGAATTTTACATTTTTAACTATTATTTCCTCACCTCATCATCATCATCTATAGGAATGGCGTGAGGATCTAATTCACATTCAATTTCGACTGTACCAACTCCGATAAATTGTGGCACGAATGACATTATACATAACACATTTACTAAATTATAATATTAACAAAGCGGTATATTAGTTTGCTACCAACTATTATAATGTGTTACTAAAAACAAATAAAAGCTTAATGCAGTGTTGCCAGACATAAGGGAATAAAAATCCCTGAAGACTCCACAAAAATTCCCTTCTTCTGAAGGCGACGGCTAAAAAAGTCAAAATCAATTTTTCTTTGGAAAAAAATTGTAGTGCCACGTCTAGTTATAAAAATTAGTTAATCTGTAATAGAATTAGTTGCTTTTTTCAAAATTAAATAATAGATTTACAAACTTAAAAGGTATGTCTATATCCATCCATCCATCCATCCATAGTAATTCTGCCCGAGGACAAGGTATTTCACTGCAATCATAGCATTTTTGCAGCTTTACTATATAGGTCCTATATTATAGGGAATTATAGATGTGGTAGCTTCCCGTTGCTTTCCACACCGGTGAAGGATGATGATAATGTTAAGGATGATAATGATGGCTGGATGATTTTCGGGGACCGTTGAACCCTAAGCTTCCTGACATTTGTCTTCCAGGTGAAGAAAAAACTCACCCAGGAGCCTATCCCGACCGGGAATCGAACCCGGGCCCGTTGCGTAACAAGGCAGCACGCTACCTCGAGGCCACAGCGGTGGACTGTATATATATATCCACAGTAATTCTGCCCGAGGGCAGGCCTTTCACTGCAATCACAGGACTTCCATGCTATGCTTTGCAGCTTTACTAGGGAATTATAGGTGCGGTAACTTCCCGTTGCTTTCTTCGCCGGTGAAGGATGATGATAATGATGGCTGTTTGATTTTCGGGGACCGTTGGGCCCTAAGCTTCCTGACATTTGTCTTCCAGGTGAGGAAAAAACCCGAAAAACTCACCTAGGAGGCTGTTTCGACCGGGAATCGAAGGATTTCCAGGCTATGCTTTGCAGCTTTACTAGGGAATTATAGGTGCGGTAGCTTCCCGTTGCTTTTCACACCGGTGAAGGATGGTGGTGATAATGATAAGGATGATGGTGATGGCCGGATGATTTTCGGAAACCGTTGGGCCCTAAGCCTCCTGACATTTGTCTTACAGGTGAGAAAAAACCCCGAAAAAAACTCACCCACGAGCCTGTCCCGACCGGGAATCGAACCCGGGCCAGCTGCGTGACAAGGCAGCACGCTACCTCGAGTCCACAGCGGTGGACTAGATATATATATATATATATATATATATATATATATAAAAACTCCGTATATGGTATTTAAATCAAACAAAAAGCCTACCGGTATTCTTCAAAAACCGGCGAAATACAATCATTCACAACAGGGGTTTAGCTGGAGGACAGCATTAAAAAAAAATCTCTCTAGTTGCAATAATTTCTGTTTCTTCGCAACAAAATTCACAAGTAACATTTGAATAAGTAAAATTAGCAGTAAAATAGAATCATTCAGTGTGAGAGTTAATTTAAAAGCTTAATTTTAATGGGAACATTTAACGGTCCACTAGCAGCAATTTTCGTTTTCTCGAAATGAAAACCTGAATGCGCAACCTCATTGTTAAAATGAAGATATAATCAGTAAACCAGCAAAATCGGACATAAATTCGACTTGCTGAGGAATTTGCTTAAACTACACAGTTCCTGCGTAACTGACTTTTTACTAATTTATATCCTTATACAAAATAAAACCTTTAGAATCTTTTTTTGGACTAAATAGAGAGCAAGAGAGAGATCAATAGATTAAAGCCACATAATGTATTTTTCTGCAAAACTAAATATATGGTCACACGTAGAAATACATTATATAATGGAAATGGACAGCTAATGACAAATGAGGGAAATTTTGAGGAATTGGCTGAATTCAAATACCTAGGAACAATAATCACAAATAGGAATGAGATGCACAAAGAAATTAAACATAGGCTCAATTCTGGAAATGCATGCTATTATGCATTGCAGAGACTTTTGATGTCCCAACTCCTTTCAAAAAACGTTAAGCTGAAAATATATAAAACTATTGTTCTGCCAGTTATATTATATGGCTGCGAAACGTGGACTCTTACTTTAAGGGAGGAAAGGAGATTACGAGTATTTGAGAATAAAGTTCTTAGGAAAATTTTTGGACCAAAGAGAGATGAACAGACAGGTGAATGGAGAAGACTACATAACAATGAACTACATGGTTTTTATAGGAAGCCAGATATAATAAGAACAGTTAAGTCCCGTAGACTGCGGTGGGCAGGACATGTTGCGCGTATGGGGAATGAAAGACGTGCATGGAAACTTCTTGTAGGAAAGCCAGAAGGAAAACGCCCAGTTGGTAGACCAAGAATGAGGTGGGAGAACAACATTAACTATGATTTGAGGGAAGTAGATTATACAGGGAATGATTGGAAAGCATTAGCTCAGGATAGGGATGTATGGAGGGCTTGTGTCCGTGCGGCCGTGAACCTACGGGTTCGATGGTGCCAGTGAGTAAGTAAGTAAGTAAGTAAGTAATGTATTTTTCTAATCTAATCTAACCAAGCCTAACTCACTGATACCATCGAACCAGAAAGTTCATGACTGCGCGTAGATAAACTTTCTAATAGGCCTACGTAGCTATCCTGAGCTAATGTTTGCAATAATATTTTCCTCTCTCAATTCATTGTTGATACTATTTTTCCACCTCATTCTTGGCCTACTTACTGGTCGCTTTCTTTCTGTTTTCTCTACAAGGAATTTTCATGCCCCTTTTTCACTCACTTTTCGTGCCATATGGCCTGCCCAATGCAATCCACGAGACTTTTTGTCCTTATTACATCTGGTTTCCTATAAAGATCTTGTAGCTGACTATTATGTAATTTTCTCCATTCACCTGTCTGTTTTAGACCCAAACATTTTTGTGAGCACTTTATTCTCAAATAGGCCTACTTGTAATATTTATCCTTCCTTAAAACAACAGATCATTTTCGCATCCATATAATATAATAGGGAGAATAACAGTTTTGTATATTTTCAGTTTAGCTTTTTTTTAGAGAGAGAGAGAGAGAGAGAGAGAGAAGAGAGAGAGAGAGGAGATTGGGATGATAGGAGTCTCTATAATAAATGATACAATTGAGCCTATGTTTATTTATTCTTCACTTCATTCCATGTAATTTAGTAATGTCTTCAAAATTTCTCCCATATATAACAAAATGTCCATTTCCATTATATAATAGGCCTATATTTAATGTCCACCACTGTGGTGTCGAGGTAGCGTGCTGCCTTGTCATGCAGCGGGCCCGGGTTCGATCCCCCGGCCGAGGCAGTTTTTTCTGGGTGAGGTATTTATTGGGATTTTTCCTCACCTGTAAGACAAATGTCAGGAAAACTTTAAGGTCCAAACGGTCCCCGAAATCATATGGTCATCATCATCATCCGTATCATTATCATCATCATCCTTCACCGGTGTGGAAAGCAACGGGAAGCTACCACACCTACATTTCCCTAGTAAAGCTGCAAGCATAGCATGAAAATGCTATTATTGCAGTGAAGGACCTGCCTTCGGGCAGAATTACTATGGATGGATATATTTAATATAATATATTTATATGTGACCATATATTTATTTTATTCATATTTACTTCCAGCCCCAATTTCTTACAAGGGAACTGTCAACCATTGCATGCAGAAAACTACCTTGAAATTTCTCGCAGAGGAGCGTTGCGATACACCAAGACCGTGTCCAAAAAAAATACTTTTTTTTTAACTGCAAGGCACACAAATCGAAGTAAGAATCCAGTAATGTCAACCCGCACTACGTAGCAGATGGACTCCCTGCATGAAGAAGAGCAATGTGAAGTGAGGGGGACGCGGTGCACACTGTACCAACACATCTATACTGCAGCCACTGATTCTCCGGCCTTGACGTTTTCAGGATAGTGTTGCCGATATGGACATACAGTGAGAGTGGCCGCTTTATGCATGCGATTAGCAGACATACAGCTGACAACATCTCAGCAATTTCAAACCTTACCAGCGCGCTATAGCTGCGTCAAGAGCAGTGATTGGTCGTGGCAGATATCTACTCCCACTACAACCATATCCTTATTGGCAGTAGAGAGCGAATTCTCCCTTTACCCCTCGTATAACCTAAACTTCAAAGCCGGAGATATGACGGCTCGGGTATAATCTATCAGCTCAGGTGTTATATTACTTCCTTATATAAATGAGAGATTTGGCGCTGGATTTTAGTGTCTTGCAATTAAAAACTTCTGATATTTTTGGACATAGTCTTTGTACTTTACAACGCTTCTCTAGAAGAAATGTCAATGTAGGTTTCGGCATACAATTTTTGACAGTTCCCTTGTTAGTGTTATTCTCTAACCTAACCTAACTAATCCAAACTACCTAACCTAATCTGAATAAACATGTTAGCGATTGGCTATAGAGGAAACGTGTATAAATACGTCACTAGCACGAATGTTATTCGATAAGTATCGATATTGTTAGTGTATAAATACGTCACTAGCACGAATGTTATTCGACAAGTATCGATATTGTTAGTGTATAAATACGTAACTAGCACGAATGTTATTCGACAAGTATCGATATTGTTAGTGTATAAATACGTCACTAGCACGAATGTTATTCGACAAGTATCGATATTGTTAGTGTATAAATACGTCCACTAGCACGAATGTTATTCGACAAGTATCGATATTGTTAGTGTATAAATACGTCACTAGCACGAATGTTATTCGACAAGTATCGATATTGTTAGTGATAAATACGTCACTAGCACGAATGTTATTCGACAAGTATCGATATTGTTAGTGTATAAATACGTCACTAGCACGAATGTTATTCGACAAGTATCGATATTGTTAGTGTATAAATACGTCACTAGCACGAACGTTATTCGACAAGTATCGATATTGTTAGTGTATAAATACGTCACTAGCACGAATGTTATTCGACAAGTACGATATTGTTAGTGTATAAATACGTCACTAGCACGAATGTTATTCGACAAGTATCGATATTGTTAGTGTATAAATACGTCACTAGCACGAACGTTATTCGACAAGTATCGATATTGTTAGTGTATAAATACGTCACTAGCACGAATGTTATTCGACAAGTATCGATATTGTTAGTGTATAAATACGTCACTAGCACGAAACGTTATTCGACAAGTATCGATATTGTTAGTGTATAAATACGTCACTAGCACGAATGTTATTCGACAAGTATCGATATTGTTAGTGTATAAATACGTCACTAGCACGAACGTTATTCGACAAGTATCGATATTGTTAGTGTATAAATACGTCACTAGCACGAATGTTATTCGACAAGTATCGATATTGTTAGTGTATAAATACGTCACTAGCACGAACGTTATTCGACAAGTATCGATATTGTTAGTGTATAAATACGTCACTAGCACGAACGTTATTCGACAAGTATCGATATTGTTTAGTGTATAAATACGTCACTAGCACGAATGTTATTCGACAAGTATCGATATTGTTAGTGTATAAATACGTCACTAGCACGAATGTTATTCGACAAGTATCGATATTGTTAGTGTATAAATACGTCACTAGCACGAATGTTATTCGACAAGTATCGATATTGTTAGTGTATAAATACGTCACTAGCACGAACGTTATTCGACAAGTATCGATATTGTTAGTGTATAAATACGTCACTAGCACGAATGTTATTCGACAAGTATCGATATTGTTAGTGTATAAATACGTCACTAGCACGAACGTTTATTCGACAAGTATCGATATTGTTAGTGTAATAAATACGTCACTAGCACGAATGTTATTCGACAAGTATCGATATTGTTAGTGTATAAATACGTCACTAGCACGAATGTTATTCGACAAGTATCGATATTGTTAGTGTATAAATACGTCACTAGCACGAATGTTATTCGACAAGTATCGATATTGTTAGTGTATAAATACGTCACTAGCACGAATGTTATTCGACAAGTATCGATATTGTTAGTGTATAAATACGTCACTAGCACGAATGTTATTCGACAAGTATCGATATTGTTAGTGTATAAATACGTCACTAGCACGAATGTTATTCGACAAGTATCGATATTGTTAGTGTATAAATACGTCACTAGCACGAATGTTATTCGACAAGTATCGATATTGTTAGTGTATAAATACGTCACTAGCACGAACGTTATTCGACAAGTATCGATATTGTTAGTGTATAAATACGTCACTAGCACGAATGTTATTCGACAAGTATCGATATTGTTAGTGTATAAATACGTCACTAGCACGAATGTTATTCGACAAGTATCGATATTGTTAGTGTATAAATACGTCACTAGCACGAATGTTATTCGACAAGTATCGATATTGTTAGTGTATAAATACGTCACTAGCACGAATGTTATTCGACAAGTATCGATATTGTTAGTGTATAAATACGTCACTAGCACGAATGTTATTCGACAAGTATCGATATTGTTAGTGTATAAATACGTCACTAGCACGAACGTTATTCGACAAGTATCGATATTGTTAGTGTATAAATACGTCACTAGCACGAATGTTATTCGACAAGTATCGATATTGTTAGTGTATAAATACGTCACTAGCACGAATGTTATTCGACAAGTATCGATATTGTTAGTGTATAAATACGTCACTAGCACGAACGTTATTCGACAAGTATCGATATTGTTAGTGTATAAATACGTCACTAGCACGAATGTTATTCGACAAGTATCGATATTGTTAGTGTATAAATACGTCACTAGCACGAACGTTATTCGACAAGTATCGATATTGTTAGTGTATAAATACGTCACTAGCACGAATGTTATTCGACAAGTATCGATATTGTTAGTGTATAAATACGTCACTAGCACGAACGTTATTCGACAAGTATCGATATTGTTAGTGTATAAATACGTCACTAGCACGAATGTTATTCGACAAGTATCGATATTGTTAGTGTATAAATACGTCACTAGCACGAACGTTATTCGACAAGTATCGATATTGTTAGTGTATAAATACGTCACTAGCACGAACGTTATTCGACAAGTATCGATATTGTTAGTGTATAAATACGTCACTAGCACGAATGTTATTCGACAAGTATCGATATTGTTAGTGTATAAATACGTCACTAGCACGAATGTTATTCGACAAGTATCGATATTGTTAGTGTATAAATACGTCACTAGCACGAATGTTATTCGACAAGTATCGATATTGTTAGTGTATAAATACGTCACTAGCACGAACGTTATTCGACAAGTATCGATATTGTTAGTGTATAAATACGTCACTAGCACGAATGTTATTCGACAAGTATCGATATTGTTAGTGTATAAATACGTCACTAGCACGAATGTTATTCGACAAGTATCGATATTGTTAGTGTATAAATACGTCACTAGCACGAACGTTATTCGACAAGTATCGATATTGTTAGTGTATAAATACGTCACTAGCACGAATGTTATTCGACAAGTATCGATATTGTTAGTGTATAAATACGTCACTAGCACGAACGTTATTCGACAAGTATCGATATTGTTGGTAAATAATGGTCCATTGTATTATCCGACTCAGCGGAACACTGACTTGCTTCGTGTGTGGATGATTTGCGAACTAATGGCGTGTCATCCCGCGTACACTCGCTTCACGTCAGTCTGTGAGTTTCAATTGATGTTTATATTATAGCTTCACCATGATGGTTGTCCAGCGGCTCGCTTTGTTTCCCTGCACCTGTTATACATAATTAAATACAAAGATGCCGACTACTGTCACTATAATAATTCCGCATGTTAATCAAGAAAGGAGACACTTTTAAAAATTTTATAAAACAATGGCGGTTCCAACACTACTATATGGATCGGAACACTGGGTCTTAACCAAAACCAGGAACGAAGAATACAAACGTCAGAATTGAGGTTTCTGAGGAGTGTGGCAATAACAGATCGAAAACGAAATGAAAATATACGAAGTGAAATATATTCAAACTATCAGATAGAATTGCGCAATACAGAGATGAATGGATGGATCACATTAATAGAATGAATCATCATCATCCGGTATCATGGCAGCTGCCGCCATCTTCCGTAAACCAAACACCATTCCTCTCTGTCCATACATTGATCTTCCTCCAATCCTCTGATATTCATAGCCGCTTGTACCCCGTCTATCCAAGTTTTCTTCGGTCTACCTCTCTTCCTCCTTTCCATTGGGATCCATTCCATAACAATTTTAGGCAATCTTTGCCCAATCTAATAGAATGGATAACATTACAATTCCGAAACAGATTCTTCATTACAAACCACTAGGACGAAGAAATGTTGGAAGACCCAGTAAAAGATGGACAAACCAATTCTAGCATGAGATTGGAACCGACCTTAAGGTCTAATCCTTGATGCTTCTGCTGATGATGATGATGATGTTAATCATTGTCAAGCATTGTCGCGCGGCACACGCTTTTATATAAACGGTTAACCATCAGAGTGAGGCAATAATAAACGTTCTGTTGTGTCATAGACTGGCATGTCGCATAGAACAGCCGTACATATTTAATTTCAATGATTTATATTTGAATGTGGACACCCCTTATAGGGACGCGCGTTCCACGCGTGTTTTCACATATTTCTACCGCTTTATTGAAACTCCTGGAACGCAATTACTGCGCCTCGCGGAGGTCGAAATAATCAACTCTCTTATTGAGACGCATTTCTGAATTCCACATTCAAAACGAGAACAGCTGATCTAATATCGATTCTTGACTCGGTCTTCTTATATTCGTAAAGTAAGGCGAATTCCTCAACAAGTTGAGTTTATGGGCCGATTTTGCTGGTATTCTCTCCTGGCATGGCGTTATTGTAACCAGCTTCTGAGGTTGGGACGCCTGGAAGGCGGAGTTACGCTGCCACGATGATATATGATAAGTGACGATGATGATAATGATGAGCCAGGAGAGGCCTTAATCGTATACTTAATGAAATGTTAATGATATTAATAATGGCCAGATGATGTTCGGGGACCGTTTGGGCCTTAAAGTTTCCTGACATTTGTCTTACAGGCGAGAAAAAACCCCGAAAAAACAATCACCCAGGAAACTTGTCCCGACCGGCGATCGAAACCGGGCCCGCTGTGTGACAAGGCAGCACGCTACTTCCAGACCACAGCGGTTGACTTATTAGGCTATTATTGTTATTGTTATTATTATTATTATTATTATTATTATTATTATTATTATTATTATTATTATCATCATAATTATTATTTTATTAGGCTATTATTGTTATTGTTTTTATTAAGCTATTATTGTTATTATTATTCATTATTATTAGGCTATTATTATTATTATTATTCATTTTTATTAGGCTATTATTATTATTATTATTATTATTATTATTATTATTATTAATGTTATTAGGCTATTATTATTATTATTATTATTAATTTTTATTAGGCTATTATTATTATTATTATTTTATTATTATTATTATTATTCATTTTTATAGGCTATTATTATTATTATTCATTTTTATTAGGCTATTATTATTATTATTATTATTATTCATTTTTATTAGGCTATTATTATTATTATTATTATTATATTATTATTATTATTCATTTTATTAGGCTATTATTATTATCATTATTATTATTATTATCATAATTATTATTTTATTAGGCTATTATTGTTATTATTTTTATTAAGCTATTATTGTTATTATTATTCATTATTATTAGGCTATTATTATTATTATTATTATTCATTTTTATTAGGCTATTATTATTATTATTATTATTCATTTTTATTAGGCTATTATATTTTATTATTAGTCATTTTTTATTAGACTATTATTATTATTATTCCTTTTTATTAGGCTATTATTATTATATTATTATTATTATTATTATTCATTTTTATTAGGCTATTATTATTATTATTATTATTATTATTATTATTATTATCATTTTTATTAGGCTATTATTATTATTATTATTATTATTATTCATTTTTATTAGGCTATTATTATTATTATTATTATTATTATTATTATTATTATTATTATTATTATTATTATTATTATTCATTTTTATTAGGCTATTATTATTATTATTATTATCATAATTATTATTTTATTAGGCTATTATTGTTATTATTTTTATTAAGCTATTATTGTTATTATTATTCATTATTATTAGGCTATTATTATTATTATTATTATTATTCATTTTTATTAGGCTATTATTATTATTATTATTATTATTATTATTATTATTATTCATTACACTCGGTAACAATGAAAATGATCCTCTGCATATTTTAATTGTTTCTGACTCAGTTTTTTTTTTTTTTTTTGCGCTGGTTTCAAATATGTGATTATTTTTCTCCAAATGTCGACGCTTCGATAGTAATCACGCTTTTTATTTTCGTTACTTTTTCAATTTTAAGTATATGATTGGTTAATATTATTTTTCTCCAAATGTTAACGGTTCGATCGCATCCATGTATCCATGTTCCCTTTGTTTATGGGACAGCCGAGCAACTGGCCAACACTACATCCAACAAGTGTGGCCTTCAAGAAACTAACTTGTTCCATGAGAAAATAATGTTCTACATGAACCTCTTATTGACAGGAAGCAGATCTTACTACCACCTCTCCACATTAAATTGGGACTAGAAAAACAGTATATTAAATCTCTGGACAAATCGTCAGATGCTTTGCAACATATTCGCTCTATATTCCCATGTTTGTCTGATGGAAAAGTATTTGGTGGAGTATTTCACAGGACCTCAAATAAGACAGATGCTGGAGTCCGCAGAATTAGAACAAAAAATGACACCAGTTGAAAAAGTGCATGGCAAGCATTTCGTAATGCTGTGCATGACTTCCTTGGAAACAAGAAGAGTCCCAATTACCGAGAGTTGATTGAGAACTTACTGAGTACATGTCGTACATTAGGTTGCAGAATGTCAACTAAATTACATTACCTGCGCTCACATTTGGATTCTTTTAGACCAAATTTTGGCGATGTGAGTGAAGAACATGGAGAACGATTCCATCAGGATCTCAAAAACATGGAATCGAGATATCAGGGCAGGTGGGATATAAACATGATGGGGGAACTATATTTGGAGTTTGGTGAGGGACAGTCCACAGCAACACAACAGAAAAGGGCGGTCACAACTTCATTTTTAATCAATTTTATGGCCAAGTCAGTGATGCTGAAACAAAATTCCATTTCATATCATCAGATCATACCAACATAAGCTGGCATTTATTCCATCTCTATTTGTGGGTACATTTTTGTGTTAATTCCCACATTTTCAAATATATTAATTTTCCATAGAACTATTGATGCTGCGTATGTGAAACTGACATTTTTGAACTCAGGGTGCCTGAATTATATAAGAACCATGAAAAAACTACGAGGAACAAAAAGTTGCCCAAATTCTGTTGTTCAGTGTTATTATTAGGCTATTATTGTTATTATTATGTCCACCGCTGTGGTCTCGAGGTAGCGTGCTGCCTTGTCACGCAGCGGGCCCGGGTTCGATCCCCGGTCGGGGCAGTTTTTCTGAGTGAGGTTTTTATCGGGGTTTTTCCTCACCTGTAAGACAAATGTCAGGAAAACTTTAAGGCCCAAACGGTCCCCGAAATCATATGGCCATCATCATCATCCTTATCATTATCTTCCTTCACCGGTGTGGAAAGCAACGGGAAGCTACCACACCTACAATTCCCTAGTAAAGCTGCAAGCATAGCATGAAAATGCTAAGATTGCAGTGAAAGACCTGCCTTCGGGCAGAATTACTATGGATGGATGGATGGATTGTTATTATTATTCATTATTATTATTAGGCTATTATTATTATTAATTAATATTAGGCTGCTGTTATTAATATTCATTGTTAATAGGGTATTATTGTTATTAATATTATTATTCGTTATTATATCATATGGCCATCATCATCATCATCCTTATTATTATCACCATCATCCTTCACCGGTGTGGAAAGCAACGGGAAGCTACCACACCTACAATTCCCTAGTAAAGCTGCAAGCATAGCATGAAAATGCTATGATTGCGGTGAAGGACCTGTCTCCGGACAGAATTACTATGCATGGATGGATTAGGTTATTATTATTATTATTAATATACATTCAAATAAATTCGTGTCACATATTTATTTCTGCGCAGTTTCAGGAACCGCCATTGTCCATATATCCCATGTCTGCTGTTCCCACTACCCGTGCCCCTCAATTACATTTTAATTCCACCCTTATATATATATTATATATATATATATATATTTTTTTTTTTTTTTTTTTTTTTTTTTTTTGCTCCATTCACCCACGGGATCTAGTAGGTAGCTCGATGAAGATAGAACAACATGTTTATGTGAGTTCAAGCTCAAAGCGTCATTCCTTCAGAATCAGTACATATTTTACTGTAATTCTAATCTACAGAATAAGAAGCTGAATGATTAAAACGTCCATAAAAATTTCATCTTTGAATAATTGGACAATCATGCATCAACCGGCTAAGCCCCAATTTTTTTAAATTGAATCTTTGATGCCATCTGTTGCATTGGCTCATGAAATAATGTTTTTTTTATTCAATGCCACCACGGTGTAATTTGACATTCTGATATTGGGGTCAAGAGAAAGGTAGAGGTAGCACCTTTGTTAGGGGTAGACCCTATACTGGTCCTCACCAACTCACGGTTAAGTGGAGGCGATATGCAAGACCTTTATCTCTGATGAAGCTGTAAGCAAGACCGTCCGTACGTTGAAATAGTAATTCTCTTCATGCCCGATGTTGTAGTAACATTTTGAAGAAGGATTTTTGTCCCATAAAGAATTACTGGTTCAGGTTGGGTTTAATTTTCGGTAGAGCCGGATTCTCTTCTTAGGGTCGGAAGTTGGTACACTGGATAGGAAAACACTTCAAATTACTAAAAACTGTTTCTTGTAGAACTAATTTCAAATTTATTCACTTCTTAATTTCCCAGCAGATTAAGTAAATGTAGGTGGTATTATTCTTCACCGTCAATTAAAATTAAATTATTTTATTTTCTTGAATCAATTATTCTTAGGAAAATGTTAGTAGAAACACTTGCAATGCCCCATTTTGATTATTGTGACACTCTTTTTACAGACTTAAATATTATTTCCACTCAAAGACTTCAACGTGTTCATAATTCTTGCGCACGTTTTATTTGTGGTATTCGCAAATTTGACCATGTTACACCGTCCCTGGAACAATTATCGTGGTTTCGTCTAAGAGATCCCTTCTCTATAAAATACTTCACACATCATCGCCTAATTATTTATCACGCCGCTTCATCAGACTATCCGACACACATAATCTTGACAATCGATCCCATCAGCACATTGTCCTTTATATCCCGTCTCATCACACTGTATATTATTCATTATCTTTTACGGTGTCACTTACCAAAACATGGAATTCCCTTCCACCCTATGTCAGAGACTGTCAAACTATAACATCCTTCAAAAACAAACTAAAGAATTATTTAATAACAAACTAACTTATACACCTCACTGATAGTATTCTTTTAGCAATATTAATATATTTAATTATTTATGTAAATAATATTAAGAATAACAAATATTTTTATTTGTTTTGTTTTAAATATTGTATAATCGTAAAATTAGTTTTCTATATATCTCATTATTTTTCTGTTTTTTATATACACTAGACAGGGACAATTTAATATGTCTTGCTTGTATACATTTTATTATTAGTTTTAGTCTTAATTTTAACTAATATTAACTGGTTGTATTATAGATCGTAATATGTATATTAGATATTATCTTTTGATCAAATTTTTACTTAGTGTTTAATATTAGAGTTAATTAAGATTGTTATATTCTTATGTAATATATGTTTGTCCTGGTGAGTGGAAGAGAAGGCCACATGGCCTTAACTCCACCAGGCTAAATAAATCTTAAAATCTTAAATCTTAAATTCTTATTGTATTAAATATTACATTCTATCAGGAGATCTCTTCTTGCTTCTATCTTTGTTGAAAGTTGTATGCAGAATGATTAGTGTAATTCTTTTATAATTTAAAGACCATTATTACATCACATTATGTTATTTTTAAATTCTATTGGTTAATAGTCCTTTAAATATAAGGTTTAAATTGATTTGTTAAATCAAAAAGTTAATTGTTTTAACATCCAATCAGAGTTTAGTTTACTTTCATTTAAGAATATGAAGTTAGGCAGGTGTTCTTATTACAGTTATAACAGAAAACTTTATAATTTTGACAACAATGACTTACAACAATTTTTAAAAGCATTATTTAGAAAGACTTATGTAATACAAATTCTTTAATTATTACTAAGACATTTTTATTTAACAATAACCAACAATGAATTATTTAGATGATTTTATTTATTTAAGTTATATTTAAATATTAAAAGAATTTTAAAATACAAAATTATTAACTTTAACTTTCATATTTATTATGATATTAAAACCCTGCTATAAAGTGGTGAAGAACCACATCCTGCAAGAGGTGGCCTTGCTTTTACTGAATACGGCGGATCTAGACATAGCTGTCGATAAAAAAAAAGCCCCAACTCACTTTACCCCAAGTGTGAGTATTGGTAAGGGTTTGGTAAGGGTGTAGGAGAAGGAAAAATCAAAAAATAAATCCGAGAAGAGGACTCTCGTCAGCCGAGGGGAAGGCAGCCTTCTAAGGGAAAGGGACCCCAACAGAAAACCTCCGGTCCTCCAGGTTGGGGTTGTGCGTCGGGCTGGAAACCCACCACGTAAAACGATCTTTCTCAAAAGTCTCACACGAGTAAGTCGGACAGCGCTGGGCTGAACAAATGTGAGATCGGAACAGGCAAAGACCTAATTCGTGACGAACGATGATGATGGTATTCTCTCCTGGCATGGTATTATTGTAACCAGAGTCCGGATGTTAGGCACTTAAAAAATCAAAATAGGCAGGCAAAAAGGCACTAAAAACTATTAATATAGGCACTACTTCTTCTTCTTCTTCTTCTTCTTCTTCTTCCGAATGCAGTATTGGGTGATGATGCCCGTTCTGCGACTACAAAAACTGATCTTTCCATCGGTTGAAGGGTCTTCCGAGGTCTCTTTTGCCTTTAGGGTTGTGTTAAATCATCTTTGGTAAACGGGAATTTGACATTCTCTGGACGTGTTGGAACCATTTAATCTGATAATTTTGTATATGTTCAACCAATTCCCTACTATTCCACTGCATCCTTATCTCATCACTTTTCATTCTATCCCTTAATGTTACTCCAGTTAGTGATCGGAGGAATCTCATTTGTGAACTATTAATGCGGGATTTATCTTTTGCTCGAAGTGCCCAGCATTCACTTCCGTATAGTAGAGCAGGTTTGGCTATGACATTATGAAATCTCAATTGGATTTCTTTAATATAGGCACTAAAAGATACAAAATAGTCTCATACAAAAATGGACTACAACGTAAATTTTTACAGTCTTACATTAAGAATATAAATATATGTTATTAACAGCATGCGAAGATATTAGAGATGCTTTTGGAATTTGTTTTGCCTTTTTACAAACAGCAGACTTATGTTTTGCAGAGTATACGTGCTGCAAAATGTGGCACTTTGCAGAACAATGTTAAACCGTCACTTGAGAATATTTCCGCAGCAAATTCTTTCACAAAATTAGTCAGTTTGTCTTTTACTGTTGTCCACTCTTTAGGCAACGTAAAACTGTTCTAAAGCTAAAAAAATAAGCCACATGCACTTGTCGAACCACTTTGTCTTTGAAGCATCTGTATGTGAATGAAGACTACAGACTGAATTCAGTGTTACCAACATCAAAAATAATAATGCCAGTCACTTAGGGCGGAATTCATGAAACCATATTTACCCAAAGAATGACTCTTTCTCCCTCTCTGCGTCATAGAGAGTCGCTCTTTGCGTAAAGATTGGTTTCTGAATACCGGCCTTAGAGCGGGACTCTTTCCCCCTCTCTGCGTCATAGAGAGTCGCTCTTTGCGTAAAGATTGGTTTCTGAATACCGGCCTTAGAGCCGGAGCATAATACAATGGAACAAAGCCTAGGGCTATTTCGCTTAACGGGAATGCAATAGGCATTTCGAGGCATATTATAAGCTGAAATAGGCATTTATAGGCAAAATGAACTTCATGGAAAACAACTCTAAGGTCGTTGGTATGAACTTACATGAAGTCACTTTTACAATAAATAAATAAATAAATAAATAAATAAATAAAGCCTGATATGTCCCTATATGGCAAAGGCCTCCCTGTACAGGGGTTAAGCTCTATTTGAGAGTGTCACCCGGTGAGCTACTCCGTGGTGAGAAGTTGACTTGGATGTAGCACTTGGTTTGTATACACTGTCTGTTCTGTGATTAGTTAATACACAGTTGGCTCTCCATCGTTCTCCAGCTTTTCCTGCATCTGGCGACTCTGGACCATTGCGCCCCTGCTCGTTCTTTGAAGATGTCAGCCCATCGTCGTCTTGGTCTTCCGCGCTGTCTCTTGCCTGTGTACGGGTCCCACATGGTTGTTTTTATTGTCCACCTGTCGTCCTGTATTCTTGCGACGTGGCCTCCCCATTTCCATTTTTACCTGATGGCTTGTTGAGCAGGATCAGTTGTTGAGGACATCGCTTGAAGTGTTGTATTCGAGATTCTGTCCTTCAGAGTTATGCCTAAGATTTTCCTCTCCATTTTCCTTTGACATACTTGGAATGTGTACTTCAGTTTGGCAGTAAGATTCCAAGTTTGGCAGCCATATAACAGTGTTGGAAGAACACAGGTTTGTAGTGTTTCCATTTTGAGTTTCCGGTTGAGTGACTTGTCCAGCAGTATAAATTTCAGTGACCAGAACGCCTTCCAGGCGAGAGCTATTCTTCTGCTTATTTCTTTCTCTACTTTCTGATGGAAGGAGAGTAGTTGTCATAAGTATATGTACTTCGCTTACATATTGAAGATCTATTCCATCGACTTTGATTGGGTTTTCCGGACCAACTTTTACAATATCTATAATAAATAACTATAGGCATTTTCCCTAACATCCGGTCTCTAATTGTAACCCACTTTTGAGATTGGGGCGCCTGGAAGGCGGAGTTACACTGCCCCGATGATACATGATAGGTGATGATGATGGTAACAATGCGCCAGGAGAGGCCTTAATCCTAAATTTAATGAATATGTTAATAATGATAATGATGGCCGGATGATGTTCCGGGTCCGTTTGGGCCTTAAAGTTTCCTGACATTTGTTTTACAGGTGAGGAAAAGCTCCGAAAAAAATCACCCAGTAAACTTCTCCCTACCGGGGATCGAACCCGGGCCTGATGCGTGACAATGCTGCACGTTTATTGTAAATATTATGGTACGTAAGGAGAAGTTATCGATCGAATCGTTCGAACATAATTGAGGTCGGCAGTTAGTTAGAGTTGTTGACGATAGATGGCAATGCCAACACTAGCATTTATTAAAATATAGATTGGTGTCTGTATAAGAAATAAATTGTAGGTAGTTGTTAATTATCCACTTTTTTCTCATGCTTAAATGCTTTGTATTAACACAGTTAGCAAAATGTTTGAATTTGTTAGAACAGCAATTATACTTTAAGACTTTCAATGAATGTGTATAGAGATGAGATTCTGGATACAATGTTATATATTGTACATACAAATTTCGTTTGTGTTTATGAAGTTTTAGTCGTCAAAAACTAATTTTTGGATTCGATTTTAGGATTTTTTTTCCTTAAAATCGATAGTGAAAACATCTTCTTCTGGCCCTTCATTATCATTTATCATCCATTGTATCATCGTAAGTAATGCCACGAGTGATTTCCAAATTATCGATAAATTCACGACTCACAAAGTGAGGAGTGAATTTATCTAGAGAATTTGGAAATCAAGAGTGGAATTTGTTAGGACTATTTAACGAATAAAATTAAGGTGTATACTCACAAATCATTATTTAACTATAGTTATTTTAAAATATTTATATATTTAATGTAAACGGCGATGTTTGAAAACGATAGACACGCTTCATCTGCTTCTTCTGTTTATCACTGCAACCAGATCATACTATTTATTGCCAAATGAACGCAATATTGTAAGAATGCTCTCTAGTGGAGAAAAAAGAAACACTTCAAACTGTATATTAATTCATTTCTGATGTCGTATGATGTAAATATGACAATTATATTTTTCTGGATTGTTACCTGGGAAAAATACATTTAAGAAAGTGCAAACAGTGGTTTCTTTTTTTGGTGGTATAATCAATTGCTACAAATGTTTTTATATTAACTCCCGCATGCGGCATGTGTTGACATTCATGCACTATAATACAATCTGGTAGCCGTATTTCTAGCAGGCTCAGTCACTGCAAAATAATGGTTCAGAATATTAAAAAGGTGGAGCCTTTTTTAATATGGTAATTATCTTCTTCTTCTTCCTTCCAAGTATTAGGCCAAGGCCTGTTACGATCCTATAGAAAATTTTCCCTCCAGCGTTTCATAGGACGGCCCAGTGATCTTCGTCCTCTTGGTATATAATTATAAACAGCTTTGGGGATCCGATTTGAACTCATTCTTTCAAGATGGTGTTTCCAATTTAGTTGGTACTGTTTAATATATTCCAAAATTGGCGTAGTCTTCAATTCTTTTAAGACATCGGTGTTCCTTTTCCGATCCCATCTGGAGTAACCCGCTGTTCTGCGCATGAATCTCATTTCACAAGCCGTTATTCTGCTTTCATGTTGTTTTTTTAGTATCCATGCTTCACTACCATAGGTCAACACTGGTCTAGCCAAAGTGTTATATAAACGTAATCTGGTGTTTTTTTGTACAAGGGATGGTTTCATAACTTGATTAATAATCCTAAACTTTTATTATAACTAGTAACTTTTTCAGGGATATCCTTTTCATCCCAGATAGAGAGATAATATCCAAGATATGGTAATTATAACACTCATAATATTTCATGAAACACGACTCTGATTGGTTGTAAAACAGAAATCATTGAAACGTGATTGGCCATTGAGTCCCATTTGGGGTATGAGTTAAATAGTCAAGGTAACGTAACTCCGCCTTCCAGGTGCCTCAACTTAAGAAATGGATTACAATTCCGCTAATGCCAGGGGAGAAAGCCAGAAATGTCGCAAAAGACAACCTGGTGGCATTAGACAATATATACAGATGAACTTCGGGTAATGTGGACCCCTATTTTTAATTTGTTGTTTTTCTTCTTTTAATTAAGTGATTTGTATTTTGTTTAATTACAGTGATTATCATTAGCGTTATAGCTATGATATATAATTGTTATTTTATTCAAATATGGAAACATCTTCATAATTTATCAACTTTTTTACATTACAAGAAAGGTCCACTTTAACCTCCATATTCGGTTAAAGTGGACCCCTAGCTTGTAGACTAGTTTTAAGTTTATTTACTCAATTAATTTATAGGCCCTACAGACAGGCACAAATTAATCTGAAAGTATTTATGGCTGATCGTAATTAAAAAGTGTTGATATATATTTAATGTTTTGAAAAATTATTGTTGATTATAACATTCACATGTCATTCATCTGCAGACAGCGACAGTCTTTGAGTTTAGTAAAATTACAAGGATATTAAATAAAATACGGAAGACGAGCTTCAAAGGAATATTTTTAAATTACATAATATATGTGAACAATATAATCTCAAAATATCCATAGAAAAAACTAAGGCATTCCAAGGGAAAAGTCAAATCAGATCCAAAATAGTAATAGGAAACAAAATCATAGAACAGGTGAACCATCTCAATTATCTAGGATGTCACGTTTCATTTAATTATGATAATGATATAACTAATAAAATAGCAAAATTCCAGGGAATATGTGGTACGATAAAACGATCACTAAATAATAAAACAACAAGAGAGACCCAATTGAAATTTTATAAAACATTGGCAGTACCGGTACTGCTCTATGGTTCAGAAGCCTGGGTACATAAAAAAAACAAGATCTAAGTGGGATAACGGCGGCAGAAATGAAATTTTTGAGATCTGTTAAAGGGTGCACTAAGGAAGACAGAATCAAGAACACAGAAATAAGACAGGAACTTGAAATATTTGCAATAACTGATAAAATAGATACATATAGACAAAAATGGAAGCAACACATAGACAGAATGAATGAAGATAGATATCCAAAACAAATAACAAAATACAAACCTAAAGGCACCCGAGATGTAGGCAGACCTAGAAAGAGATGGGCTGAAGTCGGAACGGGTCAACAGACCTAATCCATGAATGCAGATGATGATGATGATGATGATGATGATTAAATAAAATGAATTAAGTGCATGGTTTTTTACAGATAGCATCCTCATTGACAAAATATACGTATTCCTGTAAAGTGGACCCAAGTCCACATTAACGAAATTCCTTTGTTATGTTTAATCATGTTATACAGCCGCCATGTTACACAATAGCAAACCAAACCCGTCAGTATATTAAAACAGCATCTACATAATATAATATATTTAGGAGATTTTTCAATATTTATAATATTCAACAGCAGAAATTAAGAATTAATTCTTAACTAGAAAAAAATTTAAAATAATCATTTTTATAAATATATCAAATAAACCCATCAACGCAGAAAGAATAAAAGGAACTGGGCTTGAACACGTCCAAGTTGATGAGGGGAAGAAATAAAAATATTTTCTGATCAAGGGCAACGCTAATTAAAGAAGATACTAACTGGTCCACTCAAATAGAAGAGTCCACATTACCCGAACTTCCTCTATATAATTACATTGGCTATTTAACTCATGCCCCAAAAGGGGGACAATGACCAATCACATTTCAATGATTTTTTTATTTACAACCAATCACAGTGGTGTTTCGCTTAAAATTTACCAATTAAAGTTTATCATAATAAAGAAAGCACCTCCTTTTTAACATTCTGAATAGGTCAGAGCATTATTTTGCCGTGACTGGCCCCCTGGAAATGCGGCTACCAGATTATATATATATATATATATATATATATATATATATATAGTGCATAGATGTCAACAGAAATGCGACAGATAATATAAAAACATTTGTAACAATTGATTATACCACAAAAAAAGAGAAAACACTATTTGCACTTTCTTAAACGAATTATTTTCCAGGAAATGACGTTGCAGAAAAATATAATTGACATATTTACATCATAGGACATCAAATTAATTAATACCTATAACGTTGGTTATAAATTTCTCCAGTAGGGTGCATTCTTACAATATTGCGATCCTTTGGCAATAAATAATATTATGATCTGGTTGCAGTAATGAACAAAGGAAGGAAATGAAGCGTACCAATCGTTTCTCGTTTGTTTTCAAACATCGCCGTTTACATTAAATATATAAATATTTTAAAATAACTATATTTAAATAATGATTTGTGAGTAAACAGCTTAATTGTATTCGTTAAATAGTCCTAACAAATGCCACTCTTGATTTCCAAATTCTCTAGAAAATTCACTCCTCTTTTGTGAGTCGTGAATTTATCGATAATTTGGAAATCACTCGTGGCATTACTTATGATAATTGTAATGTCCACTAGATATCATCGGTAAAGATATATATATATATATATATATATATATATATCATCATCATCATCCGGTATCATGGCAGCTGCCGCCGTCTTCCGGAAAACCAAACGCCATTCCTCTCTACCCATCCATTGATCTTCCTCCATTCCTCTGATATTCATAGCTGCTTGTACCCCTTCTATCCAAGTTTTCTTCGGTCTTCCTCTCTTCCTCCTTTCCATTGGGATCCATTTCAAAACAATTTTTGGCAATCTCTGCTCTGGCATTCGTTTGACATTACCATATCACTGCAATATTTTCTTTTCTATGATGTCCGGCTCCTCTTGTACACCCATAATTTCCCTTATTTCTTTATTTCGTATTCTATCCATTCTAGATTTTCCAGCTGATCTTCTTAAAACATCCACTATCATTTCTGTACTTAAAACTCTTTTCATTTCCCTGGTAGGAATTGCCAGACTTCAGCACCATATGTTAAAATGCTCTGAATTATGGTTTGATATATTTGTAATTTTCTATTTTTTGTAATATTTTTGCTCCACCAAACAGAGTTTAAAGCATTTATTGCTTGTTTTGTTTGAGCGATTCTATTTTTAATTTCCACTGTGTTATCGCCTGAATGGTCTAATTTTGTTCCTAAATAAGTGCATTCAATACTTGGTTTTAGTTCTTCTCCATTGTTGAAATTTATATTTTCCATTTCTTCTCCTATACACAGATATTTAGTTTTCTCAATGTTTATATAAAGTCCCCATTTTTCATATTCTTCTTTTAGTTTTTTAGCCATATATTCTATGTCATCGTGGTCCTGTGCTATTAATACCTGATCATCTGCAAGATTTAATGAATATACATGTGTATTTTGGATGGGTATGCCCATTTTTTGACATTTTTTCTATATATATATATTATAAATATATTTTTGACATTTGGCAATGAAGGCAAATATGATATGAAAAGAAAAAAGAATGCTTGAGTCGGGATTTGAACTCGAGTCTCTAAAGTCTCTAAACTTTAGAGACTCGAGTTCAAATCCCGACTCAAGCATTCTTTTTTCTTTTCATATCATATATATATATATATATATATATATATATATATATATATATATATATATATTTCCAAGAGAACATTCTAAATACTTCATTCCTTCGGAATTCGCTAAAAATCATATATATATATTATGAGTTACGTTTTGCGCTTCTTCACTTCCCCATAATCAGAAGATGGCGGATGTGGGGGTGGTTTATAAAAGGAAGGGTATTGAAGCGCGGTCCTGCACATTGTCGCGCGATGCTGCGGGCGGGCTGTACAGTCGTGGTTCTAGCCGTGGCCGCATGGGCTACTGTGTACCACATTCCTCTAGATTCCCACAGCAACTTCTCCTGGACTCTAGACTACCCGTCATCCAGACTGCAGGTTGAAGTTCACGTTCCTAAACTCAGGGATGAATGGTTCGCAGTTGGATTTTCAGACTATGGACAACTTCCTGGAGCTGATCTCTGCGTTATGTGGGAAGACTGGAAACGGAACGTACATTTTCAGGTACACAGCCTACTTACTTCCTACTTATCTATAGACGCTTTATTATTCTATTTTTTAAACCCTTAAATTGACAAATTCAGAAGAGAAAGGTGAAAAAGCCCTGCGACCCGTCATTAAAATGACGTATGGTGAGCAATTTATTTTGACCCACTGTGTGTGGTGTCCCGGGTTCCAAGACAGAGTCCATTTGTCCCGGCAACATGTTGATAATAGTATGTGATATATGATTGATGAAGGCTGTTGACCAGCAGCAGCGATGTCCCCCGACTCCGTTCCAGACGATTTTGTTTATTGATGTTTTATTGTTTAATTAATATTTTGATTATTTTTAATATATATATATATATATATATATATATATATATATATAATCACCCTTGGATATAGTCGCTTTACAGGAAGTTAGATGGCCAGGAGAAGGTAGTCAGGAATCAGGAAGCTTTGCATTATACTACGGGGGTGCAGAAAGACCTGAATTTGGAACGGGTTTTTTAGTCCGAAGGAGGATCTTATCCGCTATCCGAGATATTAAGTTTGTCAGTGATAGGATATCATACATAATTATTAAAGGGTAAACGACATGATTTTATAATCGTAAAGTTAATAGGCCTATATTTTTTTGACGTTGGTGAATAGCGTAATTTCGCGAGACTAGCTTAACGCTGATTGGTCTAAAAGCGAGACCGGTTTTTTTTAATGTTTTGAATGTTCAAAATATTGTTTTATATATTTTAATTGATTGTCTTTTGTCGTTTTATTTATTAGTAGTGAATTCCGTTGATTGAATTAATATTATTGTGGTTATTTTTAGTTTTTGGTGTAGTATCCCATGAGCCATTTTTCTAACAAATACAGTAATTTCTCTTGTTATTTATTTAAATGTGGCGGACGCAGAGGAAAACTAAATACTGCATAACTGTCAGTGTTAGGTATATTGATTAATTAGACACATATTTAAGTAATTCCTACTCATTCATTTTCTTCTATTTTATTAAAAAATATTATATAAATTAAACCAATTGATGTAGGCCTATCTTATAAGATAAGGGTAAATAGTTTCACCCCGTTTGGGGTACGATAGATCTATCATTTCTCTGTATGTTGTTCCTTTCTTAATGCCCGGTATTTCTTCATTATTTCTGATATTATTTTCCTATCTTCTTCTGAGATAATAGGTTTGGAATGTTGTGTAGATTTATCTTGGAACCTTATGTTTTCGTCTTGAATAATTAATTTTGCTGTTCTATCGATTAGTGAACTTTCTATAATATTTAATTTTATTAGGTCTTTTTTCAACTTCTTTAAACCAGTTTGGTTTTGTTTTGCGGTTGCGGAAACAAACCAAATAACACGCATATTTTCCTCAGGAAGGTGTTCACATATTTCTACAGTACTTTAATTTGTCTATTTTTCTGTTTTTATTTGAATTTATGTAGATTGAAACGTGGCATATATTCCCCTTCTTTTCTTCTCCATGGCCCGACAGGCTTAGGAAAACTTGACTTATACAGCCAGCTGCTGACCTCACATCCATATGTGTTGATCACAGAGGTTCTAATAATCATCCAGATTGTATAGGAATGGCATGTTGTTAGCATCTCAGGGCCCCTACCCGTTTTAACTAATTTTCTCAGCCTATATTATATATAATTATATGGTTATTTCAGTTATATGGAAGCGAAACATGGAAGCTTACTTTAAGAGAGGAGAAAATACTACGAATATTTGAGAATAAAGTTTTTGGGAAAAAATTTGTACCAAAGAGAGATGGACAAACAGTGAATGAAGAAGACTACATAACAGTGACTTACATGATGTTTATAGAAAACCAGCTATAATAAAAACAGTTAAGTCTCGTAGACTGCGATGGGCAGGACATGTGGCACGAATGGGAAATGGAAGAAGAAGAGTAGCATGGAAGGTTATTGTACGAAAATCAGAGGGAAAACGCCCAGTTGTTAGACCAAGAATGAGGTGGGAGAATAACATGAATCATGATTTGAGAGAAGTACATTATACAGGGCATGATTGGAAAACGTTAGCTCATGATAGGGATGTATGGAGAGCTTATGTCCGCGTGAACATGAACCTACGGGTTCAATAGTGACTGTGAGTTAGGTAGTTACATGGTTATTTACAAAACTCATCGTTGAAATGTTTCTTCGTCCATTAGTTCATGCTAAATGGTTTAATATGAATGATACCGACATTGTTTTTATTAGTGTTCGTTTAGTTACTGTTATTGCAAGATTTTCAATATTGATACTTCGGAATTATGAAACATCTTGCGTTTAAAAACGCAACACATGTTAACAAATAGAGGAATTAAACTCAACAATAGAGAAATGCAGAACAAACTGGAAAGAACACTTGGCAAGGATGACTGAGAATAGAATACCAAAAGCAGCATACAACTATTCACCACGAGGAAGAAGAAGTTTGGGAAGACCAAGGAAAAGATGGAAAGAGCAGCAATTTGGAGCCGGAACAGGCTAGTAAATAATCCTAACCCGTGAAGAAGAAGAAGAAGAAGAAGATGTTTTAAAAATATATGTCATAGAAAACGCCTCCTACTATACTTTATCCAAGCTAAATTCCAGTTGTACTGTAAACAAACTTGCATAAGATATTACTCCGCCGACTCCATTCTATTGGGGAAACTGTGGTGCTACTTTTTGGAAATGCGTGCTATTATGCATTGCAGAAACTCTTGATGTCCCAACTCCTTTAAAAAAACGTTAAACTGAAAATATATAAAACTATTATTCTACTAATTATATCATATGGGTGCGAAACATGGACTCTTACTTTAAGGGAGGAAAGGAGATTACGAGTATTTGAAAATAAAGTACTTAGGAAAATTTTTGGACCAAAGAGAGATGAATAGACAGGTGAATGGAGAAGACTACATAACAATGAACTGCATGGTCTTTATAGGAAGCCAAATATAATAAGAACAGTTAAGTCTCGTAGACTGCGATGGGCAGGACATGTTGCACGTATGGGGAATGAAAGACTTGCATGGAAGCTTCTTGTAGGAAAGCCAGAGGGAAAACGGCCAATTGGTAGACCAAGAATGAGGTGGGAGAATAACATTAACTATGATTTGAGGGAAGTAGATTATACAGGGAATGATTGGAAAGCATTAGCTCGGGGATAGGGATGTATGGAGAGCTTATGTCCGTGCGGCCATGAACCTACGGGTTCGATATTGCCAGTAAGTAAGTAAGTAAGTGGTGCTACTTTTACCCGCCATATGACTGAATTGTGTACAGAACTGTCATCGATAGAAACATTGTTCTCAGGGCAACATTGTATTTTACGGCAAATAAGACTAAATAATAAGTAAGATGGTAGCAATAATTAGGAATTTCCATTTCTTATTTATTTATGACAAAATATTATATATGGACCTACCTAATCAGACGTTTACGTTTTTTTTGTGTTTTTTTTTCGTGATATTGATAGATATCCTTTATTTACAATTTCAATACAAGCAGAATTTATGCTCCATGCTGACTCATCTGTAAATTGTGTTATTTTCATATCCTCAATGGCTAATGTAGGATATTTTTCACTAAACTGTTTGAAAAGATTTGAAGTAATTTGTTTCTCTCCGCTTTTCAAATGGTTTCTCTTCCAGTCTTTTAAGAAATTCTACAGAAAGCGTATATTTTAAAACAATAGAAATTCCAACATAACAGTAAGAATTAAAGAATAAATTGTTTGTTTATTCAATCTATTAAAATTGTAATTACCGTGTATATAAGATTCTCCCATATAACTTATATACACATGTGCTAGATAATACATATTTTTATTGTATTTATTTTGAGTGTTAGAGAGCCAACTACATTTGCTTACAAGCTTAAAGGCAAAACAGTTATTCGACCAATGAAAATGTAGTTCAGGCACGTAGTCTGTTCACATTTCAACTGGAACTTAGCTCCGAAGAGATATAATCATAAACGATTGATCGATAGTTAATGTGTCTGAATGCACACAATGTAATACAATTGAAATGGAAGGAAGCAGAGGAACAGAATACTTGACGCCTGATGTCGCACTATTTATTCATAAGATATTACAAAATGGAGAAGAACTTAATTATGACGTCAGATGTTCTTCCTTCCTCTCAGCCTTCCTAATACACTCTTAATCATTTATAACTATTATTTAGTGTCACTATTCCGTTACTTTAGATAATTATTATTATTATTATTATTATTATTAATAGTATTGTTATTATTATTATTAACATCATCATTGTTGTTAAGCTATGAGATGCACAAGGAAATTAAACATAGGCTCAATTTTGGAAATGCGTGACCCAACTCCTTTTAGAAAACGTTAAACAGAAAATATATAAACTGTTATTCTCCCAGTTATATTATATGGATGCGAAACATTTACTATTACTTTAAGGGAAGAAATAAGATTACGAGTATTTGAGAATAAAATTCCTAGAAAGAGATGAACAGACAGGTGAATGGAGACAACTAGATAATAGCGAGCTACATGGTCTTTATAGGAAGCCAGATATAATAAGAACAGTTAAGTCTCGTAGACTGCGATGGGCAGGACATGTGGCACGAATGGGGAATGAAAGAGGTGCATGGAAGCTTCAAGTAGGAAAACCAGAAGGAAAACGCCCAGTTGGTAGACCAAGAATGAGGTGGGAGAATGGCATTATTCATTATTAGAGGGAAGTAGATTATACAGGTAATGATTGGAAAACGTTAGCTCAGGATAGGGATGTTATGAGAGCTTATGTCCGCGCGACCATGAACCTACGGGTTCGATAGAGCCAGTGAGTTAGTTAGAGTCATTAATTTATTATTATTATAAATGTATTATTATAGATTTATTATTAATATTTTTATAAATTTGTTATCATTATTTTAAATTTATTATTATTATTATTATTATACATTTATTATTAATATTTTTATACATTTGTTATCATTATTATTATAAATTATTATTATTATTATTATTATTATTATTATTATTTTATATTATTATTATTATTATTATTATTATTATTATTATTATTATTATTATTCTTATTATTATTATTATTAGCAAATTAGCTATTAAAGTTGTTATCATGAAAATATTTTTGAAACTTTCTAAAAGTCTTCATCGATTCTACTTATTTGGCACCAAAAATGGATACAACAATATATATATATATATAATATCAAGTACCTAGTGCTGCTATGCTCAAATAAAGGAAATGTGTGTTTTAATATTTAGTTGAGCAAGTCAAAAGAAAATTACGGGTTAATTAAATTGTATGGTATAGGAACCAACATAGAGGTTTGCTAGAGAAAATTAATATTTTCGGATTTCAGGTAAACCTCCACTTATAATGACCCGATTTCGCTATATTTTTTTAATCGTCTACCTCGGTTTATTTTAATAGCATATACTGATCTTCGTTGTGAAACATCGAAAATTGAGATCGCTAGAGGGATTTTTAAATTTTCGTTTCAAATGAACTCCTACACCTAATGGTTTCAGAGAATAATAGATAACGACTAAACACTCGTCGTACCTGAAAACCTGTACGTACAAATTTTCATGAAGATCTGTTGCGTGGCCAGAAATCTATAAATCACACACAAATAAACATTCGCTTTTTTATTTCTATTTTCATTTCTTTCTGGTCAATTTTCATAAGTAATGCCACGAGTGATTTCCAAATTATCGATAAATTCACGACTCACGAAGTGAGGAGTGGCATTTGTTAGGACTATTTAACGAATAAAATTAAGCTGTTTACTCACAAATCATTGTTTAACTATAGTTATTTTAAAATATTTATATATTTAATATAAACGGCGATGTTTGAAAACAAATGAGAAACGATAGGTACGCTTCTACTGCTTCTTTTGTTTATCACTGCAACCAGATCATACTATTTATTGCCAAAGGAACGCAATATTGTAAGGAGGAGCTTTCTTTAATATGGTAATTATAACACTGATAAATATTTGGTGAAACACGACTCTGATTGGTTGTAAAACAGAAATCATTGAAACGTGATTGGTCATTGACTCCCATTTGGGGCATGAGTTAAATAGTCCCCATAATTATTTATGCCATAGTACTAAGTTTTGCTCCATATTTCTTGGTTTGAGATTATATCAGGCCATCTCACATTTAATATCCGACGTAAACACATTCACAAACACCTGGAGCAAGTTAATTATATCTTTATTCGTCTTCCATGTTTCATATCCGTAGAATAAATAGTACATTACGATGCGAGGTTGGGAAGTGGTTTTTACAGAAGTGAGGAAATGTTTAAAAACCGAGCGAGAGCGAGGTTTTTAATTTCCAAGATTCTGTAAAACACTTCACAAACGTGCGTTATACATTATTTTTTGCACGATGGTGTTTTAAAAATAATAAATAATAGTAAAATAATAACATCTTTGTTCGAAATATTTGCGTTCATTATAAACAACTAGGTAGCGTGCTGCCTTGTCACGCAGCGGGCCCGGGTTCGATCCCCGGTCGGGGCAGTTTTTCTGGGTGAGGTTTTTATCGGGGTTTTTCCTCACCTGTAAGACAAATGTCAGGAAAACTTTAAGGCCCAAACGGTCCCCGAAATCATATGGCCATCATCCTTATCATTATCATCCTTACCATTATCATTATCATCATCATCCTTCACCGGTGTGGAAAGCAACGAGAAGCTACCACACCTACACAATTCCCTAGTAAAGCTGCAAGCATAGCATGGAAATGCTATGATTGCAGTGGACCTGCCTTCGGGCAGAATTACTATGGATGGATAAACAAGTGACTAATGTTAACAGTGTGAGCAATGTTTATTAGTATATTGACTTAGGCTTTCACGGCCGGATCTACTGCAAGATCGTCATAATGTTTATTAGTTCAGACTGCAGCAGGCTGTGACACCAATCAGTGATAAAATTGCGGCAAGTACGTATTTATTGTTTTATATTGTTTCAAATAAAGTTCAGTTCATCTAAAATGCAGTGATTTGTTTTATACTTACTTACTTACTTACTCACTGGCACTATCGAACCCGTAGGTTCATGGCCGCACGGACATAAGCTCTCCATACATCCCTATCCCGAGCTAATGCTTTCCAATCATTCCCTGTATAATCTACTTCCCTCAAATCATAGTTAATGTTGTTCTCCCACCTCATTCTTGGTCTACCAACTGGGCGTTTTCCTTCTGGCTTTCCTACAAGAAGTTTCCATGCACGTCTTTCATTCCCATACGCGCAACATGTCCTGCCCATCGCAGTCTACGGGACTTAACTGTTCTTATTATATCTGGCTTCCTATAAAGACCATGTAGTTCATTGTTATGTAGTCTTCTCCATTCACCTGTCTGTTCATCTCTCTTTGGTCCAAAAATTTTCCTAAGAACTTTATTCTCAAATACTCGCAATCTCCTTTCCTCCCTTAAAGTAAGAGTCCATGTTTCGCACCCATATAATATAACTGGTAGAATAATAGTTTTATATATTTTCAGCTTAACGTTTTTTGAAAGGAGTTGGGACATCAAAAGTCTCTGTAATGCATAATAGCACGCATTTCCAGAATTGAGCCTATGATTTGTTTTATATAATGAATATTATTTTAAGACTAACTACCTTCTGGATTTTTTGTTGTATATGCATTGTACATCGTATACATAAAGGGCAGTAGTTTTACTTCCCGCACAAGGTTTGCAATATGTAATATGACAGAATAGTTAATTAGGTCGGCAACCCAGAAATGTAGGAAGTTGAACTTTTTTTTTCAGGACACAAGAGTTGATGCAGACGGACGCTTGAAGGTGGACTCGCAGCAGGACTGCTTAGCATTCAGACACGTGACAAGAGGGAATATCAGCAAGTTTACTTTCAGAAGAGATTTTGACACTTGCGATGATCAGGATTACGTCATTGAGGTGAAAATATATCATTTTCTCCCTCAGTATATCATTTTAAGGAGAGGCGGTTGTAAAAAGGAGATATAAAGAATATTTATCCGATTCTATCACTTGTTAGAATGATTGTGTTATTTAAGGGGATATTTTAACTTAAAACTATATATTTTGTACATATCTTAAATAATTCAGTCTGAATTGATAGAAATTTTATCATCACATACCTATATTGAGGTACAGTTTTCTCAACTTTTTAGATAGATAGATAGATCATCGATGTTAAGAAAGCTACCCCCACTAAAACACAAATTAATAAAATCAAACTAACAACAATATTATAAATAATTCCAATACTATTTGTAATGTATTTGATATCGTCCGATTCCTAATAGCCAATTTTATCGGTCCATCCAATCTCCTGGATGTAGATGTTTCTCCTTCATGTATAAATATATTCCCTGACTCCAGGAGGTTTTAGGTCTTCTTATGCCTCGTCTTCCCTCAGGTTTCCATTCCAAAACACATTTTGGTAGCCGATCCTCTTCCATTCGCTGGACATGTCCGTACCATCTTAATTGCTGAGTGTTAATATAATCTAAAATAGTGTCTTCAATCTTCATTTTCTCCCTTATAACTGAGTTACTAATTTTTCTCTTCTTGAAATTCTTGCTGACCTTCGTTTAAAATCCATTTCTGTTACCTAAAGATACTTATTTGTTTTTGTTGTTAATGGACAAAGTTCTGCTCCATAAGTAATGATGCTTTTAACAATTGTGTGATATATATATATTAATTTTATTATTATCCCACAATATTCCATTGAGGCAAGCAATTGCATATTTTCCTTTATTATTTCTATTTCTTATTTCCTCTTCATAACTTCCATTTTTATTTATTTTAATTCGTATATATATATATATATATATATATATATGTGATATCACTACAAGATTTTATTGTTTCTCCAGTCTCCAAAATTAAATTTTGTTCTGGTTCATCAATTGATAAATATTTTGTTTTCTTCATATTCAAAATGAATCCCCATTCTTCTATTATTTTCTAGTCATATATTCTAAATCTTCATAAGTGCAATTAACAATATTGATCATCTGCAAAATGTAAGTTGTATAAAGTTTTCAACTTTGTTTGACATCTAAATAGGAAAGTGAAATGTTAACTATGCTAAAAGTAAAAAAAAAGTAAAGTGGTCACACTAGAGTCTCAAGAGGCTCTTTGGGTCTATCTATCATTGCAATGGCTTAGCCCAATGTTGAGCCTTAGCCTCTTCTTCGTGAGTTTCTAGACCAAGTTAATTTAGTTATGCTTATTTGCCCATATATGTCATGAATGGCATGCGGTCAAAATACCGACGCAATGAGACATCTAGCAGCAACTAAGGTATTATTATTATGTTGAGGTCGATCAATTTTGTTTAGGGGCCTTTTTATTCAGGCTTAAGGACCTTTTACGAGTCTGAAAATATTCATCCTAGGGACCCACAGCTTAAAGTCCCTCCTGGAGGACTTGATCCTTGGATTTTTTCATCCTAAAAAATTAATCGACCCCCCCGGCCGGGTTTGAACCGCGACACTCGGAACTAGAGACAAATATTTTTTTTAATTTAGTAATGTTCCACAATACAGTGTTTCTCCTTCAACCCAAAGTGATTTGTCGCCAGAGGTTCCTGTCTAAAGCATCTTCTTTCCTCAAGTCTCTAGCTTCCATATTTCTCTTCATTCCATCCATCCATTGTTCTCTAGGCCTGCCTCTTCCACTTCTTCCATTAGCTTTCCAATTAAGGTTCTTCTTTGGTATTCTCTCTTCTTCCATTCTTATGAGATGTCCATAAATAATAATAATAATAATAATAATAATAATAATAATAATAATAATTCATCCATAGTAATTCTGCCTGAAGGCAGGTCCTTCACTGCAATTATAGCATTTTCATGCTATGCTTGCAGCTTTACTAGGGAATTATAGGTGTGGTAGCTTCCCGTTGCTTTCCACACCAGTGAAAGACGATGATGATAATGATATGGATGATGATGATGATGATGATGGCCATATGATTTCGGGGACCGTTTGGGCCTTAAAGTTTTCCTGACATTTGTCTTACAGGCGAGGAAAAACCCCGATAAAAACCTCACCCAGAAAAAATGCCCCGACCGGGGATCGAACCCAGGCCCGCTGCTTAACAAGGCAGCATACTACCTCGAGACCACAGCGGTGGACAATAATAATAATAATAATAATAATAACAACAATAATAATCATGGAATGTTTTCTTTGGATATAGTGCAATTTTGTTTATAGGAAGGAACGACGCATATTGTATGGGCTAGAGGTAAGGGACCGTTGTTCAGGTTGGAAGGGCTGAACATTTCTGGACATGGAAACATGCAGCGTGTGCAGTTGTTAAAGAACCCCAATCCACCCACGGCCCTTCCTCCCGACACATGGAAACACGAGATCATCAACAACGCAGTTAAAGTACCGGGAGATGACACCACCTACTGGTGCAAAGTGCACCAACTACCACCTGAACTACGCACCAAGCACCATGTGGTGCAATACGAAGCAGTTATTCAACCAGGGAACGAGGCACTGGTTCACCACATGGAGGTGTTCCACTGCGAGGTATCACCAGAACAACACATGCCTCAATACGAAGGTTCCTGCTTCTCTCCTGATAGACCGGAACCCACGCAGGCCTGCAAGAGAGTGCTGGCTGCATGGGCTATGGGGGCTCTGCCATTCACATATCCTGAAGAAGCAGGTCTGCCTATTGGAGGTCCTCAATTCAACCTTTATGTGATGTTGGAGGTGCATTACAATAATCCAGAGCTGAAAACAGGTGAGTCAAGTCAGCACTTTTAAAAAAATGGAAATCAAAACATTTAGAGCCAGTAAAGCTATGATTTGATGTTATACTAAATTCAATGGTATTCTGAAAGTTCAAGATGTCAGAAGAGCTGGTAACACTTATTTTTTGCAGCTAAATGGTCTGTAATTCAGTAATGCCAAACAAATCAACAAAAAGTTGTAATTATTGTTCATAGGTATTTGAATTCAGCCACTTCTTCAAAACTTCTCTATTTTTTTGTTAAAATATCCATTCCCATTTATAGTCCGTGAGGGCTAAAGTGTCTAGAATATTTTAGAAAGAGAAAGAGAGTACTCACCATCTTCTTTGTCACTCATACACATATCTCTTCACGGTGACAGCGGTAGGGTAGACACTCCCTGCAGTGAACATAGATCAGTGGTGGCATTCCCTTCTTCTAAAGACTAATTTTACACTAATATAATATCTCACAAACTACAAACGAACTCTGAAACAGTCGCCACTGACAAAAATTACGTGAACAAAAATGACTGGGCGAAAGTGGGGGTGGAGTTTTTCTAGCATTCCTAAGTAATTTTACAAGGGTATCCCATTATAGTACACATGTCACTCAGACGTCTAGCGAAGGGTGGAAGAACAGTAATCTAGACAAGCACAGCAGAAATCATGCCAACTTACAACTTTTACACTATAATGTCATCATCATATATGGTATGACAGCCCTTGAGTCCTAGCCTTCCTCAGAATGTCCTTCCAGACTTCTCTATTCTATCTCTGCTAAATTCTTCCACTTTCTAATTATACTAATTCTAATATCCTGCAAGACATCATCCTCCCATCTTAACTTTGGTCTTCCAAGTTTTCTGGTTTGTAATGGTTGTGCCATATAGATGTTTTAACACTTTTATTATTGTCCATACGTATCAAATGTCCAGCCCAGGCCAATCTATTAATTTTTATATACCGCTACTTCACTAAATCGGGTTCCTCATATAATTCATACAATTCACAGTCTCTCCTTCTTCTCCAAATATCACCTTCCTTCACAGCCTCAAAAGTAGCTCTTAATATATTTCTTTCAAAAGTAGCCAGAGATTTCTGATCTGTCTTTAAAAGAGTCCAAGTTTCTGATCCATATGTAATTACTGGTCTTACAAGAGTTTTATAAATCAGTAACTTAGTTTTCTTAGTTATTAAGTATGATCTTAGATATTTTCTAAGTCCAAAGAAACATCTGCTTGCAGCTATTAAGCATTTTTTTAATTTCTATATGGTTGTCATTCTTACAAGTAACGTATTTATATGTGTGAAAATATATTTAGTTTTATATTTGAAAAGAAAAATACACGCCTAGACTGGGGTTTGAAACCAGGACATTTGACTATCTATGTCAATGCTCTTCCATCTGAGCTACCTAGGCCCCCAATCTAAACGTGTATTTTTCTCTAATACATAGTTAATTCCCTAACCCCAAATGCTACGAGCCATTGCTACGATTTTTGCAAAATGGCAGCTTCTTTATTAAGAAGACTTTTTATTGGGAATTTAAACATTACTTATAAAGCCAGTAGTGCTTCTGTCAATGTTAATATTATTCGTTTTTAAACATCTTAATGATGGACAAATTATATTTGAAACGAAAAATATAATTTGTCCATCATTAAGATGTTTAAAAACGAATAATATTAACATATTTAGTTTTATTTATATTTACTTCCAGCCCCAGTTTCTTAGTGTCATTTAATACAATTTGTGTGTTGGCTTTTAGTATTCTCTCTCTTCATCATCATCAACCTCTTATTGTGTCCTCCTTTTGGAAGGTCAATTCCAAATATATCTCCAATCATCTCTATCTTCCCATGCTTTGCTTCTTTTTAGTTCTTCCCAGTCATATCCTCTCTCTTGTAGACTTTTCTTCACTTGGCTAATCCATCTTTCTCGTGGTCTACCTCTTGGTCGTTTTCCTTATAACTTGAGATTTGTAGATGTTCTTTCCTTTTCCATTTTTTAAAATTTCCAAACCATTTTAGTCTACTTTTTTCTATGTCTGTTATTAATTTTTCTACACTAAATGTCTCCCTGATTTTGTCATTCCTTATTCTATCTCGCCTTGTTTTACGTACCATTCCACATAAGAATTTCATTTCTTTAACTTGAATTCTGCTCAAGTCCTTTGTATATGTCCAAGTCTCAGCTGCATATCTTAGAACTCGTCTGAAATAAGTTTTATACATTGTCATTTTACTCTTGGTGAGTATATTTAATTAATAAATTTAAAAGTAGTAAAAAACTGTTAAATTCTCAACTTGATTTGAATGAATCCCCTTTGTTAAATTTAAAAACTTAAATAAATATTGTTGTATTGTTGCTTAGATCAGTTGGAACACAATTCATAATTTGTTAACATGTCTGAAGAAGGTACAGTGTACCGAAACAGCTGTAACTGAATTATATAATAAATATGAAAATCAAATATTTTTTTTATTATTGATTTCGTACATCTCAATGATGGATAAATCATATTTGAAGAGAAAAATTATACGCTCAGACCGGGACTTGAACCCGGGACCCTTGGTTCTCTAGACCAAGTGCTCTACCAACTGAGCTACCTGAGCAAGTACCGATCTAAATGCAAATCTTTCTCTATATACATTGTAATTCCCATCCACCAAATGCTGTGAAGCCATGCTTCTATCTTGCAAATGACGGCTCCTTTATTAAGAAGACATATTTGGGAATTATACATTACAGCCAGTACGGCTTTTTCCAAGTTTTTATTATTGATTTCGTACATCTCAATGATGGATAAATCATATTTGAAGAGAAAAATTATACGCTCAGACCGGGACTTGAACCCGGGACCCTTGGTTCTCTAGACCAAGTGCTCTACCAACTGAGCTACCTGAGCAAGTACCGATCTAAACACAAATCTTTCTCTATATACACTCGTAAGCCGTACTGGCTGTAATGTATAATTCCCAAATATGTCTTCTTAATAAAGGACCCCGCCATTTGCAAGATAGAAGCATGGCTTCACAGCATTTGGTGGATGGGAATTACAATGTATATAGAGAAAGATTTGCGTTTAGATCGGTACTTGCTCAGGTAGCTCAGTTGGTAGAGCACTTGGTCTAGAGAACCAAGGGTCCCGGGTTCAAGTCCCGGTCTGAGCGTATAATTTTTCTCTTCAAATATAAAATAAAACTATGTTTTATTTTTATTTAATTAATAAAGTATATTTTTATTCCAGATTAATTGTTTAGTTAAATTATAGACTATTTTCTACATCAACAGCTGATTAATATCAATGAGTTGTACATGATCTTATGAATTGCAGATTGGGTGGACAGCTCTGGAGTACGCATGTACTTGTCTCCAACACTGAGGCAGTACGATGGAGGTGTCATAGAGTTGGGACTCGAGTACACGGACAAGATGGCAATACCGCCTGCGCAACCGCATTTCCAACTGACTGGCTACTGCATAACAGAATGCACCGCTGTGGCAATACCTCAACAAGGAATCACAATCTTTGCATCACAACTTCATACGCACCTGACAGGTGTTCGAGTGTTCACAAAGCACATCAGGGACGGCCGAGAACTGCCTGAACTTAACAGAGATAATCACTACAGCACACATTTTCAAGTATGTAAAGTTCTATTGTGCAATAGACAGGCTTCAGTTGGGATGGTTTCTTTTTAAATATATGTACAATTTTATTTTCTTCTTCTTCCTTTGGCTCTACGGTCCTATAAGAACCTTGCCTGCTTCATAACATCTGCCCATTCTTCTCTATTCCTAGCTTTCTGTCTCCATCTTTTCACCTTCAGGTTGTCTTAAGTCTTCCTTAACCTTATCTAACCATCTTAGTTACTGTCTTCCAACCTTTCTTCTTCCTTCTGGTTTTCCTTCTAAAATATTTCTTGTGCCTCATTCTTGCTCCATCCGCAACACATGTCCTACCCATAGGGATACAATACAATAGATGATAAATGAATTTCTTAAAATTTATGTTTTGTTCTTTTTCTTTTAGAAGTGGTCTTTGATTTAATGAATTTTTATCTGTTGATCTTGTTTATTTTCTTGTGTATCATGCTTTCTTCAAATCCATTCTTTGTAGCTATGTTGAGTATGTGTTATTTTTCTTTTTCATAGTTTTCTCTGTTCATATATATGTTTGCTAATCTCATGTGTTCAAACTACTGAAAACAGCCTCTTTGTGAGCTGTGTGATTAAAACTTGAGGCTTTTATATAGTTATCTATATGTGTCTTCTTTCTGCATATTCCAAATTCTATCTTATTTCCTTCTTTTCTTATTAAATTTAGATATTCTTCTTCATTATGCATATCCAGCCGTAGCTGATGACACAAATCCATTGTTTTTATGCTAAAAGTTGCAATGGGGCTGCATTTAAACATGCAGCTTATGTTGGCATTCAAAGTGATTGTCCACAAGGTTAAAAGAAAGAGATATAGGAAAGACAGAAATGAACCCTTCAGCCTCGAATACTCTAATACCATCAGGGTCGAAGAAAAATTGCAAGTCAGATATATTCCAACCTAAATTGTACCCCCTAGACCCCTTAAAGATAAAACTTTGCAAGAAATTTGAAGCCAACCGGAATCTTTATAGATATTATAATAATATACCTATATTATAGGAACATTTTACATCAGGCAAGGGAGACTGGAGAGGAAAGTAAAGAGGGATCTGGTACTAAAAAGAAAGAAATACCACATAGGTTAAAGATAAAAGTAAAGAACAAAACATAAGTAAGTGGAAGCAATGTTTTGCTCAGCTTGGGCACCTTGTGGTAGCCATCCACATATCCCCTAGATGGGGACCACTGAGGGTTTAAATTTAGGTATAAAAATGATACTTTTAACTCCGCCATGGCCGGTCCCAAGCCCGGATGAGAAACGAGGAGGGGGAGGAGTAACGACTTCGTAAAAAACCAGGGTTCAGTTGGCTCTGACTGATAGTACTCTGTAAGGGCCCCTAGCCAGGGTTACGGTGAAGACCTCAACGGCAGATTCAGCGCAGAAGGAGTCCTTCATCACGGCAGATCTGGCGGAAGTGGCAACCATCTAGATGGGGTTAGTACATCCAGGAGCTGGACCTAAAGCTTTGAGGTGGCAGCCCCACCAATGGTCTACTCTGCATAGCGTTGGTACCGCGATCAGAGGAAAACATATTACTCGTATTCTTCACAATGGAAACTCGGACGGACTTAACCAAAGATGTCGGACGTCCTCGGAAGAGATGGTCTTAGATCTATTAGTGAAGACGGAAGAGGCAACTCTTGCCTAAACCAGGAAGTGAAGAAGAAGAAGAAATGATACTTTTCTATTCATTTCTGTTTCCATAGTGAACTTCATAGCATGTTAAGTATTGCTTATAAATGACCTATCTGTATACATTAATTTCCATTTATATACATACTTTTGGGTCATGAATTTCCTGTTTCCACACCAAATGTGCATTATATTTTTTTTACCAGGAGATTCGCCCACTGAAGAGACGTGTGCAGGTGCTACCAGGGGATGCTCTGCTCACAGAGTGTTGGTACGACACCACGGATCGTACTAACATCACACTTGGAGGCTTCGCCATCAGTGAAGAGATGTGCGTCAACTACGTGCACTATTTTCCAAAGATTGACCTCGAGGTGTGCAAGAGTTCTGTAAGCTATGATAGCTTGCACACTTACTTCAGATTTCTGCATGAGTAAGTATACACAATTTATAAATGAGTTGGATAAATAACAATGAACTACATGGTCTTTATAGGAAGCCAGATATAATAACAACAGTTAAGTCTCATAGGCTGTGATGGGCAGGACATGTGGCACGTATGGGGAAAGAAAGACGTGAATGGAAGCTTCTTGTAGGAAAGCCAGAGGGAAAACGCCCAGTTGGTAGACTAAGAATGAGGTGGGAGAATAACATTAACCATGATCTGAAGGAAGTAGATTATACAGGGAATGATTTGAAAGCATTAGCTCAGAATAAGGATGTACGGAGAGCTTATGTTCATGTGGCCATGAACATATGGGTTCGATAGTGCCAGTGAGTTAGTTAGTTGCATAAAATGTTTTTGTCTACTCCTATACTAATAATGGCCTAATTATCATTCTGTTTTTAGGGAAGTAAGTTGAATTTACGGGAGAGGCCTTTGTATCCATTGACAACAGGATATAATAGGTTACTTCCCTCAGAAAGAAAAGTAATTGACTACAGTTTTTTAATTTACACCAGTCCTTAAATATTCTGTATAAAAAAGTAAACTGATCCCACAACAGGCCCGGAGGCCCTTGGGGTAGTAGGAGGTTAAGGCTCCCACTTTTTCTAGACAATCGGCACTTTATGTCAGCCGGGTTGTCAGCCCTGCGTAACGGCCGCCTTTACCCCCAGAACAAGCGTCTGGTACTCATTTCCGTTAGAGGCTGAGTCGACCCCAGGGCCATAGTGCCGCCAGAGGGTTTGGGTCAGTTTAAAAATCCTGACCCCAACGGGACTTGAACCCTCGACCCTCCAGCTTGTAGTTCAGTGCCTTAACCACTACACTACGGCGTAAAATTTCCATCTTTTCTAAGATGCTAATCATGTTGTTGTTACTCTCTTTGTGTATGATTATCATGGTATTGTCGATTTTGTTAAATTGATGACCCATTTATAGTATGTGTTTTCCAAAACTTGATTTTTCTTCGTGCTGCCCTGTGTCTCTTTTACTGGTATTTTTGTAACCCATCCTACACCCCCAGAATTAATAAACAAGGATGACAATGTAATTGAGGTGCATTTTTTCATGCTGAATTGTGTCCCTCAAAATCCTGAAATATCCGTCTTTATTGGCTCACTTGTTCTTCATCCTACACCTCCTGATGTGTTTACCCAACTAATATGCATTCAATTTATTACGATGCAGGTGGGAAGGTCAGGCTACTGGACCTGATCATGGGATCTCAGACAACTACAAGGCAGTACAGTGGACTCCAATGAGAGCAAGGGTTCTTCACGAGCTGTACCACGAGACGCCTCTATCCATGCAGTGTAACCAATCAAATGGAGAGAGATATCCTGGATACTGGGAAAACATGCCTATCACACCTGTCTTGTACCTCCAGCAGCCAGAGAGTGCAGCACTGCAACACAATAATAAACAACTACTGTTTAAATCATCTTCATTTTCCTGATCTGGAGTCAGTTATGAAGAGAACTAAAAATTAACTTCAGTTTTTAAGAATTGTTTATGCACAATGCTGTTAATTTATCTTTTTCTTCTATGTCATGGAATTATGCCATTGCCTGTTTCTACATCAAGAGACCATATCCCTCCATCTATAACTTATCCTCCTTCATTTCAGGCCTTATCATGGCTACACCTAAATGACAGAAGAACTTTACATTCACATACCTTACTATCCCAAATTCTGCACACATATTTACCAAGTTATTTAACAACACATTTTCAAAATTTATCGGCTCATCACAATTTAGGAACAAGATCACAAGACTCTTCTTTACTTTTGATACCACAACGCAGGACATGTCTATACTCTGAATCTTACACAATATCTATGACTAGAGCGTGGAACTCACTTCCCAGTCATGTCAGGGACTGTCAATCGCTATCATTATTTAAATACAAATTAACTGATATCTTAAGTTCTACACAATGAAAACATTAACTGCATAACAACTATATAGAGCATTCCATTAATAATCATCTAGGAAGCTACTTACTTTATTTTATATCATTTTAATTTTATTATATTCTATGTTTTTGTTAGTATTAGCGAGTATTAGATCACATCGCCATTGTATTTTGTTTAGTCTGTATTTTAATAATATCTTAAAATTGTAATATGTATGTAATTTTTGTATAATTCTACTATTTGCTGGTTGAGTGGAAGAGAAGGCCTTGTGGTCTTAACTCTGCCAGCCAAAATAAAGCATTATTAGTATTATCTACTCTTAAAGTGATCCTAACATAAACAAACGCCAATTGTATCCTTCCGCCATTCGCGCCACAATTACTGTCACATTGACAGGGAGCACGTGTGAAGTATATAAGACACGTGATCATTGAATTGGGTAGATTACAAGAAAGCTGGTGATATTTTTCACTGAACTTGTGAAATACATTTAAAATAACTGTTTTTTTAACCATTAGTCAAAGATTTGTCAGACTTATGTTTTAAAAATTTAGATGGTGAAACAGCAACAGAAGACTCGGCACCTTCAGCAATTTTGTTGCATCAGAATCGACTGAAGCATGACTCAAAATGCAACATCCATATGTAATAAACTATTTTAAGTTGTAATTATTGAATAGGTATATTTTAGAATATTTTCTATGTTTTGAATATTATTATTTTCATACACAAAGAATAACAAGTAAATTCAGAGGACATATTTTTAATTTAATGAAGGGAACTACTTTTTCGCGTACTTAATGCTTCTACAATGTACAGTGGTGTCCATAACCAATGAAAAGCGACCAGGTCACATGGTTTTGTTTTGATGAGGATCACTTTAAGAGTGGATAGCTTTTAGTTATGGGGCACCCAAAAGCTGTTGATTTTTATCATTTGAAATCAGAAACTTATCATTTTGATAAAATTTGAGTTAATACATCTTACTTCATAATTTATAAGAATTCTTGAAAGCATGTTTCAGTATGTCTACAATACTATCAGCAGCTCTTTCCAACTGCTGAATTATCAGTTGGCAATCCTGGATGAACTTCCAAATCAAATCCTTTTCCCCAGGAATTTCAAAATTCATTACTTTTTCTTTATACTTGTGGATGTAAATTTTCTCCAAACTGTCAGTTCTTTGAATTTTATGATCTTTGAATTTTGCTAATTGTTTTAATAATTTTGCATTCAAAACAGTTAATTAAGTCCAAAGACTGATTAAGGAAGGTGGGATATGGAGAAGTAGATATAATAATGAGCTATATATGAGCTGTATAAGGAACCATGTATTTCCATGATGGTTAAACTCAAAAGACTTGAGAGGGCAGGGCATGTTCATTGCATGGAGAATATATGTATCCCAAAGTAAATTCTCTATACAACTATAAGAGGGCAAGAGAAGCGTGAAAATCCCAAAGAACAGATTAATTGATGCTGTGGATGAGAATGCAAAGATTCTAGGAATGAGGAACTGGAAAAGAAAGACATTGAATAGACAGATTCAGAGGGCCTTAACACAGAAGGCCTAGGCCTGACATCAGACAGTATCATCATGGAAGAAGAAGAAGAGATGATAAAACCAAAGAATTGACATCCACGAGTACAAAGAAGAAGTCGTGAATTTTTTTAATTCTCGGGAAAAGGATTTGATTTGGAAGTTCATTTGTCTGACCATAGTGGGAAAAAGAAGAAACATCCAGGATTGCCAATCAATAATTCAACAGTAAAAAAGAGCTTTTGATAATGTTGTAAACATACTAAAACATGTTCTCAAGAATTGAGAAGTTGCCATGAAAAGAGATCTAACCAACAAAAATTTAAAAATTGAGTTTTCAGTTAACTATCTGGAGAATATCATAGTATGGTGGATGTAAAACTATCCATACTCTCTTCCAGACATGTTATATTTATTTTTAAAAGTTTGCTTTCAAGTGAATAGTGATCTATCTGTAATAAAATGGCAGAAGCAGTTAGTCGAGTGTTATAAAATAGGATATCAAGTCTAGATATTTTATAGTCATTTAGATAGTCGTAATATTATAGTTTTCATATTATAGGAAATATTAGTTTTAGTTGGAATTCAGATTCTTGTAGTAACAATATACAGTTAGGAATTTGGTCCTGGAAACATCCAGAAGTACCGTTAGGGCATATGAACTTACTATGCTTGGAGAGAGAGAGGACGAAAAGTGGATTGAACACCAAGCCTCAGAGATTTTACAGTTAAGGGCTTCAGATGGAGACATAAATGGTGGTCAGGGGATGAACTGACGGTCTGTTGAAGCATGTTGGAGGTAAGTCTGCAACATGTTATTCTTAATAGGATTTTGGGGGTCTTTGAAATAAACCAATATGGGTTTTAATAGTAGATTTTATAGCTTGTGGATAGGAACCAATTGAAATAGATATAAAAGTAAAAGAATACGAATAAGTCAGGTTATGTGGCTAAGTAAAGTTTTCTCCTACTTTCTCTTTCTCACCCAAAGAATTAGGTAATAAAGTAAGTTAGGCTAGTTTAATTATTTGTAATGATATATAAAAATTGTGCTTAAAGTTTTAAATATAGAATACTACAATTGTTTAATTATTCATTTTATCATCTCAACTAACCTCAAAAATAAAGTCATCAGCCTTACTGCTCGGCTGGCCCCAAATCCGTAGGTAAATCTCACGCTATCTTACCGTCCCAAGTAATCCATGATCCAAAGGTCCTTTTAAGCCCCAATCAAGCCTTTCAAGAGCGTAGCATCGAGTCAAGAGTAACTTTGCAGAAAAACAATTATTGCATGTGTGCAAATTCATTCCACCACATTTCCGTGAATTCTATCAGAATCTTAGAGAAATTGAGTGAAAATAAGAAAGGCACTAAGAATGTATGAAATAACATTAAATAGAAAATTAAACGCTAATCCAATTAGAATTTTTCTAACTGAATCAATGTTCAATATGTATTTTCTATTTCTGATTGTAGGATTTTCAGTTAAATATGGGTTAGATCATTTTTCCACTCTATAAAGATAGCTCAATTTTGTATGCAATTGTTAATATTCAGTTAGTAGCATGTTATTTTGCATTCAAATTGGTTGTATATGATTTCAATAGGATGAGAGATTAAAATGTATATAATATAATAAAGGTAACAGCCTCGAAATGAACATTAGTAAAGTAAAGTGATCCCACAACAGGTCTCAGGAGGCCCTTGGGTAGTAGGAGGTTAAGGCTCCCACTTTTTCTAGACAATCGGCACTTTATATCAGCCGGGTTGTCAGCCCTGCGTGACGGCCGCCTTTACCCCAGAACAAGCGTCTGGTACTCATTTCAGTTAGAGGCTGAGTCGACCCCAGGGCCATAGTGCCGCCAGAGGGTTTGGGTCAGTTTAAAATCCTGACCCCAACGGGACTTGAACCCTCGACCCTCCGGCTTGTAGCTCAGTGCCTTAACCACTACGCTACGGCGTGCCCCTCAAAATGAACATTACACATTTTTTTTCTTTTCGTTTTTGCAACAATTTGTAGTTTATGAGTTACGTCTGTTTTCGGGATACAAAATAAGAATTAAGATGTACTGACTCTATTAAATTTTATTAAAATAAACCTCATAATGTTAATGGTTTATTTTAGAAAGTTATATTTTGAGGTTCTTTTAATCAAGTTTTTTTTTTTAAATCTGGAATCATCTTACCTCAATTTAATGTTGATTTGTTCTCGAACATGTTTCGATATATATTCTATATCATCCTCAGCTTTGCCCAGACTGATGAGTTTTATGTTGTGAACCCTGGATGTCGATATCAGCTCCCTCCTCCAGCTGGCCGAAGAACCTCCATACAAGGTCACTTTAGCAGGAATTTCGAAATCCATTAACAATATTTTTGTTCTTCTGAATATAATTTTTTTCCCAAATGGTGAGTTCCTTTGTATTTTCTAACTGTTTTAATAATTTAGTAATCAAATTTATATTATGTTTTTCGGCCCAAACATGAGCAGCAACTGCAGATTTTTCAATTTTCCCATTTTTAATATTTCTTATGAGTTCCTTGGTTCTAATTTTCAGTTTTCTTTTTTTGTTTTGCCTATATATATATATATATATATATCTTTCCACAACCAGTACATTCAATTTGATATATCATAATGTTACTTTCCATTGAGATATTAATTATTTTCATTTGCACATTTATAATGTTTATATATTTGTAAACATCTGGAAAGGAATGGGAAAATCTACAAGCTTATGACATTACTAAATTACAAAGAAAATCTGCAGTAGCGACATTCAGACTGCTAACAGGACATGACTGCCTGAATAAACACCTACACAGACTTGGCATAACAGATTCACCTAAATGCCCTTTTGCAATTTAAATGAAGATATGGATAGAAACCATCTCCTCCATTGTCCAGCTTTTGTAGAAGAGACCAGCCTTCCTGCTATTTTTTTTTTTTTTTTTGCAAATGCCCCAGGTTGTCTTTCGACATTCCTGGTGTTCTCTTCTGGCATGGCATACTTATAACCCACTTCTGAGTTTGGGGCGCCTGGAAGACGGGGTTACGTTGCCCCGATGATATGATGGATGATGATGATAATGGTGCGCCAGGAGAGTCCCTAATCCTAAGCTTAATCGAATATGAATGATGATTGCGATGGCCATATGATTTCGGGGACCGTTTGGGCCTTAAAGTTTTCCTGACATTTGTCTTACAGCTGAGGAAAAACCCCGATAAAAACCTCACCCAGAAAAACTGTCCCGACCGAGGATCGAACCCGGGCCCACTGCGTGACAAGGCAGCACGTACCTCGAGACCACAGCGGTGGACTCCTGCTAAATACTGGAGTGCAAGAGAGCGAATAATTTGATCATAAAGTGCTCGACATTAGATACCAACCAACTAACATTTGTAATTTTGAATTTGATAGCATTTCCAAGAGAAACATGTTATGAGTTAATTACTTCTCTTCTTCTTCTGCTTCATGAAATTAGCCGTTTGACCTGTTTTCACATCAAGTGGGATTTAATGAATCTTCCCATCTAGTAAATGGGCGTCCAATATTTCTATGTCCTATTGGTTTGTACTTTAATAACAGCTGAGGGATTCTATCTGTAGGCATTCTCTTGACATGTTCATACCAGTTGTTTCTCATGTTGTCAATTCTATTTGTTAAATTGAAAAATAAAGGGAACCAGGGACATCTTCCTTGAACCCACTTAGGTAACTCTTAGCAGGCGCGTCCACGACGCGGGGGTGGACCCGACTCTAAGTCGGTGACTAAGTTCTGCTAAGGACCCAGTATTGCGGGGTATAACGCTTTACCCTTGTCCAGGGTTACGGATGAAGACCACAATGGCAGCGAAGGCGAAGGAAGAAAATATTACGACTCGACCGAACTGGCAGAGGAGGAAAATTTCAACTCGGCGGAACTGGCAACTCTTTCTCCAGAGTTTGAAAGGAGCCCATACTCGGGGTAACAGGAGTGAAGTCTCCAACGACTTAAGTCGGAAGGAGCAACCCTTTCTGTGGGGATTATACACAGAAGAGCACGTCCAGAGGCTCTAAGGTGGCAGCCCCACCACTAGACTTGTCCTGCGTAACGTGACCAGGAGACATTTACATTACTGGTAACCATCAAGTGAATAACCGGAGTTAATTACTTTGATATAAAATTAAAATCATATATGAAGGAGACAGGGAAGCCACTTTTCCACGATACCTAGGAAAAGCGCACTTTTAGTTACATAACATACTTCTTTACCTGTAGGACAAATTTTAAAGGTAAATAAACCTAAAACTAATCTTCAATGGTTTTATTTTCAACTAGCTATAATACCCAGCGTGTGCTGCTATGCCTAAACAAATTAAATGTGTTTTTATGTTTAGTTGAAAAAGTAAAAAGAAAATTATATATTTATATACCCCGTACTGATTATCTGGATCAGAAAAAAAAATTCTATTTACCATTCTTCTTCCTTTGGCTCTATGATCCTCGTCTAAGAACCTTGGCCTCCTTCATATCAACCGCCCATTCTTCTCTATTACTAGCTTTGTCTCCATCTTTTCACCTTCAATTGTCTTAAGTCTTCCAACCTTTCTTCTTTCCGGTTACCCTTCTAAATATCTTTCTTGCACCTCATTCTTCACACCATCTGCAACACATGTCCTACCCATTCCAGTCTCCTTCTCTTACCGGGTCTAAATCCCTATATAATTCTTTCAATTCCTGGTTCCTTCTAATTCTCCATTTATCTTGTTCCTGTACTGCTCCATATATCTTCCTTAATATTTTTCTTTCCCATGTATTTAACTGCCCCATTTCACACAGTTCTTGCACCTAAAGGATATTTCCTTCCTCTTTCCTGTTTTTTTACAACACACTGTACATCTTTTGGTGAGCTTACCCCTTATTTTCAGTAGGAGGAATCTTCTTGATAAAGTACCTGCAGTTATCAGTAGTGAAAACAAATGATAAACGATTGTTATGCTTCATTTGTTCATCACTGCAACCAGATCATATTATTTATTGCCAAAGGATCGCAATGTTGTAAGAATGCACCCTAGTGGAGAAAAAAAATGAAACACATCAAACTGTTTATAACCAACATTATAGGTTATTAATTAATTTCTGATGTCTTATGATGTAAATTATATTTTTCTGGAAGATAAAAATTTCTGGGAAATAATACGTTTAAGAAAGTGCAAACAGTGGTTTCTTTTTATTGTGATATAATCAATTACTATGAGTGATTTTCTATTATATCCTGCAAACAGTATCTGTTTACATTCGTGCACTATATACAATCTGATAGCCGTATTTCTTGGAGGGTCAGTCACTGCTAAATAATGCTCTGGCCTAATCAGAATGTTAAAAAGGAGCTCTTTTTACTATTATTTGAATTTGATAAATTTCAAGTGAAACACGACTGTGACTGGTTGTAAATCAAAATTCTTTGCAATGTGATTGGTCATTGACTCCCATTTGGGGCATGAGTTAAATAGTCAAAGAAAACATTCAAAGTAGATTAATGGCATACATATCAGATTTTAATCACAATTAAAACATTTTATGTGTTGTCAAGTTTTTTGCCTGTACCTTTCTTATCTTGTTGTATTCAATTGTGAATGTCCTTCTGGGTTGTTTCCTCTGCTGATATAATGCTCCCCAGATACTTAAAAATTACATTCCTTGATATTCCCTATTAAGTAACACTAAGAAATTGGGGTTGGAAGTAAATATCTATGTTCGCCACATACAAACACATTGTATAATGGAAATGGACAATTAATGACAGATCAGGGAAATTTTTTCAAGAAGTGGCTGAATCCAAATACCTAGGAACAATAATTACAAATAGGAATTAAATAACTTACTCACTGGCACTATCAAACCCATAGGTTCAAGGCATGCAGACATAAGCTCTCCATACATCCCTATCCTGAGCTGTTTTCCAATCATCCCCTGTATAATCTCCGATTTCGGGTCTTTCCACTTTTCAGCGATTGCCCTTTTACCAGCCGGCTGCTGGCCCTTCACATCCACATGTGTCAATCACAGAGGTAGATGAACAACAGCCAGTGTAGGGGTGACATGTGGTTAGCATGTCGAGTCCCCCAGCCGTTATAGCTAGTTCCTCAACCTGGAGCCGCTACTTATTGTAGCTACCCAAATGCCTCACGATGCTGGGTGGGCACCGGTCCCATACTGGCCGAAATACCATGAGAAAATTTCTTCCATCATGGAGACTCGAACCAGCGCAAGTCCCGTAGCTATGCGCCAAGGCTTCCTACCTTAACTGCTCGGCTACGGCGCAGGACCTGTATAATATACTTCCCTCAAATCATGGTTAATGTTATTCTCCCACCTCATTCTTGGTCTACCAACTGGGTGTTTTCCCTCTAGTTTTCCTACAAGAAGCTTCCATGCACCTCTTTCATTCCCTATTTGTGCCACATGTCCTGCCCAATAGGAATGAGATGCAGAAAGAAATTAAACATAGGCTCAATTCTGGAAATGCGTGTTATTGTGCATTACAAGAACTCTTATTGGTCATCCCAACTACTTGCAAAAAAGTTAAACTGAAAATATATAAAACTGTTATATTATATGGATGCGAAACATGGATTCTTACTTTAAGGGAGGGGAAAATATTACGAATATTTGAGAATAAAGTTCTTAGGAAAAATTTTATACCAAAGAGAGATGAACAGACAGGTGAATTGGAGAAGTCTACATAAGAATCCATACATAGTAATTCTGCTCGAAGGCAGGTCTTTCAGTGCAATCATAGCATTTTCATGCTGTGCTTTGCAGCTTTACTATGGAATTGTAGGTGTGATAGCTTCCCGCACCAGTGAAGGATGATGATGATAATAATGATAAGGATGATGGCCATATGATTTCGGGGACCGTTTGGGCCTTAAAGTTTTCCTGACAAGTCTTACAAGTGAGGAAAAACCCCGATAAAAACCTCACCCAGGCCTGCTGTGTGACAAGGCAGCACACTACCTCGAGACTCAAAGCGGTGGACTTACATAAGAATAAGCTACATAATCTATATGGCAAATCAGATGTAATAAGAACAGTTAAATCGTGTAGACTGTGATGGACAGGACATGTGGCATGAACGGGGAATGAAAGAAGGGCATTGAAACTCATATAAGAAAACCAGAGGGTGGAGAATAACATTAACCATGATTTGAGGAAAGTAGATTACACAGGAGATGATTGGAAAACAATGGCTCAGGATAGGGATGTATGGAGAGTTTATGCCTGCATGGCCAATTTTATATATTTTTTTATATTGTAAGTAGGATTTGTAAATATTGGATAATAATAAACAAACAAAAACAAATAATGATTGATAAAAAAAGATGCACACGACATGAACAAAATGCTCCTGAAACTCGACTTTTCATCAATTCACAAATTAATTGTATTACATAACCACTTTATTGTCCTTCAGGATTTTTCAATAGCAGTTTCATTTTTCCTACAAAAATCATATACATCAAAGTCTTTGTATATATAGGCTGACCAGACGTCTTGCTTTTTCAAATAAATTTCCTAGTGTCCCGAGAAAATAATTCAGGACATAATTATAATTGTCTGGGTTTTCTATCAAATAAATTATCTGAAGGAAGTTTTAAAAAACGTATTTTACACTGTGAAAGATGGGAAACCTATTGAAAAATTGAATAGCTTTAACATTCTATTATGTGACATCTCTTAATTTAAAAAAAGAAAGACACTTTTAATAAACTTTATACTTTTATTGAACTTTTATAGGAAAAATTGCTGAGGTTTAATTTAAGATTTAAAAAGTTTAACAGAAGATTAGCAACTACAGAATAAATGAAACCTCAATAGGATAATTAATAACCAACAAAAATGACAAAATTGAATAAGAAATTTAATTGGGAATTTACCAGATCAAATGCAGAGATTGTGATAAAATGTATATTGGGAAAACAAAAAGAAATTTGAAAATCAGGGTGAAAGAACATCTTAGAAATGGTAAATTGAAAAGTGAGCAGTAAGTCCTCAGACTTGGTCTGAAAAACAGCTAATTGAAATAAAGGCCAGTTTAATTAAATAAATAGAAAAATCAAAAGAGCTCACGGTTTGGGGGAAAAAATCCACATTTAAAAAAACTTGTGAATTTTGAAATTCCCAGCAATTTGATTTGATTCAGGGGTTCATCAGACCACCAACAGATGGAATAAGAAGTAATTCTCCTAAATAACATAACGTTTTTTAAGAAATATTAAAAATGGAGAAATTGAAAAATCTGCAGTTGCTGCTCATGTTTGGTCTGAAAAACATAATATAAATTCAGACACTAAATTATTAAAACAGTTAGAAAATACAAAAGAGCTGACTATTTGGGAAAAAATTTATATTCAGAAGAACAGAAACAGAGTTATGAATTTTGATATTCCGATGGAGGGTGACCTTGTTTGGAGGTTCTTTGGCCAACCACAGGATGGAGCCGACATCGACATCCAGGTGGTGCAACATAATGCAACATAAATAAAACCAGTCTGGGAAAGCTGACGATAAAACAGAATTGTTTTGAAACATGTCCAAGAACAAATCAACATTAATATTGAGGTAAGATGTCCAGACCAAAAATAATATAATTATAAATAATATAACATAACAACGGTTGAGATGTTACTAAAGATGAAGCCATCTAGGTTGTGAAACCGGTTTAATTAGAAGACAGGATATGACATGAGGTATAAATAATTTTAATATTAATCTTAATAAATGTAATATTATAGAGCAACTTTTTTTTATATCTGATGAAGTTTTAGCTATACCTGTACTGCTGTATGGCTCGAAATGTTGGACTGAAAATATTGCTAAGAAAGATTGCAAGCAGCACCAAATTAACATTTCTCTGATATGTGCTAGGATATCCTCTTTTTAGATTAAAAAGAAAAAAATATTGATTAGCTGTATGTTTATTTTACACACTGCAATTTTTTTTTTGTAAAATGCCTCCAGGTTGTCTTTCATGACATATCTGGCTTTCTTCCCCGACGGAATTGTAATCCATTTCTTGGGTTGAGGCACCTGGAAGGTGGAGTTACATTACGCAGATATATGATGGTGATAAATGATAACGAAGCACCAGGAGAGTTCTTAAACCTACATTCCAGATCATGGGCAACCACAGGAATAATTATCTTTAAGGAAAAATTCATATGGTCTGATCAGGAATTGAATCCGGGACTTCATGAACTGTAGTCAGCAAATGCTCATCACTAGCCCAATGAGCCTTATCCTGCTGCAAATGCTGATAGGTATTACTGAAAAGCCATAAAGAAAATCACCTTTTAGGAAAAGTCCTCTTCTTGAACTCATGTATTTTACAACTCTATGAGACAGAATAGGTTTGAAATTTTGAACAGTTTTATGCAATTTATTGATAAGACATGATTCTGAATTTTGAAGAGGAATGAGAAATTATTCTAAATATATCCCATTGTAAAACTAGACATACATGATAAATAAATAGAATTCCCATGCTATGGCAGACCTTTTAAAACACCAATTCCTGATTGGCTAACTGCAGGTATTTATATTTAAATTAATGTTGGGAAGTAAAAATTATGAGGTTATATCATTAATAGTGAGTGGAGAACATATTTTAACGATTCATCTCATACATTTTCAAACTTCTTTGATACCGACGGTTTCAGACATCATCTTGTCCCTCTTCAGTCATGACTTCCACTGAGATCAGTGGAAGTCGTGACTGAAGAGGTACAAGATGTTGTTTGAAACCGTCAGTATCAAAGAAATTTGAAATTGTATGAGGTGAGTTGTTAAAATATGTTTCCACTAACTATTGATAACTGCAGGTACTTTGTCGAGAAGGTTCCTCCTTCAAAGTTAAAATTGGGAAACACATTATGAGGTTCTTAATTAATAAATTAATGAGTCATTTTAACATCTTACCTCATATTTCATGTTTTTCAAACACGGTAACTATAGTTTTCAAATGATCTTGTCATTCATTTGAAAACTATAGTTACCGTGTTTGAAAAACATGAAATATGAGGTAAGATGTTAAAATGACTCATTAATTTATTAATTAAGGTTCCTCCTACTGAAAATAAGGCTAAGCTCACCAAAAGATGTACAGTGTGTTGTTAAAAGAACAGGAAAGAGGAAGGAAATATCCTTCAGGTGGCAAGAACTGTGGGTGGAATGGGACAGTTTTTTTGATGACTGCTTCATACTGCAGCCAAGTTTTAGTTGAATATTTGAAATATTTCTGCACTCAGTGAAGAGAGGTTCTTTCCCTGATATCCCTTGAAAATTTCCATTATGATGTTTTTAAAATTACTATAGGAAGTAACATTATCAGGTTCTTCTAATTAAATAAGTCAATCTGTTTTTAGGAATGAAACTATCTTCAGATAGAAAAAAACAATTGAAAAGAAACGCCAGGTAATTCACCATATGATCCATGGGTACACAATAAATTCCAAAAGATTTTTGAAAATTTAATATTAGATTAGCATCACAAAATGATTTCAGAAAAGAAAACTCAATTAAAGAATTTGCAGAGCCGCACATGCAGTCTATGTTACCTCACACATTAAGTTATGGACCTACTGCTGAGCTTTTATATAGTTTACATCAGTCAGATCTTCAACAATGTCCGAATTTGTGTCATCACTACAACTGGACACAAGTAATGAAGAATGAAGAATGAATGGTCCTGCGCCGTAGCCGAGCGGTTAAGGTAGGAAGCCTTGGCGCAGAGCTAACGGGACTTGCGTCTGTTCGAGTCTCCATGGGGGGAAAAAATTTTCTCATGGTATTTCGGCCAGTATGGGACCAGTGCCCACCCAGCATCGTGAGGCAATTGGGTAGCTACAATAAGTAGCGCTCCAGGTTGAGGAACCAGCTATAACGGCTGGGGGACTCGACATGCTAACCACATGTCACCCCTACACTGGCTTGTGATCATCTACCTCTGTGATTGACACATGTGGATGTGAAGGGCCAGCAGCCGGCTGGTAAAAGGGCAACCGCTGAAAAGTGGAAAGACCCTCAATCGGAGAATGAATGTAAGGACTGTATGTAAATAAATTAATAAGAAAAGAACCTGTATTTATTTTAGAAAGAAAAATTATGACTGACTCCCGGTTCAAACATAATTTTTCGCTCTCTAAAATAAAACTCTATCCAATTCTGAAAAATTTTAATAAAAATATAGCATCAAAAAAAAAAAAAGAAGCTGTGCCTGTCTTCACATTGTAGCACATAGGAATCTACAATACTGAAAAGTCTCTTCATGCACCTTACCACGTTATCTAGAACAGAGCCACCCAAAGTTATTTGTATCGCAGGCCAAATGGAAGGAACATCAAGGTGACATTGCCATAGCATTATTATAATTGTTGTTGTTATTGTTATTATTATTTAATAGGAGATAAATTGAAAGATCTGGTTTCAGAAGACAAACATCTAAAAATAAAAGCACATGAGGAGGTGCATAAACATGGAAGTTAAAATTTAGAACAATAAGTAAATTAAATTCTGAGAGAATGGATTTTGGAGGCGTTCAGCTGGAATTTCTAGAAGAGATAAAATAAGAAACTGTAATTAAACAAACTATGAATGTTCAAACTACAGTAGCAGATTTCATGAAAAATAAAAAATTAAAATGGCATGATGATGTAAAAAGAATGACAGAAGACAAACTACCAAGAAGAATACTAGAATGGGTGCCACTTGGTAGAAGTAGAAAAAGATGGACATGGATTTATGTTTTGAGCAGCATTAGGGGAAAAAAGATTGGGCGATGGAGATTAGAATTAAAAATAGATGTGGTGGAAAATGACAGATTAATTGGGCGCAGGAAGATGTTGTGAAACCTGCTTAATAAATAAATTAATATATTATTATTAGGCCTATTATAAGGGTGAGCTCATTTGCTGCATTTCTTGTTATGTAGTTATAACATATTTATGTAGTCATAACATAATTACTGATAGACTAATATTATAGGTCCTCCCTTAGCATATTTTAATTTATTTGAATGCTACAGGCCTACAGGGGCCGGATAGAAAGTGATGGAGGGCTATGTCCAGCCCGCAGGTCATGGTTTGGGTACCCCTGATCTAGAACAAGCTATCCAAATTCACCCCAAGGGCGACATGTAGTCCTCAAAACTATTTGAAATGTTTTGCAATGTTCTCATTTATTGTAATATGATTTAATGTTATTTTCCATAAAAACATTTTTTTTTTAAATATTTTAAGAGCTGTCATTCCTTTTATGATAATTCAATTAAATTTATTACATGTAATATACAATTCAAATAACTAGAACTCACTGTATTTATTGGTGGTTTCGTATTCAATACCCTCAGAGTTTCAAACTTTCATTCTTCAGATGGCAGAATCAAAGGGCAAAAAACTTGGTTGCAACCAAAGATATCATATACCTTGTATAAAAACCTCTTAATGCCCTCCTAAAAAATATTTTTTTTGTTTCTTGAAAATATGTTATTTTTACCCTAACAACCCATTAAACATGAAATAAATAAATAACTAATTAACTAAACCGTTAGAATGCAATCGACAATGTCGCATAGAGGGACGAAACTACTCTGCAGAATATAAAAAAAATATGAGGTGAGTCAAAATAACTAACTCATAATAATGAAAATAAAAGTTATAATTGACAAATTTCTCAACACAGGACTCCCTAAGAGCCCCAAAATTCTTTTTTTTTTCCTATTTGGCTCCCTAGAAACCCATTAAACACAAAAATCTGAGTTGTGAACATGATACAGCATTGAGAATATCACAAATGCAGTGAAAAATTCAAGTCTGCGATGGAGTTAAGAAGTATGAGGTGTGGTCAAAAACAACTCAACATAAATTAAAAACAAAAATCTTAAAGTTTTCTTTGAGACACAGGAGATTATGTTTATTTATATTTGATATAAATATTCCATAATGTCATATTTTGATTATTCTTTTTTTTTACAGCTTCTCCCTTTCATTAATCTGAAAAATAGAGAGCTTATCATATTTTTTTCAGGTTTTTTTAAAAAAATGCATTACAAATTGTTTACTGTATAAATAATTGTAAATATATACTTAGTATATTTTAGTCGAGTGGAAGGATTAGCTCAGTGGTCTGAGCATTAGCACGGAAAGCTAAACGTTCGGGGTTCGATTCCCGATTCAGGTAGAAATTTTTCTCTTTACCATTGATTTACAATAATTTAATTGTGTTTATTAATTTACTTATTTCTATCATAGTAATAGCTTTAGCTTCTCAATGTTAATTTAAGGCCTTATGTCTTATGGTCCCGTGCCGTAGCCGAGCGGTTAAGGTAGGAAGCCTTGGCGCAGAGCTACGGGACTTGCGCTGGTTCGAGTCTCCATGGGGGAAGAAATTTTCTCATGGTATTTCGGCCAGTATGGGACCGGTGCCCACCCAGCATCGTGAGGCAATTGGGTAGCTACAATAAGTAGCGGCTCCAGGTTGAGGAACCAGCTATAACGGCTGGGGGACTCGACATGCTAACCACATGTCACCCCTACACTGGCTGTTGATCATCTACCTCTGTGATTGACACATGTGGATGTGAAGGGCCAGCAGCCGGCTGGTAAAAGGGCAACCGCTAAAAAAGTGGAAAGACCCTCAATCGGAAAATGTCTTATGACTCTGCCAGAATGAATCAAACACTTTTATTTAATTTATCAGATGGCAGGAACTGGAAATAATACCATTTTTCCTCTAGTTTCCAAGTACAAGCTGACAAAAATCCTGTCTTCTTTGGTCCTCTCGACTCAGCAGATTTTGATTCATTTCGTGGTGGGGATCAGCGCAACGTGGGAAGCTGGTGGATGGATACATTCTCAATCGGTGGTGTCACCAAGTTTAGGTGTTCTATTTACATTGTTTCTATTTAATTTAAAAGTAACATGTATAATATAAACGTAATATTGCTAGATCCAACACAAAAATTATTGAGTAACATTTTTGTAAGTTATATTATAAAAAATTCAGTTGATTGATATAAAGACGTATTAAATTAATTTTATCACTTTACTATGTTGCAATCTAAACTTTTAGAAGCTAAAATCTGATTCCTTATAATGAAAGAGGGCAGAAAAGAGGGTAAAACAGGTGCAGGAGGCATTTATAGTGCTCAAAAGTCTGTGCGTAGAGCTAGCCAGTAGATAAGCATTTCTAAATCCACCATTTCCAAGGTTGTACGTTCTCAAATTTCAAATTTGAAGTAGGTACTAATATAATATTTAATTTTAGGAAGTTATATTTTGAGGTTATTTTAATTATATTATTTTTGGTCTGGACATCTTACCTCAATATTAATGTTGATCTGCTCTTGGGCATGTTTCAAAACATGTCCAAGAGCAGATCGACATTAATATTGAGGTAAGATGTCCAGACCAAAAATAATATAATTAAGGTACTAATATTTTTTAGTTTCTCTTTCTAACAACACTACTTTAATAAAAATCCAACAATTGACTGCAATGCTATACCAGATTGTAACCACGAAATGTTTCTGCAGACAAGGTGTAGTAGAAAAAGTGTGTGAATGTTTTACAGCATTGAGAATGTCACAAAGGATGTGACGAAACCCTGGGTATGCTTGCTAGGAGTCATGAAGTATGAGGTGAGTGAAATAAAAAATAAACAATAGAAAAATATCCTTTTTTTTACCATATACTCAGTCAGGATGAAATTTAATCAAAATCAAAATGGGAGATAACACTATGAGGTATTTATATTTATGAATGAGTTGGAGAAAATGTTTTTAACATCTCATCTCATAAATGGTTTAAAACAACTATATGACAACATTCCACGGCATGTGCAGACATTTGCATCAAGAGCAAGAATTGGTCACATAGTGACTAACACATATTTTTAACTTTTATAGGAATTAATCACTATGAGGTTTAATTTATGGTGAAATTAAGGGTCGCATGTTTGGACGCATTAGACAGTAAAATGCCTTCTCTGCTGAGCAAGTTGTATGCTAATACGATTTTGCTTACTCAGAAATCTGTTCATGCGATAATAATTGGTTAAATTTGTAAGCTACCTGTGGAGGTAGCTTACATGAGCAACTCAAATTAAAATCCCGAAGGGAACCGATGGTAATCGATGACTTTGCTGCTTTATCCAACATTTATCCAAGATGTCGGACCTTGAAGACTTCGATCATGTTTTCGGTATACACGGAGAAGAGGAATTTGATAGAGTCTACCAAAGAATTCAACTGGAAGAACAGGAGAATCGGCGTAATATTGCGTGTCGCAGACGTGTTTGTATACGGTATTATTTGCGGGATGCAAGCATAAATGCATTCCTCTATAGCAGATGAAAATAACGGAAGTGGTTTTATTGCTGAGAATTCTGGGTAATTCGTTGCCAATATTACGAAAACGTCGACTCTCATGCATTACCGATAAGTCGGCCGTTAATTCGTTCTCAGCAATTGCTCACGGTGAATCAGCTCACTAGTGATTGGAAGTAATTTGAGTAGAGAGTAATATTCTAACATACGACCCTAAATGTTTCTTACCTCTCCTCATATAAATCTTCTAAGTAGATTGCGATTTCAAGACCATAACGGTCTCATCTTCAGTGCAATCTTGGCAACTGATGTTATGTCGGGAAGAAGAAGAAGTTTCTTCCGATCGACATAACATCAGTCTCCAAGATTGTACTGAAGATGAGACCGTTATGGTCTTGAAATCGCGATCTACTTAGAAGATTTATATGAGGAGAGGTAAGAAACATTTAATTTCACCATTATACATATTTATTCAACCTAAATGACTCACCGATGTGCCCACTGTGCCAAGCCGAAGAGGAAGATTTAGAACATATTCTGCTGAACTGTAATCTATAAATTGTCATAAAAATACTCTAAAGTCACTATTACCACAAACCTTGGGTGAAACATTTCAATTCATCTTATCCACACCTAAACTATGGACTATTGCAGAACTTGTATATAGTTTACATAGGAAAAATAACCAATCAACTCTTCCAGTAGAGTAACTGTGCAATGAAATCACGTCATCAGCTGGAAATATGTAATGAAGAATGAATGAATGAAAGTTGCATATTTTCATGATACTGATACAAAAGTATAATTTTACTTCCATCTTCAAACTCCAACTCAAACAATGAAATTTTCTTAAAACAATTTTTGAAGACAAAATTTTGGGAGAAAATTAAAGGAAAGACAAAGGAAGATTTTTTTGGAAAATTTAGCAGAAATTACAGGAAGCCAGGGCTATGAGGGAATAAAAAAGGCCACTGAAAAAATAAAGAGAGATGAACAGTTTCATTGACAAGACAATGTCTTTAGAAAAATCATGATGCTGATGACAGTCTGACATGATTTTAAGCTCGATATGAAAATATCTAGATAAATATAAACACAGATGTTTGTTTTTCTCAGAGAAATCTGGTCAGCCTAATGAAATAAATCAATAATAAAACGTCTCTTAAAATTACAATAATAAGGTTTCTCTAAAATACACTTCTGAGTCAACACTGTAGAGTTTTGTAACTTTTTACACATTTGACAGTAAAAAGCAATAAGGGCAAGAAACACTTGTGACCTGTTCAAATAAATAATTACACGTCATTTTCAAGATCCATTTTGGAATGTTCACTTCACCAGAATAGGGCAAAACTAACCTAAAAACCTGCCCATAAGCTTCTAGTTTTGTACACACAAATATTATTTACATACTTCATGGCAAACGCACTGAAAGGCACTTGAGACGGGGAAACAAACACAAGGCACATTTACACTGTATTCCAGATGTGTTGTTAAAGCGAGTCAACAGAGATTATGTCACCTTCAACTGATATTTGCTGTCGAGCTTTGTATTTCCAGCAGATGTGTTTCTGACATTGTAACAGATTGATGCCATATCATTTATGATAATCACTTGGTGAAATCAACTTTTCCATCAAAATAAGTAAATTGAATCGGTTAAGGAGACTGTAACAGACTGATGCCATATCACTTATGATAATCACTTGGTGAAATCAACTTTTCCATCAAAATAAATACATTGAATTGGTTAAGGGGACTGTAACAGATTGATGCCATATCACTTATGATAATCACTTGGTGAAATCCACTATTCCATCAAAATAAGTAAATTGAATCAGTTAAGGGGTGCAATGGGTGAAAATTGACAATTTTTTTTTAAAATCACAATTTTTGTTTTTTGTAGGGGAAAAAAATGGACCTTTCTTTACATATTGCCAAAGTTTCATGAACCTGTATCACTTACAACATAGTATAAAGATGTCATATTTAAATGGCTGCACTATTTAAATCCCCATTATAGGGGCTTTAGTTACAATGGTGATATTGTAGTTTTTAGGTATTGCCTTCCTGGTCTGTCAAGTTTAGTATTTTCTCTCATTTTAAATTGTCCTGGTACCTGATCACACTTTTTATAGTCCATTTTCAAATTACTATCCTTAATATTTAATTTTAGGAAGTTATATTTTGAGGTTATTTTAATTATATTATTTTTGGTCTGGACATCTTACCTCAATATTAATGTTGATTTGTTCTTGGACATGTTTCAAAACAATTCTGTTTTATCTTCAGCTTTCCCAGTCTGGGAAAGCTGAAGATAAAACAGAATTGTTTTGAAACATGTCCAAGAACAAATCAACATTAATATTGAGGTAAGATGTCCAGACCAAAAATAATACTATCCTTAATATGCATGAAAACTCTAAAATTAACTTTTTTTCGTATTTCTATATGAAGCGCATTTTGTTATGTTCAAAATCGATCTTCTTTAATTTTTACAATATGGGTTTGAAATTTTTAGTGTTCTGAACACACCGAGTAATTAATGAAATGAGGGAGCATTAATTTTTATATATTAAGAATTTATTAAATTAATAAATAAAATATATGTTAATCTATATAAAAAATATAAAAAAATGAATGTCAAGTATATTTTTTTTTTTTTCCACCTCTCCTGGAAAAATAATGAAAAATCTGAAATGAATATGCTATTTTACACATCTTATTGCATCTAAATACATATTTTTTAAACATTTTATCTTAGACATGACAGTGGAGATAGATTTTGAAAAAGCGTATTTTATTAAAACTAAAATGTGAATAATTTAAAAACTTTTTTTTTAATCATTAGGAAGTAACATTATGATTTAATATTTGAGTTTGTATTTTTTAACATTCTTACCTCATATGTTTGTGTAACTGGTGACGATGGAGCAACAGCTTTGAAACATATGTCTGACAAAACAATCATATGAGGTAAGAATGTTAAAAAAATACAAACTCAAATATCAATTTAAAAATATTGATGCTACAGAATTGAAATGTAGACACTTCATTACTTATACCAACATGTATATACATTAAAACATTTAGTCTGTGCATTCTTTTTTTAAAATGTATATACATACTAAAAATGAAGTTTCTATATTATAAAATTGTGGAAAATAGGAATTTCACCCATTCCTCCCCTTAAATCACAAACCCCTCATGTTCACATTTTTGCCAAAATGAGTTAATGGTGGATTATGTGTCTATGATGTTAGTGGCATTAATCATGACTGAAATACTCATGTTCACATAATGGCTACACTGAAGTACAGAGTTGGGATTTTAATGTTCTGTTCAGAAACTCCTCACGTCCAGTGATATGAGGTGTTACTACTCTGTAAAAATATTTGTTATAAAAACATGTTTCTCCCTGACTACTGAAAAGTAGACACTCAATAATTTGCATAAACATATGTAAATATCAGTTGTTTGAAATTACATTCCAATTATCATTTCTATATCACTTAATAATATCTGATGAGTTACATTGCATAAACATATGATTGTGGTCTGGTTAAATATCAGTTGTTTGAAATTACATTCCAATTATCATTTCTATATCACTTAATAATATCTGATATGAGTTACATTTCCTCCGTCTTTGATTTTTTATTATGAAGATCAATGTGGTATGACATAAATAGCAGGAAAATAAAATTGCAGAAATGTAAAATTAACAACTGCCATTGATTCAAAATCAAACATGAACAAGTGGAAGATATTAGTGATTTATTCTTGCATGTTCTAGAACGTTTGAAGAACATGGGGGGATAATATACAATATGGGGGTCAATATTTTTTAGCTCCTCCATGTTTCCCATAATTTACACTTTCCCCTAATTTACACCACTTTCCCTCCAGTCCCTTTAAAAGTGTAAAAGAGGTAATACTATAGTTTGACAGCTAGTGAATTTCAATCTATATCTCTGTTGAGTTGAATTGCCAACACATCTGGAATGCACGGTCCCACGGGAAACAATCACAGATAATGCTGCACCATGGAGTGACAGAGAGTATTTTTTTGTACAGTGTCACAGTTATATATAGATAGCTTCCGCTTGTTTCTGGTGCTGCCCACCGGCCGCGTATGCGTTTGCAACTGGACTGTGGATACCTTCTGACCAATCAGAGTTAGAATGTGGAGATGACGACGACCAGTGTCCTGGTGAGTCTGGAGACGGTGTAGGGAAATTCTCTGGTCCTTGTATGTAATGCTGCGGTGTTGCCTCTGGATTCTGCGAATGCTGGCTCGGAGGCGTGAGGTAGTGGTAATAATTTGCATTCTGTTGCTGCTGCTGCTGTTGTTGTTGCTGCTGCTGTTGGCCGCCATTACCCGTTGCTAATGTCTGCAACTGTTGTGGCTGTAAGTTTGCTAGCTGTTGAGAACCACCATACGCCAGTGGGATTTCTGCAGATGCTGAGAAATCAAATCCCATAGCAAGCTGCTGTTGCTGTGGAATTCCTCCGTGTTTTTGGTGAGTAGCAGCCCTCATTGCTGCGATGTGTGTTGGGGAGGTGGGTAGAGAAGGCCTTGATTTTGCCGGAGAAGGTGATCCCATATAACTGGTAGGAGGAGACATCGTCAGGTTTGAGTTAACACTATGTGGTGGCGATTGTTGATTGCTGTATGGAGGAGAAAGAGTATTGGGGTGGAGAGGCAGTGACGACTGACGTCCATGTTGTTGAGGGAGTCCCTGCTCGTGGAACGAAGGAAGTCCTCCATAGTTTCCACCTCCGTACGAGTCCAAACCAATATTATGAAGGCTCTGCATTGAAGCAGCACCTTTGATGCAATCCTCGTAAGACGGAGGTTGTTTTTTCCCAACAAACCGTTTGTTCCATCTAGTCCAGCATGGTGTAGCTGTGCCAACGTCAGACCTCCGTTGCTATAAAGAGAGCTGTCATATGGACTGGGAGTGCCATCCGATGTGCTTAAACTGCCCACAGTGTGTGGAGATTCTAGTGAAGTAACAGGAGATGCGACGCTCTCCACACTTTGAACACCATGGGGTGGTTCTGACGGCGCTTGTGCTGCTGGCTTCTTCCCATTTTTCTTGATGCTCGGTTTTCTACGAACTGATACGTCCACATCAGGACTTGTTGGTGAATTTCCTGTGTTTGTTCCAGCTTTAGGCCTCTTCTTTGTTTTGGAGGGCTTGGCACCTGCTCCTATCACCGTCGGATGAGTGATGAGATGATGGTGATGGCCTGGTGACCCTGCGGACATAGTAACTCATTACACACGGCAATGAAGTGCAGTACAATACTAAGGTTACTCAACAAATGAGGCAAAACAATAGTCGATTAATAAGTTACAATAGGAAGTAATATTATGAGGTTCTTCTTAATAAATAAGGTGAATCTGGAGTTATCTTACTTCATAACTTGTTGTGTTCTACTTGTACTAGTTTCGGTACATCATGTATACCATTGTCAGCTTTTCCAGACTGTTCAAATTTACATTAGTTGGTTAATAGTGAGTGGAGAACATATTTTTAACGACTCACCTCATATAATTTCAAATTTCTTTGATACCGACAGTTTCAGACAATATCGTGTCCCTCTTCTGTCATGGCTTCCACTGAAGAGGGACAAGATATTGTCTGAAACTGCCGGTATCAAAGAAATTTGAAATTATATGAGGTGAGTCATTAAAATATGTTCTCCACTCACTATTAATGATATAACCTCATACTTCCCAATATTAATTTAAATATTACATTTGTTGGCTTTGGATGTCAGCTGCCACTCAATCTTCTCACTGACCAAGAAGTTGTAACTCAAATCTTTTCCCTCAGAATTTCAAAACTCACAACCTTGTTTTTGTTCTTCTGTATGTTCATCTTATCTCAAACAGTAAGTTCTTTCGTATTCTCCAACTGTTTTAATAATTTTGTATTTACATTGATCTTATGTTTTTCCAAGCAAACGTGAGCAGTCATTGCAGATTTTTTTTACTTCTTCTCTATTTTTCACATGTCTACTGTGTTCTTTCGTTTTAATAGTCAAGTTTCTCTTTGTTTTCTCTATGTATATCTTATCACAATCAAAAAGAAAAAATTTGATTTACAAATCCTTTGATCAGCCAAAAGATCCGACATCCAGGCCTGACAATGTAAATTTCACCAGTCTGGAAAAACTGACGATGGTATACATGATGTACCGAAACTAGTTCAAACAGAACACAACAAATCATGAGGTTGACTCTGGAATCACCTTATCTATTGTCAAAACAATAGTATTCCAATGGATACCATCACACATAGGGTTGAAAGGGAATAAATAGGGGGATGAAAGGAACTAGCATTCTAGAACCTTATCCTGGTGAACTATCAATACAAAGAAAAAAATATAAAATAACTATAAAAGAAAAAAATAACTATAGGATATAATAATCAAAACTATAATCAATACATCTTAAACAAAAGCAAAAGATAAGAAATAGTGTAATATAGAAGTTCTTTACAATTCAATAGCTAACAGCAAAAAGAAGGAAGTGATTGTCTAATTCAGATTGGCCAGTGGACATGATTGACTGTCTCAACATTTGGAAAAATTGATTCTGACAATATACATTACTTTTATGAAATGTTATATTCTACTTGAGGACACATTATTTAAAATCTAGTATAAATTGTATTTGATGTTTTTGTTATTAATTTAATATTTCTCACTGAAGGACAAATTATATTTGAAGAGAAAAATATATGGTAAAATTAAATGTTTCTTACCTCTCCTCATATAAATCTTCTAAGTAGATCGCGATTTCGAGACCATAACGGTCTCATCTTCAGTTCATTTTTGGCGACTGATGTTATGTCGATCGGAAGAAACTCTTCTTCCTCCCTCTGTTGGTGGACCGATGAACCTCTGGATCAGGTCAGGATTCGCAGGAATTTCGAAGTTCATAAGTTTTTCTGAATGTGGATTTTTTCAGAAAAACAAAGGAAAACTTATGAACTTCGAAATGCCCGCAAATTTTGACCTGATACAGAGGTTCATCGGTCCACCAACATAGCAAGGAAGAAGAGTTTCTTCCGATCGACATAACAACAGTCGCCAAAAAAGTACTGAAGATGAGACCATTATGGTCTCGAAATCGCGATCTACTTAGAAGATTTGTATGAGGAGAGGTAAGAAACATTTAATTTTACCATAAATTAAACCTCACAGTGATTAATTCCTGTAAAAGTTAGAAAAATATATGCTCAGATTGAGGTTCGAACCCAGGAGCCTTTGGCTTTCTAAGCCAATGCTCTACCAATTGAGCTGCCTGAGCACTCTAATCAACTGATAAAACTAGTTACTTTGTAGTTTTAGATCTTATTTAGCAAGCAAAACACAAAATCTTATTAACGTGTTTTTATTATTAATTTAACACTTCTTGCTGAAGGATAAATTATATTTGAAGAGAAAAATTATATGCTCTGACTGGGCTTTGAACCCAGGACATTCGGCTTCCTAGGCCAATGCTCTACCACTGAGCTACCTAATTTTTCTCTTCAAATATAATTTATCCTTCAGTGAGAAGTGTTAAATTAATAAAAAAAACATCAAAAGAAGCCCTACTGGCTTTATAATGTAGTGTTTAAATACCCAATAAATGTCTTCTTAAACAAGAAGCTGCCATTTGCGTGCAAAAGCTCATAACATTCAGCAAACAGGAATTAACCGTGTATAAGAGAAACATTTGCATTTAGATTGGAGTTTCTCAGGTAGGTCAATGATAGAACATTGGTCTAGAAACACATAGATCCTGGGTTTAAGCCCCGGTCTGAGCATATAATTTTTCTAAGTTATGTAGGTAGGAAATAACACTATGAGGTTTCTTTAATTAATGTTGAGTTGTTTTTGACTCACCTCATACTTCTTAACTCCCTCGCAGACCCAGGTTTCATCACTGCATTTGTGACATTCTCAATGCTGTATCACAAATGCAGTGATGAAACCTGGGTATGCAAGGGAGTTAAGAAGTATGAGGTGAGTCAAAAACAACTCAACATTAATATAATTTTTCTCTTCAAATATGATAAATTACTTTGTTGTATTACGTGTAAAAGTGGAGATAGTTTCATTGACTTTATGAAATATCATACTTTCTTATATCTACATCAGTTAGGAAAAACCGGGTAAGTCAACTTTTATATTTAATTAATGTTGGGAAGTAAACATTATGAGGTATAATCATTAAAATTCATCGGAGAACATATTCAAAGTTAAAATTGGGAAACACATTATGAGGTTCTTAATTAATAAATTAATGAGTCATTTTAACATCTTACCTCATATTTCATGTTTTTCAAACACGGTAACTATAGTTTTCAAATGATCTTGTCATTCATTTTCAACCGCCATTATGACTACCGGATATTCGTTGGAATCTCCCTCTATAACGTTGCCATCTGGTGTTGATTTGACGAACTTCGAGATATCGTTGCCATCTGGTGTTGATTCGATGAACTTCGACATTCCGGATGAACGTGACCTCATCTCGAAGTTCATCGAATCAACACCAGATGGCAACGATATCTCAAAATTCGTCAAATCAACACCAGATGGCAACGTTATAGAGGGAGATTCCAACGAATATCCGGTAGTTATAATGGCGGTTGAAAATGAATGACAAGATCATTTGAAAACTATAGTTACCGTGTTTGAAAAACATGAAATATGAGGTAAGATGTTAAAATGACTCATTAATTTATTAATGGAGAACATATTGTTTAAACAACTCACCTCATAGGATTCATGCTTCCATGATATCGCAATTTCAAACATAGTCATGTTCATCATCAGCCATAACTCCGACTGACGAAATTCTTCGGCCGTCAACTATTCTATTGTCGCCATCTTCAGTGCTGCCATCTATAGTTGAATTTATGAACTTCGAAATCAATGTAATTTCGTTAGGGATATCAAAATTCATTGATCTATTTTTGTTTTTGTGAATGTATATTTTTTCCCAAACTGTCAATTCCAAAGGTTTCTCTACTTGTTTTAAAAGTTTAGCTTCTCTTCCAATTTTATGATGTTCTAATAAACTATGTGCACCAATTGCAGATTTTTCAATTTCACAATTTTTAATATTTCTGAAATGTTCTTTTGTCCGAATTTCCAAAAAGAACATTTCAGAAATATTAAAAATTGTGAAATTGAAAAATCTGCAATTGGTGCACATAGTTTATTAGAACATCATAAAATTGGAAGAGAAGCTAAACTTTTAAAACAAGTAGAGAAACCTTTGGAATTGACAGTTTGGGAAAAAATATACATTCACAAAAACAAAAATAGATCAATGAATTTTGATATCCCTAACGAAATTACATTGATTTCGAAGTTCATAAATTCAACTATAGATGGCAGCACTGAAGATGGCGACAATAGAATAGTTGACGGCCGAAGAATTTCGTCAGTCGGAGTTATGGCTGATGATGAACATGACTATGTTTGAAATTGCGATATCATGGAAGCATGAATCCTATGAGGTGAGTTGTTTAAACAATATGTTCTCCGATGAATTTTAAGTCAACTTTTGGTCGAAAATGAGTTATTAACATCTCCCGATAGCTTTTGGTCCGATGCACGTTCGGTAAAAATGGGTAAGTCGTCAAGCGAATGGTGACGGTGTTATTAAGCATTGAATTTTCGATGTATGCACTTTTTGATGTAAGTCATTGAACTAGTTTTTGCTCTCCTGTAAAAAATTACTTTGAAGACTTACATGGTTTTTCCTAACTGATGTAGATATATACTTGGTGAGAATGTTGAAAGGAATCTCATTCTGTTTGTGCATATCGGTAGTTTTTCTAATTTTGGCAAAAGAACAAACATTGATAATTGAATGAAACGTGTTACCTATGATAGGACCATTGGGTATGACAGTGACCATCTGCGGACTCCTGGGCACATGTTCGTCCAGTAACCTCACAATGTCATGGTGCAGTCTCTCCCCGGCTACGTCACGTGGCAGCCGGTCCATGTGGTCTGTAATCTCACGGTTTGCAAAGTTGTCGAGTAGAGCTTTGCACGCTTCATAACTTCCTTCACGAGCCGCTAGGAACAATGGAGTCTCATCCTGAAATTGCAATTACATCACAATAAATGACAGATAACATAAAATCTAGATACACCGTTGAATTTATTATAAAATTACAATAGGAAGTAACATTATGAGGTTCTTCTTAATAAATACGTAAGATGAGTCTATAGCACCTTGCCTCATAAAAGTTGGAGTTCTTTTTCATGAGGTAAAATGCAACAGGCTCATATATTTTTATTATACCATTGAATTCTAAAAAAAAAAGTATAAACATTCTAATTACACTGGTCGACAAGGTTTTCTTCACAAGAAATCTGATTAGTGAATCTAGTGCATTTTTTCATACTGAATTCAGATACATAGAATTTTTTCCATCAGGCACAGTTCTTTTGTGACAGCTACTTTTTTAAAAATTGATTTTAGCATTTTCTTTGATCTGTCATAGGAACCTTTACCCTATATGAAGAGTTCCCTGTACCAGTATATGCAGATATAACATTAACTCATAACTCTGATTCTGACCTAGCTTAAGCTGAAAATGATTCAGATGGAAATAAAATGATCTTACATAAAATATGCCCGAAAATCACTATCTACCACTTTCTAGGCAAGTCAGAATGAGTTAAGAGTTAGATGGATTTTATTAGAAATTATAAAAAATGTAAATGAATATCACAGAAAACTCTTGCTGATAGGAAAAAACTGAAATGATATTTAAATTCAGGATGAAAAAAACTTCTAAAATCTCACATTTTTATTCTTGTGAAAGAAAAAAAGTTCATTTTTGTCGACCAGTGTTATTTTATCTTAGGAAGTAATATTTTGAGGTTCTTTTTATCAAGTTTTCTTTTAAGTCTATATATATCTTACCTCAAATGAGGTAAAATATATCCATCCATCCATAGTAATTCTGCCCAAGGGCAGGTCTTTCACTGCAAGCATAGCATTTTCATGCTATGCTTGCAGCATTACCAGGGAATTATAGCTGTGGTAGCTTCCCATTGCTTTCCACACCGGTGAAGGATGATGATGATGATAAATGATAAGAATGATGGTGATGGTCGGATGATTTTCGGGGACCGTTTGTGCCCTAAGCTTCCTGACATTTATCTTACAGGTGAGTAAAAACTCCGAAAAAACCTCACCCAGGAGCCTGTCCCAACCGGGAATCAAACCCGGGCCCGCCGCGTGACAAGGCAGCATGCTACCTCAAGACCACAGCGGTGGACGAAAGATATATATATAGACTTAAAAAAAAAGAGATGTATTATCATATTTAAAAACAATGAAGAAAAAACAGTAGTAATTAAATTTGAAACCAGTATAGCAAGATCGGCCGCAGTGGACTAGGGTTATGCTCCTTGCCTCTGGTCCCGAGGGTCGTGGGTTCAAACCCGGTCGGAGTCGATGGATTTTTTAGGATGGAAAAATCCAAGGAGCAAGTCCTCCGGGAGGGACTTTAAGCTGTGGGTCCTGAGTCTGAAGATTTTCAGGCTCGTAAAAGATCCTTAAGCCTGAATGAAAAGGCCTCTAAGCAAAATTTACCGACTTTTCCCGTTCTAGTACTACCTTGGTTTCCTAGATGTCAGTATGAGGCAGAACGCTGACCACGGACCACTCAAATGACATCTATACAAAAACAAGTGTAATTAAATTAGTATGGTTCAAATTCTTCCCTGTAGGGGGACAGCGCCTAAATCCCTGTTAAGGGAAACATGGGCTTACAAGATACAAGAAGAAGATAATTAGAAGATTGAATATGAGTACAAAACATTTTATTAAAGGTGAGTGGAGAACATATTTTTAACGACTCACCTCATATAATTTCTAATTTCTTTGATACCGGCATTTCAGACAATATCTTGTCCCTCTTCAGTCATAGGTTCCACTGGCTGTATCAAAGAAATTTGAAATTATATGAGGTGAGTCGTTAAAAAATATGTTCTCCACTCACTATTAATGATATAACCTCATAATGTTTACTTCCCAATATTAATTTAAATACAAAACATTTTAATTTAAATCTTATGATAGTACCTTCCTTCACCTGCAGATGTCATGATATATACTCACTTTATCATCCTGAGCATCTCTGTTTGCTCCATGTGCTAAGAGTATGTTAACAGCATCGACATTGTTAACTGCCGCTGCCCAGTGAAGAGCCGTCTTCCCCGAGTTGTCAGCTGCGTTAATGTCTGCATCGGCATTTATTAGATCCTCCACCATCCCTTCAATTGCTAATCTCGCAGCTAGGATCAGAGGTGTTGTGCCATCGTGCATCCGTGCGTTGAGATTGGTAGCCCTGTTCCTCAGCAGAATCTGAAGTAAAAACATACACATCAATATATTTTTTATTTATCCAATGCCCCAGATTGTCACTTTGACTTTCTTGTGTTCTCTCCTGGCATTGGTATAATTGAATAGTTGCCCCAAAAAGAGATCTAACCCACGAACTACAAATGATTGAGAAAACAAAAAAAAATGTATAATGTTCATTTTGATATAATCTCTCATCCTATTGAAAACATATATACAGCCAATTTGAATGTAAAATAACATGCTACTAACAGAATATTAACAATTTAATACAGAACTGAGTGCAAAAGTGATTTATCCATATCCACAGTAATTCTGCTCGAAGACAGGTCCTTCACTGCAATCTTGCAGCTTTACTAGGGAATTGTAAGTGTGGTAACTTCCCATTGCTTTCCACACCGGTGAAGGATGATGATGATGATGATGATGATGATGGCCATATGATTTCGGGGACCATTTGAGCCTTAAAGTTTTCCTGACATTTGTCTTACGGTGAGGCAAAAAAACCGCAATAAAAACCTCACCCAGAAAAACTGCCCCGACCAGGGATCGAACCCAGGCCTGCTGCGTGACAAGGCAGCACACTATCTCGAGATCACAGCGGTGGACATATATATATATATCCATCCATCCATCCATCCATAGTAATTCTGCCCGAAGGCAGGTCCTTCACTGCAATCATAGCATTTTCATGCTATGCTTGCAGCTTTACTAGGGAATTGTGTAGGTGTGGTAGCTTCCCGTTGTTTTCCACACCGGTGAAGGATGATGGTGATGATGATAATGATAAGGATGATGGCCATATGATTTCGGGGACCGTTTGGGCCTTAAAGTTTTCCTGACATTTGTCTTACAGGTGAGGAAAAACCCCGATAAAAACCTCACCCAGAAAACGGCCCCGACCAGGGATCGAACCCAGGCCTGCTGCGTGACAAGGTGGCACACTACCTCGAGATCACAGCGGTGGACGTATATATATATATATATATATATATATATATCCATTTTAGTTATGATCATTTTCAGTGTCTACTAGATAGGATCAGTGAAGATCTGTAAACATTTTTCGAAAATCTTTTCATAAGAAGAGCCTCAATAGCTTCATTCCTTAGGAATTTGCTAAAAGTGTAAATGGTTGTCATAAGAACACACAATAAATTTAAGAAGATGTTGATGACATACCTGAAAGACTCCCATAGCATCAGCTGCGACTGCAGCATGAAGAGGTGTCCTGCCAGTATTATCCTGTGAATTAGCATCGGCCCCGGCATCCAGAAGTCTCTTTGCTGCATCTGCTCTTGCATAACGAGCAGCAAGGTGAAGTGACGTCTCCCCAGTCTTGTCCATCGTCGCATTAAGTTCTGCTCCTTGAGCGACCAGATCCCCGATAACAGCGGCTGTTCCATCTTCTTCCTCGTCTTCACCTGTGTCCATACCTCCACCTCTCACTGCTGCCACCATCAGCGGAGTCATGCCACATGGACCTCTCACATCCACATCCTGTGTTCCATCCTATAAAAAACATTAAATTAAGGATGTGTAGATGATAACCAGGGCTTGGAGGTTGGAGACCTATAAAATGCCTATAAAAGACCTTTAAAAAGACAAAGATATCCAATAAAAGATCTAAAAACTGGAAATAGGGCGTAAAAAGTGTAGCAGTTGCTAACGAGTGGATAAAGACAATCTCGCTGATTCTTCACCCTCTGCTCGAGCCAATTGTCACAAAGTGGCAATTTCTTAGAAAATTTGAAGTCGAAATACAGTAGTTCAGGCAGTCAGTAGGCTAGTGGTTAAAAATAATGGGGTATTTTGTGAGGATTCAATAGTTTCTCGCAGAACAAAAGTGTTTGCAATATGAAAAGTCTTTGGAATGTAAAACTAGATAGTGTTTTTAAAAGAAGTTGGAATTGAGGCTAGACTGTGCTGATTCTTGAATTATACAAATGTTATAAATATAGTCAAAAGATTATAAAATTGCAAAAAAAAAAAAAAGGCCATTAAGACCTCAAAAAAAGGCTTAAAAAAAGGATCAATAAAAAACAAAAAAAAGTCGTAAAAAGGCAAAAAGGATGGATAAAACCACCATTTCCTAGCCTACAAAGACCCAAAAATGTTGGGCCTCATCTTCAAACATAAAAAAGGATTTTTCTGATAATAAATAGAGTATCTATCAATATAAAATTAATTTGTTAAATTATAATCAAATGTTTCATAAATATATATTAAATTTTCATTCTCCTTTAATTTCTATAGTTATAGTGCTGTGCTATGTAATTTTTGATCTTCCTATTTTTCTAGGCATTCCCTGAGGATTCCATTCCAAAGATCTCATTGGCACATTGTCTAGTTCTCTTCTCAGAATGTGTCCAATCCATTTCCATTTGCAATATTTAATCTTCTTCCAGATTTCATCCTATCATGTTATCCTCCATAATTAATTTGATATGGCTACAATTGCATGCCCATACATGGTCAGAATAACATCAAAGCAAAAGAATTAATAAAACAAATAGAAAATCCTAACGAGCTCACGATTTGGGAAAAAAATCAACATTAAAAAAAAATTAATGAATTTTGAAATTACCAGGGAAAATGACTTGATTTCAAGGTTCTTCAGTCTACCAACAGAGAGAGCAGGAGGCAACTCTTCCAAGACGACAAAACAACAATCATGAAAATACTGAGGATGGAACCGAATAAGGTCCCAAAACCAGTCTGAGAAGAATATGAAGTGAGATGATACAATTTTTCTTAATGTAATAAAGCCAAAGACAAAAAAATGGAATATTTTAATACAGAAGCCAGATATTATTCCAGAAATTCCAGGTAAAACTACAGTAGCAAAATTTAGACTGCTTACAGAACATGACTATTTAGCCAAACATTTATATAAAATAGGAATCTACACAAATCCAAATTGTCTTCTATGCAACAAAGATGAAGAAATGAACGAAGAACATCGACAAACCTGTGAAGTATTATAGTCCATGAGGGCTAAAATGTCTAGAATATTTTAGAAAGAGAAAGAGAGTACTCACCATCTTCTTTCTCACTCATACGCATATCTCTTCACGGTGACAGCGGTAGGGCAGACACTCCCTGTAGTGAACATAGATCAGTGGTGGCATCCCCTTCTTCTAAAGATTCTTCCTGGCAAGTTTCTATGTCTTCATTTTCATTTTCATCGTCGTCGGTATCGTCTAAATTTATTTCAAACCGATCACTAATTTTGTCCATTAAACCGTCTGCTGCCAATATGACTCTTCAATTTTTTCAGTGTGTTCACACACTCTGCAGTCACTTTTAACAGAGCACTCTGAACCAGTCGCCACTGACAAAAATTACCTGACACAAAAGTGACTGGACGGAAGTGGGGGGGGGAGTTTTTCTAGCATTCCTAAGTAATTTTACAAGGGTAGCCCATTATAGTAAACATGTCACTCAGACGTCTAGTGAAGGGTGGAAGAACAGTTCTCTAGACAAGGATAGTAGAAATCATGCCAACTTAGTCCTTTTACACTATACCTGTTGGATCCACCATAGAGAAATATTGGAGAGCAAGAACGCTAATGGCTTCATTGCCAAGGCCCAGCATTTGAAAACAACTACATTTTTCTTAAATAATAGAAGAAGATAAGCACTTCATATAGTTTACAATCTGTGGTCCTTTCTAACAATAACCTACAAGATCGAAATAACACCTTAGAAATATTAAAAACGGGGAAATAGCTGCACATGCATGGTCAGAAAAACATAGAATCGAAAAAAAAGCCAAATTACTAAAACAGATAAATCTAAGGAACACACAGTTTGGGAGAAAATTTACATCCACAAAAATAAAAGTAAAATCATCAATTTTGAAATTCCTGGGGAAAAAGATTTAACTTAGAAGTTCATCAGTCAGCCAACAGAGGAAGCAGAAAGCAACCTACAAGATCGCCAACCACCAATACCACAGTTAGAGCTGAAGATGATATACAGATATATCTAAACTAATATTTTATTTTAAGAAGTGATATTTTGAGGTTATTTTAATTAAATTATTTTTAGTCTGTTCATCTTACTCTGGGCAAGATGCTGACGATGATGATATAATTGAAACCGCCAAGAAACGACATAACACCGGTCGACCAGAGGCTACTGATGATGGAGATAAGCTCCGAAACTGCAGTATAGAAGAAAAAGGATATGAGGTGAGGTAATAAAAAACATTAATTTAATTCTTAATTGAAACATGTTCAAGAACAAATCAACATTAATATTGAGGTAAGATGAACAGACTAAAAGTAATTTAATCTAAACTAATCTTTGAGAAATCTACAATTATGAGGTGAGTTGTTAAATCTAACTCTGTATATTAATTAAATAACCTAACTTTTCAATTAGGGTTATTTTATAACCATCTTCACAACACAATATACTTACAAGACTTGGAGGTGTGAGAATAGCGGTATCAGTTCTCTGCCGGATATCTGCAGCCTCCAGATGTTGTTGTGTCCACACACGCGGCTCTCCCTCGTCGTAATCTGTTATGGCTGTATGGTCACTTGCATAACCTGCCTCGCATGCACGGATTCTCTTGGGCGGAGGAAGATCCGATTCATCATCTGACCATTGAGGTCCATTAACATGTGGTCCTCCCATAGTGTGTGGAGGCATGTCTACATCAATACAACCCGGTACCTGCTTGTTCAAGTTCCTCATTTCCTGCCCGTCTGGTCCTCGTCGACGAGATCTACGTCTCTGGCCACTAAACAACATCACAAATATATTATTATACAACCTGGAAAACTGTAAACAACAAAATTACAATATTACTTGACATGGTCATCTTCCATATCAGAAAAAAAATGCAAAAGAACAGATTGCTTTCAGAAGATAATGTAATCAAATAATAAAAAAATTGACTTAATTGAATTATTATAGCAAGTATGTCCACTGCGGTGGTCTCGAGGTAGCGTTCTGCCTTGTCACACAGCGGGCCTGGGTTCGATTTCCGGTCAGGACAGGCTCCTGGGTGAGGTTTTTCCTCACCTATAAGACAAATGTCAGGAAGCTTAGGGCCCAACGGTCCCCAAAAATCATCCGGCCATCATCATTCTTATCATTATCATCATCATCATCCTTCACTTGGTGTGGAAAGCAACGGGAAGCTACCACACCTATAATTCCCTAGTAAAGTTGCAAAGCATAGCATGAAAATGCAATGATTGCAGTGAAAGACCTGCCCTCGGGCAGAATTACTATGGATGGATGGATGGATGGATAGTTGGTTGGTTGGTATCTAATGTCGAGCACTTGATGAATGAAATCATTCGCTTCTCTTGCACTCCAATATTTAGCAGAAAGGCTGGGTCTCTTCTGCGGAAAGGCTACTGTATTTAACAGGGAGGGGACCCTTTAATTCCTTCCATCGAAGGCTTAAAGGAACTGACCTGGACAGTAACCTAGTGTCCAATCCCTCACCTTCTCGTGGTGCAGCTGTTAGTAATCATGCTGCTGCATGCATGAATGAAAGGGAAGGGTTACTCACCAATAAGCACTGGTCAGCTTGGTGAGTTTTTTCTTTTTTTTGAGCGAATTGGTATTACTTCTTCTTCCCATACCAATTCAACTTTTCTATCCAGTCTCCCTTCACTGACCTCTTGTTTTCTTTCGACCCTGATGGTATTAGAGTATTCGAGGCCTAGGGGTTCATTTCTCCTTCCTTCCTATACCTACTTTCTCTCTACGGGTGACATAACCGCCACATGTGGTGCCTACTACTAAACGGTTACAACTAGTTTATTGTACTCCAATACAAATATGAAGCCTTGGATGGATGATAGTAAATATCATTATTATTGAACTTTTATAGGAAAAAATCACTATGAGGTTTAATTTAAGATTAAATTAAAATGCTTCATACCTCACCTCATATCCAGTCTTCTAATTATACTGTGATTTCAATGCCTTGGCAGCGTCATCTTCAGTAATATCTCATCGACTGATGTTATGACGATCAGAAGAACTACTTCTTCTTCCCTCTGTTGGTGGACCAACGAGATATTACTGAAGATGAAGCTGCCAAGGCTTTGAAACTGCAGTATAATTAGAAGACTGGATATGAGGTGAGGTATGAACCATTTTAATTTTATCTTAAATATCATTATTATTTCAAAATACAATAAGAAGTAACATAATGGGGTTTTACTTAATAAAACTTCATTTGGAATCTTATTAAAAAAAGCATGGGAATACATAGATGGATAGAGGCACATTTGTGGAACTGAGCTCCAATGGGGGGACACAATAAGATGATAGAGGAAGGTTTTTAAACTAACCTGTTATTGCGAAGAAATCCTTCTGGAAACCAAGTAATTCCTTGAGCACGTTTTCTCTGCGCAGTCACCAGCACACCGATGAGCATTCCCACCAGAAGTATGATCACCACTCCGATAAAAACATACTTCATATTGGTGGTACCCTCTTCAGGCATACCGGGGTCCTGCACGCCCTTCACTTTGTAGATGGGGAATGTTGTGAGGGTAGACGTGCCATGTATAGCAGCCGATGCAGCCAGGTATTCCGCAGCCTATAAAACACAGTCATCATTAATGTACCATTTAATACAACCTACTTATCCTCTTCAATCACTGTGAATGCTATTGTCAAATTCAAGACATACATATTTCAATGTTACAATAAAGTTTAGACCATTAAGCAATGAAAGCCAAATATGTTATGAAAAGAAAAATTAATGTCAAAACTTAATAGTAACATCTAATGGTTTATTTTAGGAAGTAATATTTTAGGTTCTTTTAATCAAGTTTTTTTGAGGCTGGGAACATCTTACCTCAAATTAATGTTGATTGATTCTTGAACATGTTTCAATAAAATCTTCTATATCATCGTCAGCTTGCCCAGACTGATGAGTTTTATGATGTGGACCGTGGATCATAAAACTCAACAGTCTGGTCAAGCTGGCGATGATATAGAAGATTATATAGAAATATGTTCGAGAATAAATCAACATTAATTTGAGTATATTATTTTTAGTCTAATCATCTTACCTCAATATTAATGTTGATTGAGGTAAGATGATTAGACTAAAAATAATATAATTAAAATAACCTCAAAATATCACTTCCTAAAATTGAAGATTAATTTGAGTTCTTAAAAAAATTTGAGTAACATCTAAATTAAAAAAAAAAAAAAAATGAACTAGTATGTTGCAAATTAGAAGTGGAAAGAAAAATAACAGAACAAGTATCAGAATTTAATTATTTAAGTGTATTAATAACAAACACTAAAAATCTAATAAAGGGAAGTAAAGAAACAAGCTGATAATGCAGTACAAATATCAGAATATATGAAAGATTTAATTTGGCACAACAAACATAAGTCAATAGGAAGCAAAATCCGCACATACAAAATGATAGTTTGACCAGTTATCGTATATGGAGCACAAATTAGGGCTGCTACAACAAAAACTAAAAAAATAAGAAGCACATGTGAAATGAAGATCTTAAGAACTATTCAGGGTAAAACATTATTTGATAGGATACACAATGCAGAAATTAGAGACAAATGTCAAATTCAAGACATAACCAAATTTATTATAGACAGACGAAAACATTGGAAAGATCATATAGAAAGAATGGAAGACAACAGACTTGCAAAAAAGAGCTAAAGTAGATAGACCAATGGACAGGAGAAGAACACGAGGAAGACCAGCCAAGAGATGGTTACACAGTGACTGCACATCCAATACGTTTTCCTCCAATGAGTGATTTGAGAAATAAACAGGATGAAAATCCTACAAATAAAGAAGGAGAAGCTATATAACAGAAGTTAATTTTTTTCTTGCTCTGTAAACAGATTAAGATCACTGTATCTGATACAGCTAAAGAGAAAATTTTTTTATATTATATTTTAAATTAACACTTTCTAGAATTCGATATAGTTTTTATTTTAGAAAGAAAACTTACATTCAAATTGAGAATCAAACCCCAGATCTTTCATTCTGTACGTCAATGTGATAACCATTATGCCATTCAAACTTCCAATAGAAACGTCAAATATCTTTCTACACAATTCTCCTTTCATCCTGCCATCTGATGACTTCTATTCAAAGTATTTTATTGAGGATTTAAACATTACTGTTAAGTGGTAAAGCTTCAAAAAACTATAATAATCCAACTATATCCAGTTTTTGTTGGATAGAAGAAGAAAACAAATCAGGTATTTATCAAATTAAACATGAAGAATATGAGAAAGTCTACATAGGAAAAACAAAGAGAAATTTGAATACCAGAGTGAAAGAACATCTCAGGAAAGTCAAAAATGGGAAAGTAGAAAAATCTGCAGTAGCAGCCCATGCATGGTCAGAAAAATCTTATCGAAAGAAAGGCTAAATTATTAAAGCAAATAGAAAAACCCATAGAACTCATTGTTTGGGAAAGAATCTACATTCAAAAAAACGAAAAGGAAAAATTAATCAACTTTGAAATTCCCGGGAAAATGACTTGATTTCGATGCTTTTCAATCAACCAACAAAGGGAGCAAGAGACAACCCTTCGGGATGACAAAACAACAGTTGTGATAATACTGATGATGGAATCGAAGAAGATACTGAAACTAGTCTAAGAAGAAGAATGAGTTGAGTGATAAAAGTTTACCTAAATAATTAAATTTTAACATTCACAATGATGAACAATTATTATTTTGAAAAAAATTTAATGCCCGAATCAGGATTTGCTAGAGATTTCAGGTTCAAATCCCAATTCAGGCATTAATTTTTCTTTTCAAAATAATAAAAAATGTTTCTGTTCAGTTTGTTAATGATAAATAATTAACAGTGTATAAGAGAAAAATTTGCATTTAGATTGAAGTGCTCAGATAGCTCAGAGGTAGAGCATTGGCCTAGAAAGCCAAAGATCCTAGGTTGAAACCCTGGTCTGAGCGTACAATTTTTCTCTTCAAATATAACTTGTCCTTCAGTGAGAAGTATTAAATTAATAATAGAAACATTGAAAGTGGATTGATGAAGTCAAAAAGGACTTAAAATTGGCAGGAATTACTAAAGAAGATATCCCAAACAGAGATATATTCAGAATTAAGGTGAATAAGTGGCAAGTTGACCAAGAGGACAAACCGAAGAAAAAAACTGGAACAACTTGGACAGATGATAGAAAACATGCTCATAGCAATAGAATGAAAGAAATTTGGGATCAAAGGAAATGCCTCTAAGTATTTTGCATAGCCCTACATGGGCTCATCCGCAATAAAAAAAAAACATTGAAAGAAGCCCTAATGACTTTATAAAATAATGTTTAAATTCCTAATAAATGTCTTCTTAAATAAGAAGCTGCCATTTGCATAATCGAGCAAAGGCTCGTAGCATTCAGCAATCAGGAATAAACAGTGTATAAGAGAAAAATATGCATTTAGATTGGAGTGCTCAGATAGCTCAGTGGTAGAGCATTGGCTTAGAAAGCCAAATGTCCTAGGTTCAAACCCCGGTCTGAGCATATAATTTTTCTCTTTAAATATAATGATAAACATGTTTATTCATTAAAGTGAATAAGACAGACAAAAAAAGAGCAAAATTCTAAGCCAAATAATGCAGCTAAAGCAATACTTACAGCATTAGCAGACGGGAAGCACTCACTGTCTTCTATGACATTACATTTGCGGTTGTCAATTTCAAGATATACCATGACTCCACTGTATTGTGTGAACATTGAATTTTCTCCGTCAGATTTCCACGGGAAGATCATGTCGTTTCCTTGTTGATCCTTTTTCACTCTCAAAGTTGTCCTGAGTTCGTGACCAATTTCACGTAGGAATGGTACCAGATTATCCTGGAACGTCTTCATGTCCAACAGCACAATTATTGATATCATACCATCTGCTACGTTCGGAGGCTGCCTTTCACAATCAAGACCATCCCAGTTACATTCCTCGTTGTTACAACCGTAGTCACAGTGGCCGTTTGCATAGTGCTTCTGGCAGTAAGCATCGTATATAGGACTGAAATAAGTACATCAACATTATTTAAGTAAAATTTTATCAAAAATAAACAGATTCAAAAAACAAAAAGTGATATATGAAAGTACCCTTCAGACAGATAAAGGAATTGGTACAAAAATTCAAGAAATTTACATACCATCCTTTGGTAGGTGTATATGATAAGTAGAGTCCGGATGTAAGGTACTTAAAAAATTCAAAATAGGCAGTCAAAAAGGCACTAAAAATAATTAATATAGGCACTATAACATTCAAAATAGGCTCTTAAAAAAGACTACAACATACATTTTTACAGCCTTGCGTGAAGAATACAAACATATGCTATCAATAGCATACGAAGATATCAGAGATGATTTTTGAACTTGTTTTGCCTTTTTTTACAAAGAGCATACGTATGTTTTGCAGTGTGTACGTGCTGCGAAACATGGCACTTCTTCGCACAATTCACAAAAATGTTACACACTTTGCAAATCAATAATGAACTGTCACTTGAGAACATTTCCGCACGAAATTCTTTCACGAAATTGGTCACTTTGTCTTACTGTTTACTGTTGTCCATTCGTATGGCATAGTAAAACAACTGTTCTAAAGATAAAAAAAAGCCACATACATTTGTCGCACCACTTTGTCTTTGAAACACCCATCTGTGAACGAAGACTACAGACTGAATTAAGTGTTGCCAACATCAAAAATAATATTGCCAGTCACTTAAAGGTTTCTATGCATTGATATGAGCCATGCAGTTTGTCCATTTCAATTAATTTCATTGAAATGCTAAGTTAATTTCGAGAAAAAATGGCAAATAGGCATTTATAGGCATTGTAAGCTGAAATAGGCATTTATAGGCATTGTAAGCTGAAATAGGCATTCATAGGCAAAATTAACTTCATGGAAAACAACTCTAGGGTCGTCGGTATGAACTTATATGAAGTCACTTTTACAATATCTATAATAAATAACCGTGGGCATTTTCCCTAACATCCGGTCTCTAATGATAAGTTTCAAACATTTTTCAGCAAATTTAACATTAAATTAGAACTGAAACATGATTATAACTTGAATAGATTAATTAATTAACATCTTACCCAAATGAAAAAGATGTGAACAAGAAATTCACGAAATTTACACAAATCCTAGGAATAATAAATAATTTCATATAATAAAGTTTTTATAATAAAGGTTTCATAATAAATAATACCGGTACATTAAAAGCTAAATTAGTACAAAAATCGACAAGAATAAAATTACATAATATTTTGGCATTACCCTCCCTTTTATATGGAAGTGAGAGTTGAACATTAAGAAAAAAAAAAGACAGGAGCAGAATCAAATCAACAGAAATGAAATTTCTCAGAAGAACAACAGGATACACGTTTTAGATCCAAAAACGAATGAAGAAATTTTAGAACAACTAGAAATAGAATCAGTAGAAGAAAAACTCAACAGATATAAATTAATTAAAAATCATCGGAGAACATATTGTTTAAATAACTCACCTCATAGGATTCATGCTTCCATGATATCGCGATTTCAAACATAATCATGTTCATCGTCAGCCATAAGATATAAATTAAATTTAAATTAATATTGGGAAGTAAACATTATGAGGTTATATCATTAATACTAAATGGAGAACACATTTTTAACGACTCACCTCATATAATTTTAAATTTCTTTGAAACCGGCAGTTTCAGACAATATCTTGTCTCTCTTCAGTGAGGGAGCCATGACTGAAGAAAGACAAAATATTGTCTGAAACCGCCGGTTTCAAAGAAATTTGAAATTATATGAGGTGAGTCGTTAAAAATAAGTTCACCACTCACTATTAAAGATATAAATTAAACTGACTAGACCATGTAAAAGGATGGTTAATTCAAGATTCCCAAAAATGATGATGCAATATAAGCCCAAAGGAATTGGTCGACCATGAAGACCTCTTAAAAGACTGCTGGATGAGGCCGAAACAGGTCTACAAAGGCCTAATTTGTGACAGATGATGATAGATTAATTATAACCAACAAAAATAAAAAGACTGATGAAGGTAATAAATCAGAAATTTATCAAATTGATTGCAAAGACTGTGATAAAATATACATAGGATAAACAAAAAGGAACTTGGATACAAGATTGAAAGAACACCTTAGATATGTTAAAAATGGAGAAATAGAAAAATCTGCAATAGCAGCATATGTATGGTCAGAGAAATACAGAATTGACACAAAATTACTGAAACAGTTAGATAAATCTAAGGAACTCACAAGTTGGGAAAAAATTAACATCTACAAAAATAGAAAGAAAATAATGAATTTTGAAATACCCAGAGAAAAAAATTTGATTTGGAACTTGATCGGTCAGCAAACAGAGGGAGCAGAAATCAACCTACAAGATTGCCAACAACTGATTCAACAGTTGAAAATGAGAGGGATGTTCCTCTTGAAAACTGCAGTTTCTGTGTTTAATAAAACATAAACTATGAGGTAAAATAAGAAATGACTCATTCATGCATTGAATGTAAAATGAGTACTTACTTGCATGGGTTCAGAGATTTTTCACAGTCGCGTCCATCGAAGAGACATTGTGGACTGTTGCACATTTGGTCACATTTTCCATTCATAAAAACTTTCCAGCAGTCGATGGGTGCAGTGCAGTTCTGCCAAGGGTTAATTCCAAGGGAACAATCATTTCCATCAAAATTGCAAGCATACGTATTGCATTCCTCGTCACACCTGTGGTTTCCAGATTTTTCCCTGCATCCATCAGCAATGCACTTTGCACGTTGTTGTTCTAAATCTATCTCCACAGGGTTAGCAGGAATTCGACTCGTTGGAACAACTGGATGTCCCCATCCTGCACGAAAGTTACGATTGTAAATATCGCAGTTTTTGCCACCCCACGTATCCGGACAGTGGCACCCATAGTCTCCGAGCCGATCCTGACACAACGCTCCACTCTTACAAGGATTACTAGCGCATTCATTCCTTGCATCAAGTTCACAGAACTTTCCAGCTGTTCCCGAAGGGCAATCACAGCGATAACCTCCTCCTGGCAGCAGTACGCAGGCACCACCGAACTGACAAGGATTAGAATCACAATCTGAACCAGAGAATTCACAGTTTTTACCGTAATAACCATCGCGACACACGCACAAGTGATCTGCTTCTCTTGCATTACAAATTCCTCCATTCTGACAAGGAGAACTGTCACAGAAATTAACTTTCATTTCGCAGTGACGGCCCATGTACCCTGGTTTGCAGTTACAGAGATAGTTGTTGATGAGTTGGACACAGTCTTGAGTTCCCTGTGAGGAACATGGGTTCGATAAACATTCATTGATATCTCCCTCACAGCGAGGACCTACAAAGCCAGGTGGACATCTGCACTCAAAGCCTCCAACTCTATCTGTACATGTTCCGTTATTGTGACAAGCTCCTGGGACACAGTCATCTACATTTATCTCGCAGATTATTCCCAGAGTTCCTGAAACAAATTATACAAATATTACGTAAATACAATGACAAGTAACATTATGAGATTATACTTAATAAATAAATTGAGTCTTTTGGAAAAACTATAGTTTGATTGTACTGAAAGTGTTATTTCGGTACGAAACATCTGTGTTGTTATCCTCCCTCTTCAGTGAGATTAGTGAACTATGCCAATTTCCTTTCTCTTTGTGTTTACTCCCACTCACCTTCCTATCCCTCCCTTTGCTCTGTTTGTAGTGCGCAACTTCCCCTCTACCTCGGAACTCTCAAATAGGCGAAGCAAGTGGTAAACTGTATCATTCATTCATTTCATTCAAGATAAGTTTTCGTTATCGTCTGAAGGACGTGAACTCAAGGAGAGCTGTGTTGTTTTGAGTTTGGTCCAGTAAGCCAGGGTAGGGTACCCTTGGCTGGACTAAAAAGGTATGCATGGGTGTTTGAATGTATAAAGATTATTATTTATTTGTTATTATTACTGTTTTCTTTTTGGAATGATCAAGAATAATTTCTGTTTAATATATTTTCATATTTCAACTTCAGACGTACTATTGAAATATTAAATCTTATTTTAAGTAAATAAGAATGTCTAATTATTGTATTTGCTAGTCATGCTACTGCTGTCTTGAACGTTTCCTGTCTACGAGCTTTCTCAAGGTTACATTAGCTCGCCTTTCCTTTCTAGCTTTCATGGTTGTAAATAATATATTGAGTATAAAAACGAATCATATAAATTACTACAGTGTGTTAAGGAAGTCTTGTTAATTATTAATATATGTTGATGAATCTATATAGGAAAGATGAATCAATATTTGCCTCTGATGGGCCCGGGCAAAGAATTATAAATAGCACTGATAGTTATGATCTGGACGCTACTATGAGTATAATTAAATATATGAGTAAATTCTCTATAGGCCAGTGCAGAAATGGTAAAAGAATGTAATTCTTTAGCCCATGCGACACATGATTTCCACCGTAAATTTTAAACGTCCTACCGAATAACAGTACACATGTGCTTACGTTTGTAGAGTTGATGCTAGATGGAAGCACATATCTATGAAGTCCTACAAAAAGTTTACAGAGTTGTTGCTAGATGAGTAAAGGTATGTTGCCAAAAAAGGACCCTTCTTTATTAATGATTTGCTGCTTCCCATCATAATTTTTATTAAACTTAATCCTTACAAGGAAATTGTCAACCATTGCATGTCGAAACCTACCTTGAAATTTCTCCCAGAGAAACATTATGAATATTATGATATACCAAGGGCATGACCAAAAAATTATCTGCCACTTTTAATTGCAATGCACTAAAATCCAGCATCAAATCTCTCATTTAAACTCAGAGAAGTAATATAATTTGATAAATCATATTTGAAGAGAACAATTTTACACTCAGACTCTTCAAATATGATTTATCCATCATTGAGATGTATGAAATTAATAATAAAAACATAGAATACAACTTGAATTGATGTTTTATAGGAAAAATCACTGTGAGGTTTAATTCAAGATTTAAAATAAAATTCTTTATACCTCACCTCATATCCAAGTCTTCTAAATATACCAGTTTCAAAACCTAGGTGGTTTCATCTTCTATAATCTTGACATAACATTGATCGAGAAATTACTGAGGATGAAACCACGAAACTGGTTTAATTAGAAGACTAGATATGAGATGAGGTATAAATAATTTTAATTTAAATCTTAAGTAATACAGCTCCTAAATTGGCAGATTGGATAACCCTCACAACTGCCATCCATGCTGCATCTGCCTCACTGCACTCCATTTTACTCATGCAGGGAGCCCATCAGCTTAGCACAGTGTGTGAGTCAACATTCATGCATGACCGGTTAAGGCGGCCGTTAATTCGATCTCAGCTCACCAGTGATTGGAAGTAATTTGAGTTAATTTGAGTAGAGACTAATGTATTTGCATACGACCCTTAATCGTCATTGACATAGTGTATGCAAATAAACAGACATATTAATTTGATTATATTATTTTTAGTCTGAACATCTTACCTCAATATTAATGTTGATTAATATTGAGGTAAGATGTTCAGACTAAAAATAATATAATTAAAATAACCTCAAAATATAAAGTAAAGTGTAAAGTGATCCCACAACAGGCCTCAGGAGGCCCTTGGGGTAGTAGGGGGTTAAGGCTCCCACTTTTTCTAGACAATCGGCACTTTATGTCAGCAGGGTTGTCAGCCCTGCGTGACGGCCGCCTTTACCCCCAGAACAAGCGTCTGGTAATCATTTCCATTAGAGGCTGAGTCGACCCCAGGGCCTTAGTGCCGCCAGAGGGTTTGGGTCAGTTTAAAAATCCTGACCCCAACGGGACTTGAACCCTCGACCCTCCGGCTTGTAGCTCAGTGCCTTAACCTCAAAATATAACTTCCTATAATTAAATATTAATATTAATTTGAATTGTATTTTGATCACCTCATATTTTTTTTTATTTTTATGCAGACTCGAGTTTCGTCATTGAATCTGTAACATTATCGATGCAACACCACATCCTGCAGTTGTCTCTCTTGTAAATTGACTTCTGTGCTCTCTGTTGGCTGACCGATGAACTTCCAAATCAATCCCCTCTCATTTTCACCGGGTATTTCAAAATTCATAGTTTTCTTTTTATTCTTGCATACATAAATTTTCTCCCAAATTGTCAGTTCCTTCAATTTTTCCAACTGTTTAAGTAATTTTGCCTTGGTTTCAATTCTGTGTTTTTCTGATCAAGCATGTGCAGCTATTGCAGATTTTCCGTGGTGTTGCATCGATAATGTCACAGATTCAGTGACGAAACTCAAGTCTGCATAAAAATCAAGAAATATGAGGTGAGTCAAAATACAACTAAAATTAATTTAAATAATTTACCTTTTATAGGAATTAATCACTATGAGGTTTAATTTATGGTGAAATTAAATGTTTCTTACCTCTCCTCATATAAATCTTCTAAGTAGATCGCGATTTCGAGACCATAACACTCTCATCTTCAGTACTTCTTTGGCGACTGATGTTATGTAGATCGGAAGAAACTCTTCTTCTTCTCTCTGTTGGTCGACCAATGAACCTCTGGATAGGTCAAAATTTGCGGAAATTTCAAAGTTCACAAGTTTTCCTTTGTTTTTCTGAATGTGGATCTTTTCCCAAACCGTGAGTTCCTTTTGTTTGTCTATTTGTTTAATTAGACTGGCTTTTGATTCAAGCATGAGCAGCTACTGCTGACTTTTCCACTTCTCCATTTTTTATGTTTCTAAGATGTTCTTTCACCCTTGTTTTCAAATGAAATTCCCGCAAATTTTGACCTGATCCAGAGGTTCATTGGTCCACCAACAGAGGGAAGAAGAATAGTTTCTTCTGATCGACATAACATCAGTCGCCAAAGAAGTACTGAAGATGAGACCATTATGGTCTCGAAATCGCAATCTATTTAGAAGATTTATAAGAGGAGAGGTAAGAAACATTTAATTTCACCATAAATTAAAATAAATTTCATAGTTATTAAAATTCATCGGAGAACATTTTGTTTAAACAACTCACCTCATAGGATTCATGCTTCCATGATACCGCAGTTTCAAACACAATCATGTTCATCCTCAACCATAACTCCGACTGACAAAATTCTTCGGCCGTCAACTGTTCTATTGTTGCCATCTTCAGTACTGCCATCTATAGTTGAATTTATGAACTTTGAAATCAAAGTAATTTCGTTAGGGATATCAAAATTCATTGATCTATCTTTAGTTTTCTGAATGTATATTTTCTCCCAAACTGTCAATTCCAAAGGCTTCTCTACTTGTTTTAAAAGTTTAGCTTCTCTTCCATTTCTCTTCCAAAACTAAACTTTTAAAACGAGTAGAGAAGCCTTTGTAATTGACAGTTTGGGAGAAAATATACATTCAGAAAAATAAAAATAGATCAATGAATTTTGATATCCCTAACGAGATTACTTTGATTTCGAAGTTCATAAATTCAACCATAGATGGCAGCACTGAGGATGGCGACAATAGAACAGCTGACGGCCAAAGAATTTCGTCAATCGGAGTTATGGCTGAGGATGAATACAACTGTGTTTGAAACCGCGATATCATGGAAGCATGAGGTGAGTTGTTTAAACAAAATGTTTTCCGATGAATTTTAATGATTATACCTCATAATGTTTACTTTCCAACATTAATTTAATATTAATTTCATAGTGTTATTTCCTACCTACATAATTTAAACAGGCATATACCTATAAAAAAGAAGATAATTTTTTGGACACAGCTTTGGTACATCACAATGCTTCTCTGAGAGAAATTTCAAGACAGTATTCGGAATGAAATGCTTGACAGTTTTCTTGTTGGTCCATTAAAGGGGTGATACCACTGTTACTGAAACTGATCTACATACCTGGCGGACAGGAACAGCTGAATTTATTGATGAGATCATGGCATGTGCCGCCGTTCTGGCAAGGATTAGGCTGGCAATCGTCAACATTTAACTCGCAGTTCTGCCCCTGGAATCCTTGTGTACAATGGCATGCATAAGAACCGACAAGATCTTTGCAAGTGGCTCCATTCTGACAAGGCGCCGAGTCGCATTCATTGATTTCATCCTGACAGTAGCTGCCAGTATATCCATCTTGGCAGTGACATCTGTGACTGTTCCCAATGTCTTCACAAGTTCCATTGTTGCATAAATCTTCCTTTGTTACACTCTTACGTATTGCTGCATCGCTGCAGGATACCATTTCTACATCACAGACTTTGCCAGTCCACCCGGGACCACAGACACAGGTGTAAGTGTTGTCTGTCTGCTTGCAGGTCGCCTGGTTCATGCAGGGATTTGTGCTACACCAGTCCACGTAAGAATCACAACGTTTCCCAGTGTAACCGTATGGACAATGGCAAGTGTAGTATTTAACTTGGTCATGGCATGTTGCTCCGTTGAGGCAGGGATGGCTATCACATTCATTTATCCGATACTGACAGTTTGATCCAGTATACCTGAAATATAGAAGTTCATCATATTATTTCATTTTTTTATTGAATCTCCAATAATATGAATCCTATTTCATCACCCAGTATGTTAGGGTTTTAGTTACAATACAATTAATTATTTACGAGGGTGGATCAAATATAAACCGGAATTTGGATCTGGAGGCTCTGGTAGCAAACTGCAAAGGATGCGGTTTGGAGGAGAAGTTGGTGGGGGTGTCTGGAGTAGGGATCTTGATGTGTCACACTCCGAAGAGTGGCCGCTTGCTTCAGTATGCCATGAGCGAGCAAGAGGTACACACGTCTGTTGCACAATGCATTATTATTAAGTTTTTGGCGAAAGAAGGCACTAAATCTTCTGAGATTTTGAGAAGGCTCCATGCGCAGTTCGGGGAAGCAACTCTTTCAAAGACGCAGGTGTATGATTGGTGCAAAAAAATTTTAGCGGGACGGGATTCAGTGGAAAATAAGCCCCACCAAAGACAGCAACGAACAAAGCATCACTGCAGACAACATTTATGCTGTACAGGACCTTATTGAGGAGGATCGGCGCATAACAATTTCTGAAATTGCTTCACATGTTGGAATAAGCTTCAGAAATGTTCTAGCCATCATCAGTGATGAACTCAAATTCCGAAAATTGTCTGCCAGGTAGGTTCCTCGTCTCCTCAGCCAGGAACAAAAAACTTTGACGAAAAACTGACGAAAATGCATTGGACACCTCTGGAACATCCTCCTTAAGTCCAGATTTGTCACCCTGTGACTACCATTTGTTTGGGCCACTGAAAGAAGACCTGGGAGGAAGGCGGTTTGGTGACAATGCAGCGGTAGAGGAGTTCTTTTCGCAACTGGCTGACTACACATCATCCCTCATTCTTCAAGGACGGCATCAAAAAGTTGCCAACTCGATGGCAAAAGTGTGTTGGAAATGCAGGAGACTATGTACAAAAATGAGGTGGTGGTTTTGTATTTTTTTTGTTAATTCAATAAAATTGTAAACAATAATTCCGGTTTATATTTGATTCACCCTCGTACAATAATTTAGAGTATGGTTAATTTCTAGCGTTACATAATAACGTAATATGAACAAATAAATTAATTAATTAACAAACCCAAGAAAAAATTAACTCAAAGTCTCTTAAAAATATGATGGATAAAGTCACACAGCTTTCTATAGCAACACTTCTTACATAAAATATTTGACAAAGGCAGTTGAAATATATTATGGCAATAACTTTTTTTTAATAATTTCATGTATTTTGGAATCAAATGCGGGACATTCAAATAACACATGTGAGATAGTCTGGCTGGAGTTTTTGCAAACACAGGTATCTGTACCTATTCAAAGTTAAAATTGGGAAACACATTATGAGGTTCTTAATTAATAAATTAATGAGTCATTTTAACATCTTACCTCATATTTCATGTTTTATCAAACACGGTAACTATATTTGGTAGAGCACTTGGCCTGGAAAGCCAAGGGTCCCGGGTTCGAGTCCCGGTCTAGGCGAAAATTTTTCTCTTCAAATATAATTTATCTTTCATTGAGAAATGTTAAATGAATAATAAAAACATCATTAGAAGCCTTACTAGCTTTATAAAGTAATGTTAAATTCCCAATAAATGTCTTCTTAACTAAGAAGCCGCCATTTGCAAAGATAGAAACAATGGTTTCAAAAGCATTTGGCGATAGGGAATTACAACGTATATAAGAGAAAAATTTGCGTCTAGATCGTAACTCGCCTCGGTAGCTCAGTTGGTAGAGCACTTGGCCCGGAAAGCCAAGGGTCCCGGGTTCGAGTCCCGGTCTAGGCAAAAATTTTTCTCTTCAAATATAATTTATCTTTCATTGAGAAATGTTAAATGAATAATAAAATCATCACGGTAACTATAGTTTTCAAATGATCTTGTCATTCATTTTCAACTGCCATTATGACTACCATTTGAAAATGAATGACAAGATCATTTGAAAACTATAGTTACCGTGTTTGATAAAACATGAAATATGAGGTAAGATGTTAAAATGACTCATTAATTTATTTATCTGTACCTATTTTAAATTGTTCCAAATAATGTCCAAATTTACTGTGTCCAGTCATAAATTGTGTTAATAAGTTCATAATAATTAAATGAATTGTGATTTTTTCTTACCTCATACATCTATGTTTCTTTAAACACAGCACTGCAGTATCGGCGACACTTTGTCGTTTGTCGTCGATACTGCAGTGCTGTGTTTAAAGAAACATAGATGTATGAGATAAGAAAAAAATCATGATTCATTTAATTATTATTAATTGAACCTCATAATGTTAAAGATTCCCAAATTTAATATATAATAAGTTCATACCATTAATTAACCCTTAAATACTAAGATTTACCTCTTTTAATTTTTAACACATCATAAAAATGTTGTAATGTTGTGGACTACGGTAGTCATTGTTAATACCAGTAGCGAATCACATGACAGCTTTTGATCAGCTGATTAGCTGCTTCAATAACAGGTCATAAAACAACAGACACACATCACATTTACAGAGGATGTTACCGTATTGCGAAGTCTATCCTTGAACGAAGAGTCTGACATCGCGAAGAGAACAGTCGGAAACAAAACAAAAGTTTGTTCTGTTGTATATAAAGTGGGTGTAGGAAGTAATCATTCACATCTTTTGATAGGAGTTATTTTTATCGTGTAATATCTGAAAATTTCATTCATCAAAATTAGTTTTGATCTGAAGGATTCTCTTCTACTTCTCCATGGCACGACAGGGCCTACCAGCTGGCTGCTGGCCTTACATCTATGTGTGTTAATCACAGAGGTAGATGATCATCCAGCCAGTGTAAGGGTGACATTGATCAGCATGTTGGATCCCCCGCCGTTATAACTGGTTTTCTCAACCTGGTGCCACTACTTATTGTAGGTATCCAAATGCCTCACAATGTTGGGTGGGCATCAGTCCCATACTGGTCAAAATTCATGAGAAAATTTCTACCCCTTGGAGACTCAAACCAGCATTAGAATTAATGCTTCAAAATGTCACCACAACGTGGATAAAGAATTACTTCTTCATCTGTAAGTAACTTACCCTGGCTGGCAGATACAGGTATAGTTGTTAATTCCATCGACACATTTCCCTCCATTCATACAACTGCTCTCTGTACAGTCCTCATCGTTGGTCTGACAATTGATGCCTGAGAATCCAAGTGGACACGTACAAGTATACGAGTTAACATATTGGTTACAAGTGGCTCCGTTGTGACAAGGAGTAGAAATACACTCGTCCATGTCTATCTCACAATGTTTTCCTCCAAAACCATCCACACACAGACAAGTGTAGTCTCCAATACCATCCAAGCACGTTCCGCCATTCTGACAAGGATCTGTGAATAAAAACAACAGATTAGGAAAAGTACATTCAATCATTATACATAAAATACATTTTAATTAGAGGTATAAAACATTAAACTTCATAGTGATTTTTTCCTATAAAATTGAATACATTTTAATTATTTGGGTTATGATTTAACATTTCAAGATGAAGCTGATACAGCAAAGAAAATCACAAATTTCACAAAAAACAACAGGGATAACTAACAATATTATCAAACCTTCTTTAGTAGAAAAGAACACAAGATTATGATGTTTTTATTATTCACTACCTAATACCCGGCATGTGCTGCTGTACTCCTAAATAAATGTTAATGTTAAATTATAACTAAATTGAAGAAATTCAGACAACAAAAAGATTAAAAGAATACACTACCCTGCAATCTGATTCAAAGAAAGGAAAACAATTTAAGAAAATCACTTATCATCCTGGAATACATAACAAATTTCAAAAAATTTTCAAGAAATTCAATATTACATTGGCAACGATAAATAAATTTAGCCTTGGTAACTTATTAATAACCAATAAAGAAATGAACACCCCAGATAGTAAAAAAATCTGGAATTTATCAAATTGATTGTCGAGCTTGCAATAAAGTATACATAGGAAAAACAAAAAGAAATTTGGACACTCGCCACAAGGAACACTTTAGAAATATTAAAAATGGTGAAATTGAAAAATCAGCTATTGCAGCACATAGTTTGTTGGAAGGTCATAGAATTGAAAAAGAAGCTAAACTTCTAAACATTTGGAAAAACCTTTGGATTTGACAGTTTGGGAGAAAATATTTATACAGAAGAACAAATTTAAATCGATGAATTTCGACATTCCGGATGAACGTGACCTCATCTCGAAGTTCATCGAATCAACACCAGATGGCAAACGATATCTCGAAGTTTGTCAAATCAACACCAGATGGCAACATTATAGAGGGAGATTCCAACGAATATCCGGTAGTCATAAGGCGGTTGAAAATGAATGACAAGATCATTTGAAAACTATAGTTACCGTGTTTGATAAAAACATAAAATATGAGGTAAGATGTTAAAATGACTCATTAATTTATTAAATGTTAATGTGTTTTTACCACCAGCCGTGCACTGTTATGCTTGCTCGGGAATCTGCTTATCCCAATCTTCTTGGTATCAATAAAAGACAAAAATGGTTATTGTGAGTTATCCGTGAGGATAAACATATGCTGTTGCAAACTTTTTTTGTAGAGTTTTTTGAGATATTCAATTCTGTGTACATTAATTTGGTGTATTGTTATGGTTTTGGCAGTGTAAGCCATTTAAGTGTCAAAATAGGGATTTTATTTCACGTTTTTCACCACAAAGGGTGATTTTTAGGAGTGAAGGCATTGAGAATTACACAACTCTCTTATGGCCTATGTTCATCCCCGGAATCTCCTAAACATTTTTCAAAAAGCCCCACCTCAATTGGATGAACAGTATGGCAGAACATGCATGTCCGGGAATCTATTTGTCCCGATCTTCTTGGGATCAATGAAAGACAGAAATGGTTATTGTGAGTTATAAACATATGCTGTTGCGGACTTTTTTGTAGAGTTTTTTGAGATATTCAATTCTGTGTAATTAATTTGGTGTATTTGTTATGATTTAGGCAGCGTAAGTCATTTAAGTGTCAAAATAGGGACTTTATTTCACGTTTTTCACTACAAAGGGTGATTTTTAGGGGTCAAGGGGTTGAGTATCACAATTCTCTTATAGCCTATGTTCATTCTGGGAATCTCTTGAACATTTTGCAAAAAACCCCATCAAAATCGGATCAACAGTATGGCCGCACATAGAATACGAACAAAAAACAAACCAACAAACAAACAAACATTGATATTTATATATTAGATTTAATACTTCTCACTGAAGGACAATTTTTATTTGAAGAGAAAAATATATGCTCAGACTGGGATTTGAACCCAGGACTTTACCTTTCTATGCTAATGCCCTACCAACTGAGCTACCTGAGCACACCAATCTGAACACAATTTTTTCTCTTATATATTGTTAATTTCCAAGTGCCAAATGCTACGAAACATTGCTCGATCAGGCAAATGGCGGCTTCTTTTTTAAGAAGAGTTTTATTGGGAATTTAAATACTACTTTATAAAGCCAGCAGGGGTTTTTTCAATGATTTTATTATTATTATAATACTTCTCATTGTAGGACTAATTATATTAGAAGAGACCGGGGTTTGAACCCAGGACCTTTGGCTTTCTATGCCTATATTCTAACACCTGAGCTACCTGAGCACTTCAATCTAAAAAAAATAGTGTTATGAAACATACAAAAGAACATAAGATTAGGACTTTATAAGGTTCTTGCAAGACCAGTATTAAGATACGGTAGTGAAGCAGGGACAATATGAAGAGATGAATATCAAATTACAGCCAATTTACGCGCCATACAACAGGCTATACAAAGTGGGACCATAAAAGAAATAAGGAAATTATGGATGGGTTGGGTTTAGAACCCATTCTCCATCATACAAAACTATCAGAACAACTAAAAAGCCCATATTTAAATTAATATTGGGAAGTAAACATTATGAGGTTATATCATTAATAGTGAGTGGAGAACATATTTTAATCGACTCACCTCATACATTTTCAAACTTCTTTGATACCGACGGTTTCAGACAATATCATGTCCTTCTTCAGTCATTAAAATGACTCATTAATTTATTTTAATAATATATTTGGAATTTCTCCATCACCCACAGTTTTTTTTATTTCAATTTCAATTAATGAATTTAAATAATTATTTTTTTAATAAACATTTTTTTGTCCAATATATTGACTTAGGCTTTCATGGCCAGAGTTATTATGATGATCTTGTAGAAGATTTCCAGGCTGTTGGCCGTGGTCTTCAGGCTTGTAATTCCCCAACGTTTCGCCAGAGACAACCCTTGAGGATGCCGGACGCAGTCTCTGGTGAAACGTCAGAGAACTACAAGCCTCAAGACTATGGCCAACAGCCCAGAAATCTTCTACAAGATAATTTTTTCGTCCATTTGTCCATTGTAAAATAAAACCAAATCAGCTAACTCAGGAGATTTCAGCTATGGAGAAGAGATATCAAGGCAAATGGAATCCTAATATGCTGGCCGATTATTGTTGGACCATCGAGGGATGCTACACAGGTGAAATATAGCAGAAAATCGTCTTCTTTTACTTTCTAGGTGAGTCCGAATGTTCGAATATTGTGTAGTTATGATTGTTGGTTGGTTGGTATCTAATGTCGAGCACTTGATAATGAAATCATTCGCTCTCTTGCACTCCGATATTTAGCAGAAAGGCTGGACTCTTCTACAAAAGCTGGACAACGGAGGAGATGGTTTCTTTCCATAAGTTACAAATATAGAAAATACAGGGGGGACCGCTCGAATGGACCTAATTTCAATTGCTTGTTACTGGCAAACGGTTGAATAGAAACTTAAAACAACGTTCATAGTACAGAAAAACTCACCAAGTTTTGATATCCAGATCACCACATCTCTATATGAGCCCCAGCAGTCACTGTGACGATATCAAAGCGATGAACAATTTCTTGCCAAGTACGTTGGAGTATGTCTTCTGGAATGTTCTCAATAGCCTCTATGATGCGCTCACGAAGATCACGAAGGTCTTTGACTGGGGTGGTGTAAACTTTATCTTTGACATAGCCCCAGAGAAAGAAATCCAGTGGTGTTAAATCGGGAGATCTCGGGGGCCACGCGATTGGTCCTCCCCTACCAATCCAACGGCCAGGGAAAATGTTGTCCAAAGTCGTACGAACTTCATTGGACCAGTGGGGAGGAGCACCATCTTGCTGGAAAACGATGTTAGGCTGCAGTTGTTCAATTTGTGGAAAGAAGAACTGCTCCAGCATGTCAAGATATGTGGTACCACGAACAGTTTTTCTCGGCGAAGAAAAACGGTCCAATGACCTTATTATGTGACAAACTGCACCATACATTCATCTTCGGACTATCACGAACATGCTCTTGAATAGCGTGAGGATTCTCCGATCCCCAGATCCGCACATTATGCCGGTTTACCTTGCCTGACAAATGGAAAGTGGCTTCGTCCGAGAAGAAAATCTTGGTCATGAAGTCAGGATCAGCGCCGAGACGGTCCAGCATCGTATTGGCGAATTCCACTCGTTTCGGCATGTCATTCGGCTCCAGACGTTGCACTAACTGTACTTTATATGCGTGCAGTTTGAGGCGTTTGTGGACAATCCGTTGTAATGTCGATTTTGGTATTTGAAGTTCCCGCGAAGCTCTTCTTAATGACTTCCGGGGGCTTCGCTCAAATGCGGCTTGAACATTTGCTACCATTTCATCGGATGCTCTGGCGACCACCACCATGCTTCTTCAACACAGATCCTGTAGCTAATAATGTATCACGCCACTTCTTTATGCTTCTAGCAGTTGGAGCATCATGGTTTAAACACACGCCGAACTCCCTTTGAACTCTAATGATTGATTTAAACTCCGCATACCACAAAAACAGCTTGCGCTTTCATCTGCGGAGTCGCCATTTTCACAAACAATTAAATCTAAGAACGAGAAACGTATCTTTGTGCCATCTACCGACAGGATTCGAAACTTGGTGAGTTTTTCTGTACTATGAACGTTGTTTTAAGTTTCTATCTTCAACCGTTTGCCAGTAACAAGCAATTGAAATTAGGTCCATTCGAGCGGTCCACCCTGTATTAAAGTGTTTGAAATTATAAATTCCTGTCTCTCGGAAACCTTGAATGATGGAGAAAAACCGATATCATATTTGAATTCAGGAGAAAAAATACTATCAGAATCACATATTTTTCTTTCTGAGACAAAAAAAAAAGTTTATTTTTTGTTGCTGAGTGTAACCACCCATTTGGGTGCAAACTCTATTATTCTAGGTTAAAGAGGTTTAGATTCCCATATTTCACTGTATTGTACTGTCCCTTGAGGAGAAGAACAAGCTTCTCTGAAAATAGAATACTTACATGAAGCACAGTCGTCGGTGTTGATAACGCAGTCTCGACCCTCATAACCCTTGGCACAAACACAGTGGTAAGAACCATTAGTATTACGACACGTGGCACCATTACGACATGGAGATGACACCACACATTCATCCACATCTTCATCGCAGAGTCTGCCAGTGTAGCCAATGCCACAAGTACAAGCAAAGTCAAGGAAACTACTAGAAGGTGAACACCGAGCTCCATGATGACATCTGAAATCATACAAACACCAATCAGAAACATTATACAATTGAATGCACAATCAAAATGTTTGACGTGAATTAAATAAATATCTCATCAAGTCAAATTTGTGGTCTTGTTTTTACTGCTTTACAGAGTATATCATTCAATAAGAATTAAATGAATCGTGAATTCTTCTTACCTCATACTTCTATGTTTTTTTAAACACAAGTTCAGTATCAGCAACCATCGTCACCATCCTCACCTGTTTTTTTTCTTTTGCCAGTAATTATCCAAACTGCCATCTGGTATTCTTTTCAAGGAATTATTTTCTAAACTGCCATCTGGTGTTCTTTTGAATGAATCATTTTCTAAACTGCCAGCTGTTGTATTTTTGAAGAACTTTGTAATCAAGCTCGGTTCGTCTGGAATCTCAAAGTTCATGGTTCTAGTATGGTTTTTTTGAATATATATTTTTTCCCAAACTGTTAAATCCAAAGATTTTGATAGATGTTTCAAAAGTTTTGCTACTTTTTCAATTCTATGATGCTCTAATAAACTATGTGCTGCTATAGCTGATTTTTCAATTTCTCCATTCTTTATGTTTCTGAAGTGCTCTTTTTTTAAAAATCAGCTATAGCAGCACATAGTTTATTAGAGCATCATAGAATTGAAAAAGAAGCAAAACTTTTGAAACATCTATCTAAACCTTTGGATTTAACAGTTTGGGAAAAAATATATATTCAAAAAAACCATACTAGAACCATGAACTTCGAGATTCCAGACGAACCGAGCTTGATTACAAAGTTCTTCAAAAATACAACAGATGGCAGTTTAGAAAATGATTCCTTCAAAAGAACACCAGATGGTAGTTTAGAAAATAATTCTTTCAAAAGAACACCTGATGGCAGTTTGGATAATTACTGGCAAAAGAAAAAATTGACAGTCGTGAAAACAGCTGACGATGGTGACAAGGGGTCGCCGATACTGCAGTGCTGTGTTTAAAAAAACATAGAAGTATGAGGTAAGAAATAATCACGATTCATTTAATTCTTATGAATTGAACCTCATAATGTTAAAAATTCCCAAATTTAATATATAAATGAGGTAAGATGTTAAAAAATGACTCATTAATTTACAAATTAAGAACCTCATAATGTTATTTCCCATATTTAACTATGAATACAATTGAATGCACAATCAAAATGTTTGACACGAAGGAGCTGTATAGATTAAGCAAATACCTCGTCAAATTTGTGGTCTTGTTTTTACTGTTTTACAGGGTATATCATTCAATTTTTTATTAAATAGTTTGTATATAGATTAATTGTGAGCAAACAAAAACAGTAGATACAAATGGGTTATTGTCTAATACAGGAAAGAGACCTTTAATTAGAGATGTGTTAAGAAGCTGTAGTCCTGGATGACAGAACATTAGTCATGGAATTACTGATGATGGAACCACCTAGGTTTTGAAACTGGTCTAATTAGAAGATGGCATACGAGGTGAGGTGAACAGAATTTATTTTAAATTATACCTCATAGTGATATTCCCTATAATACGAGGGTCATACTGAAAGTCATGAGCAACATTTTTTTAAACAACCATAATATTTATTTTATACAAACCAAGTACACCATGTTAATCTACAGACCTTTGTGCTACTTTTCAACATAGTCTCCATTTCTTTGCACATATTTTGTCCAGCTTTCTACAAGCTTGAAAATTCCCTTATGATAGAAGTCCGTTCCAGCTGCTCGAAGACACTGATGCACTGCTTTCCAAATATCCTCCAGCGTATCATAGCGTTGGCCTCTCATCTGCTCCTTCACAGAACCGAAAAGATGGTAGTCGGAGGGTGCCAAATCGGGACTATAGGGAGGATGTGGAAGAGTTTCCCACCCAAATGTCCTGATCTTTTCCACAGTGGCACGAGCAGTGTGAGGACACGCGTAATCGTGTTGCAGAATGATCTTCCTTCCAGGGCGTTTCTTCACAAGTGTCTGGATATAGCAGGCAGTATTTATGGTTTGTCCAGGTTCAAGAAATTCAACCAGAATGCAACCTTGCGCATCCCAGAAGACGCTGCCCATAACTTTCCCAACAGATTGCCCCGTCTTCGCTTTTTTCTTTGATGGCAAATTCAAGTGGTTGCCATTCCCTACTCTGGCGTTTTGGGGGGGGGGTCATGCTCATAGCGATGAAACCAGCTTCGTCACCTTTCACAATATTTGTCAAAAAATCATCACCTTCATTTCGAAATCTCTGAAGACGGTTATGGGTAAATGGTTCTTTCCTCTGAAGTTTGTGGTCTTCACTCAATAAACGTGGATCCGCACGGGCACTAACTTTTCAGTAACCTAAGCTGTGAATCATTTCTGCACTTCATTGTGTTTCTACTGCAAGTTTTGTAACCGATTTCATTCACTGTGATACGCCTGTCGTCTCTAATTACCGCATCAAACTCTTTCCTTGTTGCAATCCATGGAGACAGAGCGTGGGCGACCGCTACAAGGCTCAATCTTTGATACTCGTGTTCCCATCTGTAAAAATGTTTCCACCATCTCCTAACACTGCTGGCACCCATGCAGGCATCTCCGTTAGCACATTAAAGTCTTTGGTGAATATCAACAGCAGATTGTGTCCTCTTTACCAAAGAAATTCAATGACAGCGCGCTGTCGAAACGAAACATTGATGTCTGCCCATTTTGGAAACACTGCGTGTGGTCACATGATAGAAGCTATGATGCCACAAAACGGCAATGTTGTGGTATAAAGTCTGTAGATTACGATCCTGCAGTTGTTTTTGTTACATTGTTGAAATTTGAATTTTAACAATGGGTTGCTCACGACTTTCAGTATGACCCTCATAGTTCATTGTTGAAAGGGAAAACGAGAAAGGAAACTCAAATTAAGTTCTATACGGTGACAGCAATACCAGTTCTACTATATGGATCAGAAAGTTCTCAGGAACATTTTTGGACAAAAAGAGATGAACAGACAGGTGAATGGAGAAAACTAGATAATAAAGAGCTACACGGTATGTATAGAAAGCCAGATATAATAAGAACAATTAAGTCTCATAGACTGCGATGGGCTGGACATGTAGCATGAATGGGGAATAAAAGAGGTGCATGGAAGCTTCTTGTAGGAAAACCAGACAGAAAACGTCCAGTTGGTAGACCAAGAATGAGGTGGGAGAATAACATTACCCGTGATTTGAGGGAAGTAGATTATGCAGGGATGATTGGAAAACATTAGCTCAGGATAGGGGTGTATGGAGAGCTTATGTCTGCGTGGCCATGAACAGGTTTATAGAGCCAGTGAGATAGTTATATGGATCAGAAAATTGGACCATGACATGAAACGACGTTAATAAATTGCAGGCTACAGAATTAATGTTTTTGAGATCAGTTATGGGTTGTACTAAGTTAGATAAATTTAAAAGTGAGTTTATAAGAAAATGATTAAGGCTCGAATCTATGAACGCATTAGAGCATATATTAATTATTTTCTATTTATTTAATTTTATATCATCATCATCATAGTACATTCACGAATTCAGGCCATTCGTTGACCCGTTTCAGCCTCAAGAGAAACACCATCCAGAAGTCTTTTGAGTGGACGTCCTGGTCTTCTTCTTCCTGCAGGTTGATATCTTAACATTAGTTTGGGTATTCTGTGATCTTCCATTCGATGAACATGTTGTATCCATCTTGACTTATAATCAGAAATTTTGTTTTCTAAAGATTCCATGTGTAATTCTTCTAAGATGTCATTTTTTTTGTGATCTAGTAGTGTGTATCCTGCAGCCCTCCGAAGATATCTCATTTCAGCAGATCTAAGTCTCTGTATATCCTTCTGTTTCAACGTCCATACTTCGCTACCATACAAAAGAGTTGGAAGAGCCAGTGTTTTATACACTTTCAGTCTTGAATGCTTTTGGACTAACTGTGGCTTGAAGATAGAATTTATTAACCCTAAAATTCTTAAAAATTTAGATATTTTTGCATTTACATCCTTTTCTTCTTCATATGAGATCTAGATATGTAAAATTATTCACCTGCTCCAAAATTTTATTGTCCAGTACAATTTTACTTCTGACAGGATCTACACCTTGAAATGCCATAATTTTTGTTTTTTCTGTAGATATCTTTAATCCATATTCTTCTGTAATTTTGTTAAGTTCATACAGACCTTTCTGTAGATTATCTTCGGAATTTGCTATTATTATTTGGTCATCGGCAAACAATAGGGTGTTTAATTTTCTATTTTCTGATATTCTTATTCCAAATTTATATGTTTTGTTCCAGCAACATATTACTTCATTGATATAAATTGCAAAGAGTGTTGGGGATAGGGGGCAGCCTTGTCTCACACCACGATTTATAATTCCTTCTTCAGAAAATCTGTTATTTAATTTAATCTTCATGGTGTTGTCTTTGTAAATATTTTGTATATTCTGCCGAAGTAAATTTGGTATATTTCTGTCTTCCAATATATTTAAGAGTTTTGATCTCTTGACTGTGTCGAATTTAATTTTATACTGTGTCATTAATCTTTTCCTTGTTTTTTTATATATCTTGTACATATTATATATTTAATTAGTTAAATTTAGAGTAAATCAAAATACATTATAAATATTAATTGTATTGTATTCATAACTTGTAATCGTTTATATATATATTGTAATTTAGATGTAAGACTATTTTTTTGTATTTTTTAAAACCTGGTTGAGTGGTAGACAAGGCCTTAAGGCCTTAACTCTGCCAGGTAAAATAAAGCTATATTTGAAGAGAAAAATTCTCGCCTAGACCGAGACTCGAACCCGGGACCTTTGGCTTGCCGGGCCAAATGCTCTACCAACTGAGCTACCGAGGCGAGATACGACTTAGACGCAAATTTTTCTCTTATATACGTTGTAATTCCCTCTCGCCAAATGCTTTTGAAACCATTGCTTCTATCTTTGCAAATGGCGGCTTCTTAGTTAAGAACACATTTATTGGGAATTTAACATTACTTTATAAAGCTAGTAAGGCTTCTAATGATGTTTTTTTACAACATATATAAGAGAAAAATTTGCGTCTAAATCGTAACTTGCCTCAGTAGCTCAGTTGGTAGAGCATTTGGCCCGGCAAGCCAAAGGTCCCGAGTTCGAGTCTCGGTCTAGGCGAGAATTTTTCTCTTCAAATATAATTTATCTTTCAAAGTTAAAATTGGGAAACACATTATGAGGTTCTTAATTAATAAATTAAAGAGTCATTTTAACACCTTACCTCATATTTCATGTTTTATCAAACACGGTAACTATAGTTTTCAAATGATCTTGTCATTCATTTTCAACCGCCATTATGACTACCGGATATTCATAAATTAATGAGTCATTTTAACATCTTACCTCATATTTCATGTTTTATCAAACACGGTAACTATAGTTTTCAAATGAATGACAAGATCATTTGAAAACTATAGTTACCGTGTTTGATAAAACATGAAATATGAGGTAAGATGTTAAAATGACTCATTAATTTATTAATTAAGAACCTCATAATGTGTTTCCCAATTTTAACTTTGAATACCGGATATTCGTTGGAATCTCCCTCTATAACGTTGCCATCTGGTGGCAACGTTATAGAGGGAGATTCCAACGAATATCCAGTAGTCATAATGGCGGTTGAAAATGAATGACAAGATCATTTGAAAACTATAGTTACCGTGTTTGATAAAACATGAAATATGAGGTAAGATGTTAAAATGACTCATTAATTTATTAATTTATCTTTCATTGAGAAATGTTAAATCAATAAGAAATTTAAAAAAAAAGCTATTATTATTATTATTACTTCTCATTTTAATTTGGCATCTATTTCCTGAATATAATGATTTTAACATTTTTATTGTTTTTTTTATATATTAATGCTTCTGTAATGTTAACTCAAATTATTAATTAATCTGTTGTTACCTGTTAGGAGTGCAAGGATCCAACTTCTCCTTGCAGTCATGTCCGGTGTGAGGCAGCTGACAGTAACAGGTGTAATTATTCACCAGATCGATGCAGGAACCTCCATTCTTACAGGGATTTGGGGTACAGTCATCCACATTAGTGTCGCAATTAGCACCGGAGTATCCTGGCAGACACTCGCAGGAGTATGCATTCAGATGGTCCTTGCATGTGCCTCCGTCTGCTGACAAGGATTCGAGCCACATTCATCTATGTCCAATTCACAGCGTTTACCTGTTTCAATACAACAACAATGTTAGTCAAATTTAACAGCAAATATAGAAGTGCTTTTTTCTTTTGATGTTATATTTTTAATTAACACTTTCCAGAATTGCACGTAGTTTTATTTTAAAAAGAAAAATGAAGGGGTCTTGAACCCGGAAACAGACCCCTTACCCTGGATCTCTAACTCTAGTGTCCGTATGATACCAACAATTGTTGACGTTCAAATCAGAATGTAATTGGTATCATACTGACACGTAGAGTCAGAGACCCAGGGTTCGAATCCTGGTTTTGAGCATTAGTTTTTTCTTTCTAAAATAAAGAAGTGCGGTACAATAAACATGATCATTATTTTTTTATAACCATAATTTACACAAAAAATTTGGTTTCTAAGAAATTAGTGGTTCGATTCAAACATGTAGGATCAATAATTACAAGTACGAATGAGATGCACAAAGAAATTAAATATAGATTCAATTCTGGAAATGCATGTTATTATGCATTACAGGGACTCTTGTATTCACAATTTCTCTCAAAAAATATTAAACCAAAAATATATGGATGCGAAACATTATTTATTATTTTATCTGAAGAGAAAAATATATTGACGATTTTATTATTAATTTAACACTTCTCATTGAAGGATAAATTATATTTGAAGAGAAAAATTTTCGCCTAGACCGAGACTCGAACTCGGGACCCTTGGCTTTCCGGGCCAAGTGCTCTACCAACTGAGCTACCGAGGCGAGTTACGATCTAGACGCAAATTCTTCTCTTATATACATTGTAATTCCCTCGCGCCAAATGCTTGAAACCATAGCTTCTATCTTTGGAAATGGCGCTTCTTAGTTAAGAAGACATTTATTGGGAATTTAACACTACTTTATAAAGCCAATAGGACTTCTACTGACGATTTTGGAAAGCCAAGGGTCCCGAGTTCGAGTCTCGGTCTAGGCGAAAATTTTTCTCTTCAAATATAAAGAAAAATATATGCTCAGACTGAGGTTTGAACCCAGGACCTTTGGCTTTCTATACAAATGATCTACCAACTGTGCTACCTGAGCACTCCAATCTAAACATAAATTTGGTAGTTGTATTTAGATTGGAGTGCTCGAGCATTGACATAGAAAACCAAAGGTCCTGCGTGACAAGGCAGCATGCTACCTCGAGACCATTGTGGTGGACTGAAGAGATATAATGTAGAGAGGTGAAGTTTTTAGGAAGCATTCACTGGTAAATCAGAAGGAATAGAATATATAACACTAAAGTAAGAGGAAAGCATATGTAACATTACCTCCAAAACCAGGTAGACAGCGACAAATAAATTGGTTCACACCGTCTTCACATGTTCCTCCATTAGTACAAGGACTGCTGGCGCACTCGTCCACATCGCTCAGACAACGTGCATCATAATATCCACGTGGACATTCACACCTGAATCCATCTACCAAATCCATGCAAACTCCACCGTTGGCACATGGATTGCTGGCACATTCATTAATGTTTGTTTCACAATGTTGTCCCGTGAACCCTGGTATACAATCACAGGAATATCTGCAACACAACACATTACATAGTTTAACATTCTGATGGGAAGTTATACCATTGCAAAACTAAAAATCTACAAAACCAAACTGAGACCAGTTGCTATTTATGGCAGTGAATGCTGGACACTTAATAGAGATAATGAAGAAAGACTGAGAATCTTTGAAAGGAAAATTCTGAGGAGGATCCTGGAATCCATAAATGATCATGGAGTATGGCGGATAAGATATAACAATGAAATCTGCAACTTGTACTCAGACCAAGATACTGTAAAAGTTATATTTAAATTAATATTGGGAAGTAAACATGAGGTTATATCATTAATAGCGAGTGGAAAATATATTTTTAACGACTCACCTCATATAATAATAATTAAATGAATCGTGATTTTTTTCTTACCTCATACATCTATGTTTCTTTAAACACAGCACTGCAGTATCGGCGACACTTTGTCGTCATCGTCAGCTGTTTTCACGACTGTCAATTTTTTCTCCTTTTTGCCGGTAATTATCTAGACTGCCATCTGGTGTTCTTTTTAAGGAATTCCTCTTCAAACTGCCATCTGGTGTTATTTTGAATGAATCATTTCCTAAACTGCTATCTGTTGTATTTTTGAAGAACTTTGTAATCAAGCTTGGTTCTTCCGGAATCTCAAAGTTCATAATTCTAGTATGGTTTTTTTGAATATATATTTTTTCCCAAACTGTTAAATCCAAAGGTTTAGATAGATGTTTTAAAAGTTTTGCTTCTTTTTCAATCCTATGATGCTCTAATAAACTATGTGCTGCTATAGCTGATTTTTCAATTTCTCCATTCTTCATGTTTCTGAAGTGCTCTTTTTTACGAGTTTCCAAGTTCCTTTTTGTTTTTCCTATATATATCTTGTTGCAATCTTTGCAATCAATTTGATAAATCCCAGATTTTTTGTTGTCTGGGGTATTACATTTATTATTAGTTAACAGCAGATTACCCAGGCTGAATTTGTTAATTGGAGCTAATGTTATATTAAAATTTCTGAAAATTTTTTGAAACTTATTATGAACTTCAGGATGGTAAGTGAATTTCTTGAATTTTACATCTTTCTTGGGACCATGATGTAAGGTGGTGTATTCCTGTAACCTTTTTTGTTGTTTGAATTTCTTTAATTTATTCTTTATAATGTCTTCATCGAAACCATTTATTTTAGCAACATGAACAATATGATTATATTCCTTGTCAAAATCTTCTACATTAAGTGGAATATTTAACAATCTGTGTAATAGACTATTGAAAATTGCATGTTTGTGTGTCAAATGATTAAAACCTGAAGATTTTATGTAGTTGTCAGTATGTGTGTCTTTTCTGTAAATGTTAAATTCAATTTTTTGCTGTTGTTCATTTCTTATTAAGTATAAGTCTAAAAAAGGAATCTTGTTATTTTGTTCCATTTCAATAGTGACAGTGGCAGTGGAAGTCATGACTGAAGAGGGAGAAGATATTGTCTGAAACAGCCGGTATCAAAGAAATTTGAAATTATATGAGGTGAGTCGTTAAAAATATATTCTCCACTCACTATTAATTGTAAAAGTTATTAAAATTGGCAGACTGAGATGAGTGGACCATATAATGAGAATGGAGGAGGAGAATGCTACTAGAAAGCTTACACTACTGAGACCAGATAGAGGAAGACCAATGCTGAGATGGTTGGATGGAGTAGAGGAGGATCTCTGAAACTTAAGGTTCCAGGGATGGAGAAAAGGGTGTTAGACAGGGATGCATGGAGCAATGTCCTAACAGCAGCCAGGCCCTTAAAGGGCTGTAGAGCTAGAAGAAGTAAACTATGAGGCAAATTATCAATATTCCATAATTGAATCGGGCATTTTTACATATGACCTCATAAAAATCGGCCGTGGTGGACTAGTGCTTATGCTCATTGCCTCTGGTCCCGAGGGTCGTGGGTTCAAACCCAGCCGGGGTCAATGGATTTTTTAGGATGGAAAAATCCAAGGAGCGAGTCCTCTGGGAGGGACTTTAAGCCGTGGGTCCCGAGTCTGAAGATTTTCAGGCTCGTAAAAGATCCTTAAGCCTGAATGAAAAGACCTCTAAAAAAAATTTACCGAATTTTCCTGTCCTAGTACTACCTTGGTTTCCTACATGTCAGTATGAGGCGGAACGCTGACAATGGACCATTCAAATGACATCTATACAAAAACAAGTGTAACTAAATTAGTATGGCTCAAATTCTTCCCTGTAGGGGGAGAGCGCAAAATCTCTGTTATGGGAAACATGGGCTTACAAGAAGAGAAGACCTCATAAAAATATTTATTTATTACTAACAAGTTTCTATCATCAACTGACCTCTGATTTTTTAAAATTATAAATTTAACATTTCTCACTGAAAAAAACTGCAAGCACAACAGGCCTAGAAGGCCCTTGGCCAATCAGCCAGCTGCTGGCCTCATAATCATATGTGTTAAAAACAGAGGTAGACGATCATCTAGCCAGTGTAGGGGTGACATGTGGTCAGCATGTCGGGGCCCCCATCCGTTATAACTGGTCTTGTCAACCTGAGGCTGCTACTTATTGTAGCTACCCAAATGCCTCACAATGCTGGGTGGCCACCAGTCACATACTAGCCGAAATTCCATAAGAAAATCTCTTCCCCCATGGGAACTCAAACCAGCGCAAGACCCATAGCTCTGTGCCAAGGCTTCTTGGCTTAACCACTTGGCTACAGCACGGGACATTTCTCATTGAAGGACAAATTATATTAGAAGACAAAAATTTATATCATAAATGAATTATGGGAAATAACATTATGAGGTTTCCAGATTCCATCCATAGTAATTCTGCCCAAAGGCAGGTCCTTCACTGCAATCATAGCATTTTTTCATGATATGCTTGCAGCTTTACTAGGGAATTGTAGGTGTGGTAGCTTCCCGTTGCTTTCCACATCGGTGAAGGATGATGATGATGGTCATATGATTTCAGGGACCGTTTGGGCCTTAAAGTTTTCCTGACATTTGTCTTTCAGGATAGGAAAAACCCCGATAAAAACCTCACCCAGAAAAACTGTCCCGACCTGGGATCAATCCCGGGCCCGCTACGTGACAAGGCAGCATGCTACCTCGAGACCACAGCGGTGGATGTTTCCAGATTAATAACTAATAAATAGTGACTCTTCAGTGAGAAATATTAAATTAGTAATAACAAAAATTAAGAGTTTAGTTGATGATGCATACTTAATTAAATTAATATTAAGAAGCTAAAGCTGTTACTATGATTGAAATAAGTATATTAAAGTACACAACTAAATTATTATAATCAAATGGTAAAGAGAAAAATTCATTATTGTTTATTTTTTATTTCACTGACCTCATACTTCATAACTCCTAGCAAGCATACCCAGGGTTTCATCACATCCTTTGTGACATTCTCAATGCTGTGTCACGTTCACAACTGACGCCCGGCTGCCTTCTATCCTGCAGACTGACCTCCGCGCCATCTGACGGCTGACCGACGAACTTCCAAATCAGTCCTCTCTCCTTATAACCGGGTATTTCAAAATTCATAGTTGTATTTTCATTCTTGCATATGTAAATTTTTTTCCCAAATTGTGAGTTCCTTAGGTTTTTCCAATTGTTTAAGTAATTTTGTTTTGGTTTCTATTCTATGTTTTTCTGACCAGGCATGTGCAGCTATTGCAGATTTTTCTGTTTCTCCATTTTTAACATTTCTGAGGTGTTCCTTTAATCTTGTATTCAGATTCCTTTTTGGGCGTCAGTTGTGAACGTGACACAGCATTGAGAATGTCACAAAGGATGTGATGAAACCCTGGGTATGCTTGCTAGGAGTTATGAAGTATGAGGCGAGTGAAATAAAAAATAAACAATATTAAAAAATGATGTTTTTATTATTGATTTAACATTTCTCAATGAAAGATAAATTAAATTTGAAGAGAAAAATTTTCGCCTAGACCGGGACTCGAACCCGGGACCCTTGGCTTTCCGGGCCAAGTGCTCTACCAACTGAGCTACCGAGGCGAGTTACGATCTAGATGCAAATTTTTCTCTTATATACGTTGTAATTCCCTATCGCCAAATGCTTTTGAAAATTTTTCTCTTCAAATTTAATTTATCTTTCATTGAGAAATGTTAAATCAATAATAAAAACATCATTAGAAGCCTTACCAGCTTTATAAAGTAATGTTAAATTCCCAATAAATGTCTTCTTAACTAAGAAGCCACCATTTGCAAAGATAGAAACAATGGTTTCAAAAGCATTTGGCGATAGGGAATTACAACGTATATAAGAGAAAAATTTGCGTCTAGATCGTAACTCGCCTCGGTAGCTCAGTTGGTAGAGCACTTGGCCCGGGAAGCCAAGGGTCCCGGGTTCGAGTCCCGGTCTAGACGAAAATTTTTCTCTTCAAATTTAATTTAATATTAAAAAACCTTACTTATTTTAGGAATTCTCACTATGAGGTATATTCATTAAGGTAGAATATGTTTATCACTCACCTCATATTGTTCAAAAACTAAAATAACCAACTGGTTGCCTTTGTCAGCTTTAGTAATTATTACATTTTTACTGTTGATGTCTTTAATAATTTTCATATTTCTTGAACCCTTTTTGTTTATTGGTGTTTCCTTGATTTCTTTGATAATTTTTTCACATTTTTTCCTGATGGTAATTTTGTCTTCCATATTCATGTTTTCAATTAGAATTTCTGTATCTGCTATATAGTCTTCTATTTTGTCCGAAAAATTTTTATACAAGTTTTCAAACCATTTTCCAAAAGTTGCATTTCTTTGTCATCAAAAGTTTTTGAAGATAAGTTGACAACACTACTATTAATCACATTTTCACTTTAAAGATTTTTGTCCTTGGATGATTTAAAGTTGTTTCCTAGTTTCTTCTTATTTCCAATTGCTTTAATTTTCAAATTTTCGATTTTCTTCCCATGTTTAGTAACTTTTTTTTTGATGATGTAATTAAGCCTACTGAAGAATTTTCTTCTAAATTTTCCCAACAAAATTCGCCAATGTAGTTAGAAATTTTCAAATGTAAAAAGTATAATTGAGTGTCGAAATTGCTTATTTTTTCGTAATGTTTGTTCTTCTCCATTTTCAAAACTTTCTTTTCCAAAACGGTTTGTTGTAGGCTGCCATTGTCTTTGATTATTCCTCTATGAGGTGAGTGATAAACATATTCTACCTTATTAAGTTATGTAGATAGGAAATAACACTATGAGGTTCTTTAATATTGTTTATTTTTTATTATATCACTTACCTCATACTTCATAATTCATAGCAGACCCTGGGTTTCTTCACATAATTTGTGACATTATCAATGCTGCGTCACGTTCACAACTCAAATTTTTCTCTTATATACGTTGTAATTCCCTATCGCCAAATGCTTTTGAACGTGACGCAGCATTGACAATGTCACAAATTATGTGAAGAAACCCAGGGTCTGCTATGAATTATGAAGTATGAGGTGAGTGAAATAATAAAAAATAAACAATATATTCTACCTTAATTAAAAAACCTCATAGTGTTATTTCCTATCTACATAACTTAAGAAAAATTCATGCCTGAACTGGGAATCGAACCCCGAACCTCAGCTTTCCAGAAAGCTGAAGGTTCGGGGTTCGATTCCCGGTTCAGGCAAAAATTTTTCTCTTCACCATTTGATTACAATAATTTAGATGTGTACTTAATGTTGATATTTCTCACCTGTTAATACCATCCACACATTTGGCACCATTCCGGCATGGATTACTGTAGCACTCATTTATATTAACCTCGCAGTTCTTTCCGCTGGTTCCAGACTTGCACCTACACTGATACCCGTCAATAAGATCCTCGCAATGTCCGCCATACTGACACGGGTCGCTCTCACATTCGTTGATCTGCGTCTGACATAAGTACCCTGTGAATCCAGGATGACAGTTACAGGTGAATGAATTCTCTCCGTCGATACATTCTCCACGATGACAAGGAGAGCTCTGACAGTCGTTAATGTTGGTCTCGCAGTTAGTTCCTGTGTATCCTGCAGGGCACCTGCAGGTATACCCAGCTATAGAATCGATACATATACCTCCGTTATGACAGGGATTGCTTTCGCAGTCGTCTATGTTGATTTGGCAGCGGTTACCGGTGAAACCATCGCGACACGTGCATTTGAAAGTGTTGATCATGTCATAGCATATTCCTCCATTCAGACACGGGTTCATCTGGCATTCATCTATGTCAATTTCACACTGAGTACCCGTAAATCCTGAAAACAAATCAAAACAACAGTCAATTACTACAACAAGAACTGAATAGTTTTTTTTTATTATTGATTTCGTACATCTCAATGATGGATAAATCATATTTGAAGAGAAAAATTATACGCTCAGACCGGGACTTGAACCCGGGACCCTTGGTTCTCTAGACCAAGTGCTCTACCAACTGAGCTACCTGAGCAAGTACCGATCTAAACGCAAATCCTTCTCTATATACATTGTAATTCCCAACCACCAAATGCTGTGAAGCCATGGTTCTATCTTGCAAACGGCGGCTCCTTTATTAAGAAGACATATTTGGGAATTATACATTACAGCCAGTACGGCTTTTTAAGAACTGAATAGTTTCTTTGAAAACAGATCTAAACCATAAACTACAAATTGTTGGGAAAACAAAAACAACGGCATAATTAATTAGGAAGTGATATTTTGAGGTTATTTTAATTATATTATTTTCAGTCTGATCATCTTATCTCAATATTAATGTTGATTTGTTCTTGGACATGTTTCTTACCTCAATATTAATGTTGATTTGTTCTTGGACATGTTTCAAAACATTTCTGTTTTTTTATGGACAAGCTGACAATAAAACAGAACTGTTTTGAAACATGTCCAAGAAGAAATCAACATTAATATTGAGGTAAGATGATCAGACTGAAAATAATATAATAAAAATGCATAATGTTCATTTTGATATTATATCATATACATTTTAGGGTCGTATGCAAATACATTACTCTCTACTCAAATTACTTCCAATCACTGGTGAGCTGAGATCGAATTAACGGCTGCCTTAACCGGTCATGCATGAATGTTGACGTTTTCGTAATATTGGCAACGAATTACCCAGAATTCTCAGCGATAAAACCACTTCCGTTATTTTCGTCTGCTATAGAGGAATGCATTTATGCTTGCATCCCGCAAATAATACCGTATACAAACACGTCTGCGACGCGCAATATTATGCCGATTCTCCTGTTCTTCCAGTTGAATTCTTTGGTAGACTCTATCAAATTCATCTTCTCCGCGTATACCGAAAACATGATCGAAGTCTTCAAGGTCCGACATCTTGGATAAGTTTCAAACTACATCGGTACCATCGGTTCCCTTCGGGATTATCACATAAGTTTATATCTTGAGCTACGATCTTAAGGTACCTTGTCAGGTAGCATTGCAATTATTACCGCGTGAATAGATATCTGAGTAAGAAAAATGTGTTTGAATAAAACTTTATCAGCAGAGAACGCCTTTTACTGTCTAATGCGTTCAAACATTCGACCCTTAATCTCTCATCCTATTGGAAACATATACAGTCAATTTGAATGCAAAATAACATGCTACTAACTGAATATCAATAATTTAATACAGAATTGTGTCCAAAAAGTGATCCATCTTTACAGAATGGAAAAATATCTAACCCATATTTAACTAAAAATGCTACAATAAGTAATAGAAAATACATATTTAATACTGATTCAGTTAGAAAAATTTCTAACTGAATCAGTGTTCAATATTTTCCATTTAATGAAATTTTGTTACATTCTTTGTATCTTTCTTATTTTCACTCAATTTCTCTAAGATTCTGATAGAATTCACGGAACTGTGGTGGAATGAATTTGCACATGTGCAATAATTGTTTTTCTGCACTGCTATTAATGACTTTAACTGCTTCTGCCATTTTGTTACATATAGATCACTATTTGCTTGAAAGCCAAATTTTAAAAATAAATAAAACAGGTCTGGAAGAGAGTAGGAATAGTTTTACATCCACCGTGCAGTGATATTCTCCGGAGAGATAATTAATTCACTGAAAAGTCAATTTTCAAATTTTTGTTAGATCTCTTTTTGGGGCAACTATTCAAATGTATAAGATGTGGGAGGTGCGTAAGTTTTTTTTCTATGAAGCCACGAGAACATTGTAAAAAGTTCTTAAAAAATATTATTGTAAAGGGCCTAAATTATATATGAGATTTGATACAAAATTCATTGCATCTTGGCAACTTTTTTTTATTATTTTATTTGAAGAAAAAAATATGTCGATGTTTTCATTATTAATTTGATACATCTCAATGATGGATAAATCATATTTGAAGAGAAAAATTATACGCTCAGACCGGGTCCTGGGTTCAAGTCCTGGTCTGAGCATATAATTTTTCTCTTCAAATATGAAAAAAAAAAATATGTGCCTGAATTTTGACAATTATTATCGCATGAACAGACTTTTGAGTACACAAAAACGTCTTTGGATGCAACTTTCTCAGCAGAGAACGACTTTTACGGTCTAATGCGTTCATAGATACGACCCTCAGTCAATTACAACAAGCAGCAAGAGAAGTCAGTATCAAGGTTAATGAGTCAAAAACAAAACTTTTGACACAATCACAGACAAATTTTAATAGAGATCAACAATTAATAATAGGCACAAAACACTTTAGAAGTAGTAAAGAGTTTTTCATATTTAGGCAAAATGATTACTAATGGCAATGATGAATTACAAGAAATAAAACATAGAGCAAATAAGGCATATTATGGACTACTTCCAACCTAAAATACAAAATTATCTTAAGAAGTTAAAATAAGACTATATAAAACTTGCATACATCCAATAGTGATATAAGGAAGTGAAACCTGAACAATGACAAAGAGCTCTGAGAATTTAATTAACACTTTTGAAAGAAATATTTTGAGAAGGGCATAAGGACCAGTAAAAGAGAATGGCAGATGGAGAAAGAGATATAATAAGGAAATCTATGGGCTTTTTAAGGAACCTGATTTATCGACTCTTGTGAAATTAAAAAAAAATGCAATGGACCGGACATGTTCAAAGAATGGACGAAGAATGCACACCTAAGAAAGTAATGCTGATGACAGAGGAAATGTTTGGGAAGCAGCCAGTAGGAAAACCTAAGAAAAGATTGTCATTAAATCCTGAACTGTAGGAACTGGCAACAGAGAGCATTGGATAGAGAAGATTGGAGGTCTCGCATCAAGAAGGCCCGAGCCTGCTATGGCTGTAGCGCCATTGCAAGAAGAAGATGGAACATTTCTGATTTCAATTCCGTAATCAGTTATATGATTTAGTAAAGAACACATACTTTCTTCTCGCGGCAAGACACAAAGTTCAAATTTTTTGCACTTTGTAATGATTGATGAAGACTTATAAAATGTTCTCAATAATCTGTTCATGAAAATCTACATTTTTTTTAGAATTTGTTAAAAGACTGAAAAAAGTAAATGGCTACTTACCAGGCATACAGACACAGCGGAAGGTCCCAGGGTCGTCCAGACAAGATCCATCATTCTGACAAGGGTGTGATTCGCATTCGTTGACATTGGTTTCACAGCGAGGTCCTGTGAATCCCTGGGTACAGTTACAAGCAAACGAGCCCGGTGTGTTGACACAGATACCATCGTGTTCGCAAGGTGAGCCTTGTTCACACTCATCAATATCTTCGCTGCAGTCCACTCCCTTGTAACCACTTGCACAGGAACAAGTGTATGAGCCATTGATTGGACTTGTGTCACATATTGCATCAGCGTGGCACGGGTTAGAAGTGCACGCATCATCCAAGTGACACAGCAGGCCTGTCTTACCAGGGGTACATCTGAAATTAAAATTATTTTGTTTGTTTAATAACATGTCATACAGTATTTTGTGGTTAGAGTGAATTAAATTAACCTATTTATTTTATTTATTTATAAACAGATTTCTATCTTTAACTTTATTTAACTTTTATAGGAATTAATTACTATGAGGTTTAATTTATGTGAAATTAAATGTTTCTTACCTCTCCTCATATAAATCTTCTAAGTAGATCGCGATTTTGAGACCATAACGGTCTCATCTTCAGTACTTTTTTGGCGATTGATGTTATGTCGATCGGAAGAAACTCTTCTTCTTCCCTCTGTTGGTGGACCGAGGAACCTCTGGATTAGGTAAAAAATTACCGGAATTTTGATCTTTGCAAATTTTGGCCTATCCAGAGGTTCATCGATCCACCAACAGAGGGAAGAAGAAGAGTTTCTTCCGATTGACATAACATCAGTCGCCAAGATTGTATTGAAGATGATGGTCTCAAAATCGCGATCTACTTAGAAGATTTATATGAGGAGACATAAGAAACATTTAATTTCACCATAGATCTGTCTATCTATCTATCTATAACAGCATAGCCAATTTTTAGCCATAGCCTCTCCTTTATAAGGAGTTACTAGACCCTCCTTTATAAGGAGTTACTAGACCAAGTTAATTTTTAGTTACTTTATTTGCTCATGGATGTCATGGATGACATGTGGTCAACACACCAACCCAATGACAGGCATCTAAGGCATTACCAGGACTTTGATGTCAGTAAATGTTGCTTAGAGGCCTCTTTATTCAGACTTAAGGTTCTTTAACGAGTTTGAAAATCTTCAGACTTGGGACCCATAGCTTAAAGTCCCTCCCGGAGGACTTGCTTCTTGGATTTTTCCATCCTAAAAAAAATTCATCGACAGCAGCCGGGTTTGAATCTGCGACCCTCGGAACCAGAGGCAAGGATTATAACCACTAGCTCACCGTGGCTGATATAAACAGGTTCACAATATAATAAAACATTTTCGTGTGCCCAAAGCTTTTTAAATTTTTATCTTCTTTCACTATCTTCTCTATCTTCCCATTATAATTCTTCCAGACCTAGCTCCCTCATACCTCTTTGTACATCATCCATCCATTTAAATCCAGGTCGACCTCTCTTTCCTTTCCCAGGTGAAATCCATTCCAAAACTTTTCAGGCTAATCTTGCCTCTGGCATTCTATGTCTATATCTCACAAAATCTAATATTGAATTTTGGACTTCCATTCGTTGTCTGATGATTGTATTTCTGATGTTTTCCAATTAGAATGTCTAGTTGAGTGTCTAAAACAATCCATTTCATTAGACATAAGTTTTAAACTCAAATGTTTATTCAAGGGGCACGCCGTAGCGTAGTGGTTAAGGCACTGCGCTACAAGTCGGAAGGTCGAGGGTTCAAGTCCCGGTGGGGTCAGGATTTTTAAACTGACCAAAACCTTCTGGCGGCACCATGGCCCTGGGGTCGACTCAGCCTCTAACGGAAATGAGTACCAGACGCTTGTTCTGGGGTAAAGGCGGCCGTCACGCAGGGCTGACAACCCGGCTGACATCAAGTGCCGATTGTCTAGAAAAAATGGGAGCCTTAACCTACTAATACCCCAAGGGCCTCCCGAGGCCTGTAGTGGGATTACTTTACTTTACTTATGTTTATTCAATTGCCAAGTTTCTACTTTGTATGTTAGTGTGCTTCTAATTATAGATTTATAAATTTGTAATTTAGTATCTATTTTTATGTTTTTATCCCACATAACTCCATTTATTTTAATATCTAGTTAATATTTGAAGAGAAAAATCTTCACCCAAACTGAGATTTTAACTCAAGGTCTCTGGTTTTACAAATAAATATATTATTGGTAAAATGTATAAATGAATTTAATGATAAGGCTGCATGATTATCTACATCTAGAAGGCAAAAATTTCTTAAATTTCTTTCATTTTGGGAGATTATGTGTGCCCAAGCTGTGCAAAACATTTCTTCCACTTACTTGTGTTTTGCGCTCTTTTAACTTTACTATCTAACCTCTCTTGGTTAACTCTTGTTTTTTCGACCCCGAAGCTATTAGGGCATCCGAGGGCTAGGGAGTCCTTCCTTTCTTCCATTTCCCCTTTCCTTTATTTTCTTTTCTTCTCCAGAAAAGCCTGACCAGAGGCTATAAGATGGCAGCCCCATCACTTGTCTTGCCTTCCTTTGGCCAGCAACCAATCGAAGGGACTATTATTATGCTTTCAAGTCTTATACGAGAATTTCCCATAAGGAAAATTTTCTATAGGATCGTAACAGGCCTTGGTCTAATACTTGGAAGGAAGAAGAAGAAGAAGATGTGTGAATCAAATTCAACCTTTAAGAAGTCTATTGATTAATTTCACTACTTCAATATTTATTTGTTTATCTTCTTTTTCTTCTTCTGAATAAAGTGCTACAGCTTCAATTGGAGAATGTCTTGGTCTTCTCAACAAGTTCTTTCCACAATTTTCTATCTTGGACACATTTGTTCCAATTTTTTATCTTCATCAATTTTATATAATTTATAACACCATCATTTTGGATCGTCCAATATATTTATGGGTTAATGTCATCCATTTGTAGAGCTTTATCGCCATCCTTTCATCATCCATTCCATATATAAATATGTGTGTCTAATCCAGCTTAATCTTTGTGCTTTAATGAAGTTAATTATATTTCTGTTTTTAGAATTTTATTTGTTTCTTTATTTGTTTGAATTCTCCATGATCCATCCTGAATCCTTAATCCTCCAAAGATTCTTCTTATTACTTTCCTTTCAAAAATTAAAAGCTTTTGCTTTTCTGCTTCTTTAAGTGTCCAAGTTTCACTAGAATATTGTATATAATATTAACTGAAAGAAATTTCAACATAAAGAACACCTAAAGGATTTCATATACGCGGGTGATAAATCAAGCTATGCTAAACATCTCATTAACGCAGGTCATCGAATGAACACAATTGAAAATACTCTCATGATAATCCACCGAGAAAACATTCCAGCTAGGATAAATATATTGTAGACCTTGAAATTACAAAGGAAACAAACAACACCTCACTTCTTAATGAGAACGCACCCCAGTCAAACCCATTATATGAGATCGTCAAAAACAAGTCAGTTGCTGCTACAAACAGTTGGAGTATATATACATCACCGTACACAACAACAACGAGTAGCGGAAGCTCAACCTGCCGAAGATGGAAGATAACTTCCGAAAGCGCTCCAGTTAATTTTATATACAATATTTTAATAAAGTTGAGGACAACGCCACCTACCAACAGGTACGATTTTAATTTTTAACTTTCATCATATGACTTCACCTCAACGGAATTTGATATGAATCTTACTAGTATTGATTCACTGGAATAGGCTATAACTGATCTTATAACTGTAAAATATAGTTTAAGTTTGGAGTTTTTAGAAATTAGTTTAGTCTTAAGATATGGTAGATTTGCATAAAAAGTTTGTTACCAAGTGCTATTCAATTTTTTATTTCTTCTTTAATCAAATTTGTGTTACTATTGTTTCCAGATACTTAAATGAATTCACTTGTTCAATTATTTACCTATTTAAAATTTATAGTAATTTTTTGTTAGATTGATTGGTGGATGAACTGGTTATGTAGTGCATTAGACCACTACATAACCTATGGCTGACAACAGGAATAATTCCTGTGGTCAGATCAGGAATTGAACCCTGGACCCCATGAAACTGTAGTCAGAAGCTCTCACCTTTAGTGCATGAGTCTGATCTGAGACAATATTGTTAAAATTTGTACTTTTTCGCTGTACAATTATTTCTGATTCAGAAGTTTCAATTGTTGGTATTATTTAACATTTACTTTTTCACTACTTTCATCACATTCTTAATGTTTTCCTTAGGATGTTTCTTCTGTTTCATATATTTTTTCTTAATATATAAAACTCCTGCAAACTGAAGACTCATATTCAAGAATTCAATAGCAATATTGGCCCTACCATCGACCTCTACTTCACAAGATTCAATAGTCTTTTATAACACAGTTTGAGACCTAATGTTTCCTTCTCCGACATCTTATGTAACATTGACCGGTTTTTTAAGCTTGTAGGTTTTACTCTGCCCTTTGCACAAACTTACACAGTTAATTTTAAAATCATTAGAAAGTTACATTATGAGGTTTAATTTAATATTTGAGTTTGTATTCTTTAACATTCTTACCTCAACTCTTGTTCTATTCAAGCAGGGACGACCATTTGTTTTGCACAATGGATTGTCATTGCTTGATTCTGGCTTTGATTTCTGTGCCTTGCCAGGGTGTCCAGCAAATTACAAATATGAAATTTCTGACTATTTCCCAGTTTTTTCATGGCACCGAAGAATAATTCCCGAGTTTTTTTAGAGCTAAATTAAATTAATTCTAATTAAGCTAATTTTGCAAAAATGTATTTTTAATATGTTGTGGCAAGAAGTAATATACTCTTAAGTACTAAAACATAGGAACCCCAATTAGAAATATAATTCGACCTGGAACCCTTTAGGATTTATTGATAATCCTGTAAATAGAGGGTATCATTGAATAAATCCTGCTATAATTGCAAATACCAAACGAATGGTACCTACCCCTCTAAGCTATAATGAGTAACATGTACATTTGGAGTGGGGATGGTGACTTTATGGGAGGAGTCATCACCCTTATAAGGCGAGGATGCATGTGAAAACTCTCTCACACTCATACGTTCTACAAGAAACAAGTCCTACAGCAACCGTTCGTGACCTTTACTAAAAGTGATATTAAAAACACGTGGGCTTAAGTAAATTCATCAACTCCACTCTGAATTAGTGAGGTATAAAACATTGTAACTCTATAATTGTATATGCAAAATTATTCAATAAACTGAAGTAATGAGTTTTTAATATAAGCATCCCTGAGTTACCATATTCTACCCTGAGCAAACCAGCACAATGTGTAAGTAATAAAAACATTTAATTTATTTTATGGTAAGGTCTTAAATAAGAATAGCAAAATAATTTAGTTAAAAAAAATTATTATTTCATCATGAACTATGTTATGATAAAACTTTACAAACAATCTGACGTTAAACATATATTTTTTTTTAATCATTTGATAGTTTCATGAATGACAGCAGCAATTTCTTTGCCTATTTCATTTTGTAAACTTTTCTTTTTAAGTTCTTTTATAAAAGTCTCAGCTTTTCTTTATTCAACTTCAGCTTTTTCTTCTTCGGGCAATTTATATTTTTTCGACCTAACTCTGCTTCCAAATATCTTGAATAAGCATTTCTCATTGAAATATTCCAATACATGTATGCATTTCTTGAATGTGGTTTAATGATTGCAATTCTTTTGATTTGAATACAAGATAGATGCATGACGCTTTACGAATTCCCATCTATTTCCTAGTTTTCCCAGTTGCTTTCAAATTCCCAACTTATTCCCGGTTTTCAAGATTTTCCTGACTGCTGGAGAACCTCCCTTGCAGTTAAAAGCAGCACATATGTTTTTTGACACAGCCTGGGTACACACAACACTTCTGTGATTGTAATTTCAAGGTATGTTTTAGCTTGTAACGGTTGACAGTTCCCTTGTAAGATGGTTTGATGATCTCCAGACTGATCTTACAAAGGCCAGCATAAAAAGATACAGGTTGAAGACTTTAGATCGGGAATGATTGGGCAACTGCCATGACAGAGGCTAAGGCTAGACTTAAAGGGTCATTATGGCAATTATGATAAATGATAAAATATATTCACTAGAGCCTGGATTTGTATGCGAAAATCATTTTTTGTTTTACACATTAAAACATATGCGGAAATGTATTACATGTTAAGTGGTCACTTCACAGACAATTTGAGTCGTACTTGATAATGCATAGAAATGCATATTGCAGGGAAAAATGCTCATTTTAGATTTTTAATGCATAAATGCACATTTAAGTCCTAAGTGTGGTACAAAATTATAATTTCCCTTCAGTTAATTACCACTAATTAATTATTAAATAATATTTTTTTAATTAATAAAAGTCTCTGCATTCAATTGGATATGAGTGAAGTGTAAAGTGCATTAATAGTGAGTATAGAATATATTTTAACGACTCACCTCATATGATTTCAAATTTCTTTGATACCGGCGGTTTTCAGACAATATCTTGTCCCTCTTCAGTCATGGAAGCCATGAGTATTCCCCTCTTACACAGATGTAAATATACACTTTCCCTCTTACTAATAATCCACATATAACTTTTATACAAGGTTTGTACACATCTCAGTTGAAAATTCTTACTAATAAACACTGTATTAGCTGCTCAGTGTGTAAGAGGTGTACAACTTTACATGGGAATCGTTATACAAGCCTCCAGCCTTGTTTAAGGACTGTATAACTAGACAAAATGTCGGACTCTCATATCAACTGATTGTTTTCTTATGATATTGATGAACGTTTCCTTAAATTTAATGCAAAATGCAACGCTTTAACGACTGTTTGATAGATGCACAGGACATAAATAATATTAATAAAGCTCTGGGTAGAAAAATAAAGGCATCTAAAAATGCCTCTTGTTACACTCATTCTCGATTAGGCCTAATAATATTTTTAAGTTGAACATTGATTCACAAAAGAATATGTTCTACAATAGTTGCTGTAGACAAGATTTAACCTGAATGTAGTTTAAATGTTTTATAATATTATTTTAACAAAACGTTCTTGCATCATTAATATATAATATACATACCGATATAAAAATGTGTTTAATTATAGAGGTACTATTATTGCACCAAGTCACATGTTAGCTTGGTAGTCTTGTGGTTAGAACTTCTGACTACAGTCTGTGGGGTCCTAGGTTCGATTCCCGATCAAACTGGAGGTAATTTTTTTTTTTTGCTTAAAGCGTTATTCTGTTGTCGCTAACATTTTCTACTACTTTGACGTTTTCTAACGTATCTTAAAACACTGCATATAATTCATAAGTAATGGGAAAAACTTTTATTAGTTTCCAAGAATTGTTCAAAGTTCTTTACGTTAGATGGCAGCACATTATCTGTGGAACTAATTCTACGATATATTTGACATAGTCTAAACAAAAATGTAAATAAATTAAAACACGCCTATTTTTTCCATACCTCCCCAATTAGGGAATCTCCTCTATTGTTATCCATACTCATTTCTTAAACAATTAATCACTAGTTGATGTCGTTTTCTTTCTGTTACAAACTGCGCGTAATATGTTCTGACGTCATAATGATGATGAATATGTGATGTATTGTGTGTAACGGTTGTATTGTTATATAGCTCCGGCACAACGTTTATTAGTAAGAAAATTATACATGATTTACATAAGGCTTATACATTGTATAACTAAACAACTGATGAAAGCCAGTATAAAAGATTTTTATTAGTAAGATCGTTTACATTTAAATTAATATTGGGAAGTAAACATTACGAGGTTATATCCATGGGCCTTGAGAAATAATATTACAGTATTGCTAAAGTCACATTTGATAAGCTGAGTGAAGTATTAAATAAGAATCCTGGCTACAATAGAATTTGTCAAATTAGCAAAATGCAAACACTAAAAAAACAACATGAAAGCAGAATAACGGCTTGTGAAATGAGATTCATGCGCAGAACAGTGGGTTACACCAGATGGGATCGGAAAAGGAACACCGATATCTTAAAAGAATTGAAGACTATGCCAATTTTGGAATATATTAAACAGTACCAACTAAATTGGAAACACCATCTTGAAAGAATGAGTTCAAATTGGATCCCCAAAGCTGTTTATAATTATATACCAAGAGGACGAAGATCACTGGGCCGTCCTATGAAACGCTGGAGGGAAATTTTCTATAGGATCGTAACAGGCCTTGGCCTAATACTTGGAAGGAAGATGAAGAACAAGCAAAATGCTATTAAATTAATGTTGGGAAGTAAACATTATGAGGTATAATCATTAAAATTCATCAGAATTTCATCAATCAGAGTTATGGCTGAGAATGAACACGACTGTGTTTAAAACCTTAGTATCATGGAAGCATGAATCCTATGAGGTGAGTTGTTTAAACAAAATGTTCTCCGATGAGTTTTAGCAAAATGCTCTCTGGTGATAGCGAAAAAACTGTAATCGAAGAGAAAATTCACCGAAGAATAACTCTGCTGTTTTTCATATACACATGTGACATCGTGTATTGCAAAAAGGATATTTTCATTGTACAAAATCTTCTTCGCTGACAGATGAAGGAGCTTCACACAAGAAACCCTCATAAAACCTTCCTTATCTGCTTTAACAGCCAGGAATAAGATAAGATTACCAACAAAAATAATTTATTTGATTTTATTATTTGTTTTTGCATATTTTCTACATTTTCCATGCATATTTAGTACTTTATTTTGCATATATATCTGGGCTCTAATGATGATGAATGATAAAAAATAAAATGTATCCACAATCATCATCATCATCCATGCAAGTAGGTCATGTAGCCTGTTACAGTCTCAAAGAGGAATTTTCCATCCAGCGCTTTCTTGGACATTCCAGTGATCTTTTGCCATGGGGGCAGTAATGAAGTATGGCTTTTGAAATTCTATGAGATGGCATTCATGGAAAGTGGGCTTTCCAGTTGTTCTGGTAGGTTTTCTTTCATGGTTCCACTTTGTATAGCATGCTGTACGGCACATAAATAGCATCTCATTTACTGTTATTTGGCTTTCATCTCTTCTTCATATTGTCCATGCTTCATTACCATGATGGGACGCTTAGAATAGCAAAGGCATATACGCAAAAGAGTAGTTTTAGTTTTGAGAAAAACGCATTTAAAATTTCACAAACTTTTTTCTTTATATCGCATGACGTAGCATATCCGTCAATGCAAAGAAGTTAAATACTGTGTTTTGTAGTGGTTTACAATCCAGATGAAAGAAAAAGTTGAAAGTTTATGTTGCAATAATAAAATAGAATGTGATTTTTGTTGATACACCCTTGCTATTCTAAGTGCCTCGTATCTTAATACTGGTCTTGCGAGAACCTTAATGTAGAGGAAATGCTACATTAGTGGGAACCCCACAATAATACCCCTCTGGGTCAGCAACCCATTGGGCGAAAAATTTACGTTTGCTTTCAAGTCAACAATCTACTACACAACTATGTGCCGAATTGTCATGGCTACATCTAAAAGAGAGAAGAAAATCGCACTGTCTAATTCTCCTATTTAAGATCCTACATACCTCGATTCCCAATTATTTATCACCCCGTTTCCAGTATCTATCCTCAAACCATAACTTAAACACAAGATCACAACATAGTCTCTTACTTAATATACCACAACATAGGACATCACATCACTCCATGTCATATACCATCTCCACTTCTCGCAACTGGAATTCCCTACCACAAGAAATAAGGGGCTGCCGGACATTGGCATCTTTTAAAAGAAATCTAAATTTATATTTGCTCTAAACTCGACTTCATTATTATCCAGTGTAAGGTATATATATTAATTGGTGTTTCCCGTATAATGTATCACATTTATATTATTATTATAATTATTATTATTATTATTATCGTATCATTATTGTTATTACCCTATAAAATGTTGTTTGTACATGACATTTACATTGCTACATTATTGTATCTTTAACTGTTTATAATTAGTATAGTGTATTTCTAGCTATAACAGCTGGGGGACTCGACATGCTAACCACTTGTCACCCCTACACTGGCTGTTGATCATCTACCTCTGTGATTGACACATGTGGATGTGAAGGGCCAGCAGCCGGCTGGTAAAAGGGCAACCGCTGAAAAGTGGAAAGACCCTCAATCGGAATCGGTATTTCTATATTTGTCAAATATTTATTTGTATTTGTGCTGGTTGAGTGGAAGAGCGGGCCTTATGGCCTTAACTCTGCCAGAATAAATAAAGTATTATTATTATATATATATATATATATATATTATTAAACAATGGCTAGGAATCCATTAATTAATAACTTAGTTTTACATGATTCTGTTTTCACTGCGGTCTGAAACATTTAAATAACTGGCAGGAGAAATTATTCTTTTGCAAATTTAACGGTTAAAAAGATAGAATATTCCAATAAATAAACTCACCTGCAATAGAAGCTGCCAACTCTGTCGATGCAAGTAGCTCCGTTGAAACAAGCAGCTCCGGCACAATCATCAATATTATTGCTACAATCAGATCCTGACCAGCCGTTCACACAAATACAAGAAAAACCACCGATTGAATTAGTACAAGTCGCTCCATTCTGACAGACACTGGGACGTAGACTGCATTCATCAACATCGTGCTCACAAAGCTCCCCCATGTATGTCGGAGGACACCTACACGAATATCTATTTATATCATCCTCACACTTTGCACCGTTCTGACACAAATTCCCCGGACAATCATCAATGTTTTCCTCACAGTTCTTTCCTCTATAACCCGTTGGACACTGGCATTCATAATTCAGAGAATCTACCTGCTGACAAGCACCATCGTTCAAACACGGTGACGGATCACAAGGAACATATTTGTTCTCACAGTTCTGCCCTGTGTACCCGGCATGACACATACATTTATATGACCCATGTGTATTGTAACAGCTTCCATGTATGCATGGTTCCATACTGCATTCCTCGATGTCTTCATCGCAGGACGGTCCAACAAAACCAGGGGCGCAGGTACAATTATAAGTGTCACCCAGAGACTGGCATTCTGCACCATTACGACATGGCATGGAAGCGCAGTGATCTTGAAGTTCACAGTGTTGTCCAGTAAAACCTGTTGAACAGATGCAGGAGTAGCTGTCCAGGCTGTGCAGTTGACATGTTCCTCCGTTCATGCAAGGTGTAGAATCACAGGAGTTAGCCACTGGGATCTCGCATAGTGAAGCAGAGAACCCAACGGGGCAGGTGCATGAAAAGCTTGGGCTTGATGTGGAGGAAGAACGGACACGGCATGTGCCTCCATTTTGACAGCGTGGTCCAGGTCCTGTGCGGCACGGGTTCATGTATTGACAGTATTCTCCCACGTGCGTCGCCGTACAACTGAAAAACAAACAAAAACTTACAATTAGTTTCAGGTCCAGAGATTATAGTAAAACATACAATTAATTATTAACAATTGTTCATACTTAAAATTATAAAATTACCTTTTATTAAAATCTATGGTAAAACCAAATTTGGCCCAATCTATTTCAGGATAAAATTATATAAAAACAAACAAAAACATACAATTAATTTCAGTTCAATAGATTTTAGTAAAACATACAATTACTAAAAATGGTAAATATGGGTTTATTTAATTAAATAAAAATAAAACTTAAAGGTTTATGTGATTTTTCATATGGGTTTATCTGAAAATTATAATTTAAAAATCGCTCTAACGGCCGTAATTTTCAAGTTTTCGAAACGAAATTCGGTATATACCATTTAAATAAAATCAGAAAGGTACTTTCCAAAAATGAGTGAAATTCGGACTATTAGGGAATATGGGTCTCTCTGAAAACTTCAATTCAAAAATCGCTCTAGCGGCCGTAATTTTGGAGTTTTCCAACGAAAACTCGGTATATACCACTGAAATAAAACCTGAAAGATATTTTCCAAAAATTAGTTAAATCCTGCTATTAGGAATATGAGTTTATCGGAAAACTATAATTTAAAAATCGCTCTAGCTGCCGTAATTTTCGAGTTTTCAAAACGAAACTCGGTATATGCCATTGAATTAAATATATAAAGGTATTTTCGAAAAATCAGTGAAATCCGATAATTAAGAATATGGGTTTATTTGAAAGTCATAATTTAAAAATCACTCTAGCGGGTATTATGTTTGTTTTCTCGCAATGTAAGCGGAGATATAAATACACGATTTAATCAAAAAGATAAAGATATATTCTATTTCACGCGTGCGAGTGTAACAGAAGCAGCACACTGACTAGTTTGATCACCTCGCACGCTCCTGACCTGATGACTCCACACTCCAACGTCACAAATCTAGTTGGCAAATCGTTCTCAGAGATCGGAAACAACGCTCCGTACACTCTTTTAGATCGAAAAAATAATGAAGACATTTTAGAACAGTTAGAAGTAGAAACAGTAGAAGAAAAACTCAACAGATATAAATTTAACTGACTAGACCATGTAAAAAGAATGGATAATTCAAGAATCCCGAAAATGATGCAATATAAACCCAAAGAACATCGTCGACCAGCAAGACCTCTTAAAAGACCGCTAGATGGGGCGGAAGCAGGTCTACAAAGGTAAAATTCGTGACGGATGATGATGATTTGACAGCATTAGCTCGGACAGGGATGTATGGACAGCTTAATTCTGCGCGAACACGGACCTACAGGTTCGATAGAGTTAGTAAGTAAGTAATAATAATAATAATAATAATAATAATAATAATAATAATAATAATAATAATAATAATAATAATAATAATAATAATGTATTTATTCTGGCAGAGTTAAGACCATAAGGCCTTCTCTTCCACTCAACCAGTACAAATTACAAGTACATATTTGACAATATATAATAATATATATATGTTATATTGCAAATTTTCGCGGATATAAGTATGAATCAGAAAGTTTTCTTGGGGTTTCCGCGTCTTGGATTCAAGTTTGGCCCCTGACTCGAACTTATCATTCCTTGATAATGGCATGTGGGATCATGCCGAAACGTCAGAGTCAGTGGCCAGGGGCCGAACTTGAATCCAAGACGCGGAAAACCCAAGAAAACTTTCTTATCAATTTATTCATATATATATATTATATATATAAATTACGTGTCACGTTGTTTGTCCGCGATGGAATCCTAAACTACTGAACCGATTTTAATAAAATTTTGCACACTGTGTGCTGTTTGATCCAACTTGAGTCCTACGGTTGTTTATAACTAAATTTATAGTCGCATTATTTTTATTGCAAATTATTTGTTTATTATTTAACAAAGAACTATAATTATCTGTGAGTTTCATACGATTCTAACAGATGACGGTGTAAGGTAATTGGTTTATTATTTAACAAAGAGAGATCCAGGTGGCTGTGCTTTTTGTTGCAATCGCGAATTTCAATTGAATTACAAATATTGATTATTTCATAATTTAAGTGTTTTCTCTCTTTATTTTATTTTCAATATATTGATAATAATATTAATTTCGTGTGTAAGTATTAGTTATAAGTAATCTCGCTGAAAGACAGCAACTTAATTTAAATTTAACTGGACCGAGAAGGGACATTGAACAATATGGCGAATCAGTTCTAGAGACCATGAATGATAAGATATCAAGTGAATTTCCGCAAATTGGTATAGGCCTATGTGACATAAATCTTACATTTAAGAAGCATGTCAATTTAAAAACATATGAAGGTCCTAAGGAATGGAATAACAGAACTGTAAGTAAGTCTGTTAGTTATAATAATATGCCTAATATTACAGAAACAACCCCCATGCCTCAATTAAATGAAAAACAAGATGACTATAATATATCACAAGATGATATTACTATACAGAGACTTCTTGATGATGATGAGAATCCAAACTGGTAACAAGTTCGTAGAAAAAAACGAAAGTATAATGAAATCAGCAAGCCTCCTCAAAATATTCCATCAATAAATGTATATAATCCTTATGATACACTTATGGATGATACTGAGAATGCAGACAACATAAATTTATCCCAATCAACAAAACCATACGGAAAAATTAACGTAAAAATAGTTAAAGGCGATACGAAGTTCGCCGGACCATCTAATATATATATATATATATATATATATATATATATATATGGAAATGCCCCAGGTTGTCTTTCGACATTCCTGGTGTTCTCTCCTGGCATGGCGTACTTGTAATCCACTTCTGAGGTTGGGTCGCCTGGAAGGCGTGGTTACGGTGCCCCGATTATTTGATGGGTGATGATGATGATAGTGGTGCGCCAGGAGAGTCCCTAATCGTAAGCTTAATCTAAGATGAATATGAATGATGATGATTGCGATGTCTATATGACTTCGGGGACCGTTTGGGCCTTAAAGTTTTTCTTGACATTTGTCTTACAGGTGAGGAAAAAAGCCCGATAAAAACCTCACCCAGAAAAACTGTCCCGACCGGGGATCGAACCCGGGCCCGTTGCGTGACAAGGCAGCACGCTACCTCGAGACCACAGCAGTGGACTATGTAGATTACATATTAGCTATGCTAATTATAAAGAATTAAAAATGTTGCAATCGAAATTTCATGTACAAACAACATTTTATACGAAGATAACAATAATAATACTTATAATAATAGTACTAATAATAATAATAATAATAATAATAATAATAATAATAATAATAATAATAATAATAATAACAATAATAATAATAGTATTCATATGTTATAAGAGAAACGCCAATTAATAGCTATATGTAGCTTACACTGGGTAATGATGAAATCGAGGTTAGAGCAAATATAAATTTAGATTTCTTTTAAAAGATTCCAATGTCTTGTGGTAGGGAATTCTAGTTGCGAGAAGTGGAAATAGTATATGACATGGGGAAATAGTATATGACATGGAGTGATGTGATGTCCTATGTTGCGGTATATTAAGCAAGAGACTATGTTGTGATCTTGTGTTTAAGTTATGGTTTGAGGATAGATACTGGAAACGAGAGGATAAATAATTGCGAATCGAGGTATGTAGGATCTTAAATAAGAGAATTAGTTTAATTTTCTTCTCTCTTTTAGATGTAGCCATGACAATTCGTGGAAAAATGGAGGAATGTAATCGTATTTTCGGACTTTAAATATGAATCTGAGACATATATTATGGACACGCTGCAGTTTGTCCGACAATCCGTCAATTATGTCAGTCAGTAGAACATCGCAATAGTCAAAATGCTAGTTGAAGTCCCTGCATGTACACTGAGAAAATTACAGGCTTGTTATTTAGTATCATAAAATATTTTTCCATCGCAGGATGACGGCATTTAAGATGATAGCCTTGGGGACAAGCATGCGGACCATCATAAAATGCATGTAATTTCCTGTGTACAACTTTTCAACGCAAAAAGTAGAAACGTGAAGTTACAAAAACGCTAAATAAAATTGTAAGTAATGGATTCTTCATACACTGAAAGGAACAACATAGCTTAAAGGAGAAAACTACTTAACAATGAGCTATAAACAAGGTTCCCAAACAGTAGATCGCGATCCTTCTAAGAGGTTGCAGTGGGTATTTAAAATCTTTATACTGACTATTTAACTCATGCCCCAAATGGGAGTAAATGACCAATCACGTTACAATTATTTTTATTTATAACCAATCACAGTCGTGTTTCGCCTAGAATTTACCAACTAAAGTTTATCATAATAAAGAAAGCACCTCCTTTTTAGCATTCTGAATAGGTCATGGCATTATTTTGCAGTGACTGACTCTCCAAGAAATACGGCTACCAGATTGTATATATAATGCATGAATGTCAACACATACCGCATGCGGGAGTTAATATAAAAACGTTTGTAGCAATTGATTATACCACCAAAAAAAGAAACCACTGTTTGCACTTTCTTAAATGTATTTTTTCCCAGGTAAAAACATTCCAGAAAAATATAATTGACATATTTACATCATAGGACATCAGAAATGAATTAATTACAGTTTGATGTGTTTCACTTTTTCTCCACTAGAGTGCATTCTTACAATATTGCGTTCCTTTGGCAATAAATAATATGATCTGGTTGCAGTGACAAACAAAAGAAGCAAATGAAGCGTGCCAATCGTTTCTCATTTGTTTTCAAACATCGCCGTTTACATTAAATATATAAATATTTTAAAATAACCTATATTTAAATAATGATTTGTGAGTAATCAGCTTAATTTTATTCGTTAAATAGTCCTAACAAATGCCACTCTTGATTTCCAAATTCTCTTGATAAATTGGAAATCACTCGTGGCATTACTTACGAAAAATTCAGCCCGCGCATGTTTTTGATTTTTGTAGTATTTTGTAGAATTGCACAACCGAAGTCTAAACCACGGCCTCATTTTTCCAATTTTTGGCTAAATTTTACGATACGTGACTTCATAAACTCCTGTCAAATTTTATTCTTAGCAAAGTAGAGTAATCTCACTACAGGCCCCAAGAGGTCCTTCGGGTAGTAGGAGGTTAAGGCTCCCATTTTTTTCTGGACAGCCTGGTTGTCAGCCCTGCGTGACGGCCGTCTTTACTCCCAGAACAAGCGTCTGGTATTCATTTCCGTTAGAGGATGAGTCGACCCCAGGGCCAAAGTGCCGCCAGAAGGTTTGAGTCAGTTTAAAAATCCTGACTCCACCGGGACTTGAACCCTCGACCTTCCGGCTTGTAACGCAGTGCCTTAACCACTACGCTACGGCGTGTCCCATTTTATTCTTAGAGTTTAATTTTTTTTAATTATATCCCACCATTTACAATGATTATTACATGTTTTCTAACGATTATTTGAATATATTTTTCACGATATTGAATTACACGAAGACGTGGCAGCCATACTGATTTTAATGAATATTCTGTGTTCCAGTGGAGTCAACATAGAGTCTGTACTAATTAAATTAAATCAGCATGCATTCTTTAGCAGGTTATAGTATTTAAATTGCGTAAGGTTAGTTATTAGGTTCGTTGGCAACGCGAGTTCAAATATCTTACATATGTTGGCTGCATCCCATGATTTCATATTATAAACAGCTTCGTATGTTAAAAAGAAACTGTTGGTCTATATCACTGATTGGAACGAACATTTGATACGGAGTACAAATGACGCTTTGACTAAAGAGCTCTTCTTTCCTACAGTACACCATAGGCTAAATGCAAAACATTTTATTCCAAATTTCATTTTAACACAACTTATGGGTGGCCATGGAAAATTTGGAAATGATTTTAGAAGATTTAATATTAACCCAGTCAGTGATCATAGTTGTAAATGTCAAGAATCAACACAATCTGTAAAACATGTTTTATTTGATTGTCCTATATTCGAAAGACAACGATTCTGGTTAAACTTACTTTTAAATGATGATGAGGCTTCTGCCTCAATGTGTGAAGTGATTTTTAAGAACCAAAATTATTATAAACTTTTATGAAATTCATAACACTCATTCATAACAATATGTAGTATTTTCTAAGACACTTACAGACCATTTATGTAATTCATAACACTCATTCAAAACCATACGATAATAATTGTGTTTTACAATGTATAGTATAATACTGTTACAATAAGCTACAACCCTAACATGCCTTTGTGGCGAAATAGGGTTTCAAAATATTTGGAGATTCAATAATAATAATAATAATAATAATAATAATAATAATAATAATTTTAGGAATTAAAATAAATAAAAATGGGAGTTATGAAGAGGAAATAAGAAATAGAAATAATAAAGGAAAATTTGCAATTGCTTGCCTCAATGGAATATTGTGGGATAAAAATATAAGTAATAAAAATAAAATGAATATATATCATACAATTGTTAAAAGCATCATTACTTATGGAGCAGAACTTTGGCCATTAACAACAAAAACAAATAAGTACATTTTGGCAACGGAAATGGATTTTATGCGAAGGGACGCAAGAATTTCAAGAAGAGAAAAAATTAGAAACACAGTTATAAGGGAGAAAATGAAGAGTGAATACACTATTTTAGATTATATTAAAACTCAGCAATTAAGATGGTACGGACATGTCCAGCGAATGGAAGAGCATCGACTAACAAAATCTGTTTTGGAATGGAAACCTGAGGGAAGACAAAGCAGAGGAAGACCTAAAACCTCCTGGAGTCAGGGAGTATGTTTATATATGAAGGAGAAACATCTACAACCAGGAGATTGGATGGATCGACAAAATTGGCTATTAGGAATCGGACGATGTCAAAGACATTAATCAACCGATTATAAATCTATCTAATAATAATAATAATAATAATAATAATAATAATAATAATAATAATAATAATAATAATAATAATAATAATAATAATTAATATTACAGTATAGTTATTTAGGTTGGTAACCTAGAAATTTAGGAAATTTAACTTTCCATCATGGTCGCCATTGCTGTAAGTACGACAGAACGCACTATGGCGCAAAAAAATTATATACGCAAATCGAGAGAAGTAAGTACATTACTATATAGTTGCGAACTTATTTGCTGGCCCTCGCTGAAGCTCTGGCTCAAACACACCCTCAACTATAGTATAGCTGGCTTAACTTGGCAGAGAGAGATGGAGATACAAGGGTAGATCGTTGATCGCTTTAGTCCAGATACAAAAGAAAGAACCCACACTGTTGTCAGTTTTCCTCTTCCCCTTTGCCCCTAAAAACATCTGGTGAAGAAACACCGTCAACACTGGTGCGAGTGAGAGATGAGTACAGTTGTCTCATTCTACAAATCTCTCGTAAAGTTAATAATACATATGAAAGGTTCACCCGAATGGGTATTATTCTTTGCTATATTCGGAGATCGATTTTGTTCTTTCACGGCACTCGGTGATATGATATTGGTTACATCTCTGTCCGCACAATTCACATACACATTGGTCATTCGGGGTGTGGAATGTCTTGTTCTTGCATAATTTGTGGTGGAAGCCGTGAATGGCTAGTCTTGTAATGGTGTGTCTCTGCTCCTGATTCTCTTTGGTCGAGTTGCGATCGATCATTGCAGTCGTCCCATAGAAGTCGATATCTACCTCCGCTCTTTTCATTCTTCTCACTTCTAGTAGAGTTAACAAAAGCATATTAAATATACATGGAGCATATAATTTATAACACCGATTGTTTTAAATAAAATAAGAAATGCGCACAACGTGCAAAGAAGATTCTTTTAGTCACTGCAGAGTTTCAGCAAATATTCTGATCTCATCCTACAGTTTAACACATGATATTTCTCACACTGTTCGCCACATCTTGAATACACGCAGAGAGACTTATATAGTCCACATACGAAGAGAATGAAAGCACGGGACGAAGGAGGGCAAGGGGAATTGCAAGCGATACAATGGCATACTACCTGAGAATAAAGGAACACTCATGACTAGAGCTAGGAATTTTAGGTGCAAAATTTTGGTGAAAAAGGTGCAAAAAAGGTGCTTTAATTTAGCAGAAAAGGTGCAAAAAAAGGTGCAATTTTTTTAAAATAGAAGGTGCAAATTTCCCATGTGAATTATCATTAAAGAGTACCAAAACCAGTTACATCAAGTAACTCACGACACAAAATTCAGTCATGTTGTCATATATTAAAAAGTCTGAGTAGGACAAGTCCCAGAACATTATGTTATTGAAATCACAAGTCCAGAAAACTGTTAAAGCAGATATTATTCAACAACTCAAATGTTTAGAACATATCTAAAAAAGTTCAATATCTCAACTGTCTATCAGTGGTTTCGTCTAATGTAAAATATACTGGTTTTCACCTTCTACTTGACTGATCTGTTTTAATTTTTCTTCATACAGAGGTTGAAGGTATGATTTTCATCTGGGACAGACTTCCCAGTATATTTCTCCAAATATGCTTTCATAATAGGGTTGTTAAGTTTGGAAAGAGGAATACCACATGCCACAAATGTCTTTGCTGTATCATTAAAAAAATATTTTTTATTTATTAAACTTGAAGAAGGCAGTGCCTCGCCAATAAACTGTTGTCACAATACACATTTACTGCTTTGTAGTTCCTTATTTTTCGTGTTTTGCACTACCTATATGCTGCATAACACGATTGTGTTGGTGTTTTTCATCAATTGTTATTGAAATATCACAAAGAATGCACCTCATAACAGATCTGTCACTCTGAATTCCATCTGCACTAAACTGTTTTACAAAATCATGTAGTTTGTAGGAGTTCACATTCGGTTTTGGCATACTGTATACTGGTCACTCAGGAAAATAGCAGACCGCACAAGTCAAATATTATTTTGAACTGAAACATTTGTTTATGCACTCAACAATCTCCCTTGCTTAAACAATAGCTTTCGCATAACTGTGGTGCAAGAAGGTGCGAACTAATTTAAAAGGAACAGCCTAACGGGACTGCACTAAAGTGGAAGTAATGTGATGTGGACTGATACCACACATCGTTACCAACCCTTGAAAGTGTATTTGAAGAAATGTAAAAAAAATACACATTATTTTGGGAATACAATGCTGCTAAGAGACAAAAAAAGGTTTAAAAAAGTGCAAAATGTGCTTGCATTGATAAAAAAAGGTGCAAAAAAGTGCTAGCATTGAAAAAATGTGCAAAAAGGTGCAACTAAAACACATTTAGGGGCATTTATTTAATGTTTTCTTTGCAAGACAAGCTAATTTGAGCATTATAGTAACAAAATAATATTAAGGTGCAGCACCTAAAATTCCTAGCTCTACTCATGACGTATGAAATACCTACTGCTTTCATTCACTTCGTCTGTGGACAATAGTAATACTACTGTACTTACTTCCCTTGTTATGTACATAACTATTTTTCATTTGTGAATTAACTTTTGGGCCACGTAATTCTAATCTAAGAACGGAAATATGATAAATTTGCATTTCAACAGATGAGGAAATTATTTAAACCAATTTTGATGACGTGATATAATTTTACTTTCTCACATTTTTTGCACTTCACACGTCCTTAATTAACAGGTTTCCCATACTAGTGAGTGCTCATTGTTGTAACAATGAACAGCTCCATTTCCTCACATGACTTAAACACACAATCTTCATCTTTCAAACCGATTATAATATTTGTAAACCAACCTCTCTATTCACACACTCAAATCATGTCTTTACCAACTTTTTTCTGTCTAATACATTCCTTTTTACGCGCTTTATATTAGCTTGACCTGTATCTCTCCATATAAGTAACGGAAACTTTGAACACGATTTTCACCCACTTAAAAACATTCGATCACTTGAAACTTTGTATACTTGTAAAGGACCAATGACAATACAATAATTTCATTTTTTTTTCTAAAATCCTCGCCAGAATCATCAAAAAATAAAAACCGGTATCACACTTCAGAGAATGATGCAGATGAACATGTTAAGCTGCATGATGAGTTGACATTTTTGTCAGTCAGTCACACATACTTTGGTAGATAATAAATAGTGTCTAAGAGATCGTAGAACTGTCCATTCCCTATCCCTTCTCTATAAAATACTTCACACACCATCGCCTAATTATTTATCACGCCGGTTCATCAGACTATCCGACCCACATTATCTTGACACTCGATCCCATCAGCACATTGTCCTTTATATCCCGCCTCATCACACTGTATATTATTCATTATCTTTTACGGTGTCACTTACCAAAACATGGAATTCCCTTCCACCCTATGTCAGAGACTGTCAAACTATAACATCCTTCAAAAACAAACTAAAGAATTATTTAATAACAAACTAACTTATACACCTCACTGATAGTATTCTTTTAGCAATATTAATATATTTAATTATTTATGTAAATAATATTAAGAATAACAAATATTTTTTTTTTGTTTGTTTTAAATATTGTATAATCGTAAAATTAGTTTTCTATATCTCACTATTTTCCTGTTTTTTATATACACTAGACAGGGACAATTTAATATGTCTTGCTTGTATACATTTTATTATTAGTTTTAGTCTTAATTTTAACTAATATTAACTGGTTGCATTATAGATCGTAATATGGCTTGTAGGAAAGCCAGAAGGAAAACGCCCAGTTGGTAGACCAAGAATGAGGTGGGAGAACAACATTAACTATGATTTGAGGGAAGTAGATTATACAGGGAATGATTGGAAAGCATTAGCTCAGGATAGGGATGTATGGAGAGCTTATGTCCGTGCGGCCATGAACCTACGGGTTCGATAGTGCCAGTGAGTAAGTAAGTAAGTAAGTAAGTAATATGTATATTAGATATTATCTTTTGATCAAATTTTTACTTAGTGTTTAATATATGAGTTAATTAAGATTGTTATATTCTTATGTAATATATGTTTGTCCTGGTGAGTGGAAGAGAATGCCACATGGCCTTAACTCCACCAGGCTAAATAAATCTTAAATCTTAAATCTTAAAAAAAAATAGTACTGTTTTCTTCAAAACTTGTATATTTAAGTAGTCATAACCACACACTATTCTTCTATCATATCACGTAGATAACACCCCTAATTTCAATCAATTGTAATATTTATGCAACCATTTTGCTGCAAAAGTGCATTGTAAATGTCAGTCAGTCACATATGGAATTGCTCATATATAAATGAATGAATGTGAGTCTGCCTGTCCTTTATAGACTTCTAAATCATTCAACCGATCTTCGTGAAAATTTGTATATACAGGGTTTCAGATGCGGCGAGTGTTTAGCTGTTATATGTTATGTCCTAAAATCATTAGGTGTAAGAGTTCGCCTGATACGAAAATTTAAAAATCGCTCTAGCGATCGTAATTTTCGATATTTCACAACAAAACTCGGAATATCCTATTAAAATAAACCGAGGTGTGTACTACCCAAAAATCAGCAAAATCTGACCTTTAGAAGTGGAAGTTTACTTAAAATCCGAAATTAAAAAAATGCCTAAACGACTGAACCGATTTTGATATATATATATATATTTTTTTTTTTGCCCTTCTCTGGATTTTTAGATTCACAATTGGATTCTCTAAAACCATTAGGTGTAGTAATTCACATGAAGTGAAAATTTAAAAATCGCTCTAGCGGTCACAATTGCCGATATTTCACAACGAAACTCTGTATATCATATTAAAATAAACCGAGGTAGATATTTTCCAAAAGTGAGCGAAATCAGACAATTAGAAGTGGAATCTTACTTGAAATCCGAAATTAAAAACTGTATAAACGACTGGACCAATTTTGAGAAAATGTTGTACTTGTGTTTAGGTGGGCCCCTGGATGTTTTGGATTCGCAATTGGATCCGGTACGTGGAGCTACGATCGAGTAATAGGATTTTTTTAAATGTCAGATGTATAGTCATCTACATTACCGACATATTCCGCGCGACAGCAATGTGACGTCATACTGCACGCTTCTTGAGCCACAACAGAAGGCAGTGAGGAGTTTTCTTGCGAAATTATTAATTAGTGAACGTTGTGGTACAAAAAGTAACTTACTTTTTCTTAACAACCGGTCATAACACGAGAATCAAACGTTCGGGCAAGACATCATCTGCTCTATTCAATAAAACATATAAACAATTACATTTGTATGGACATGGACGACGAATGCAAGAAGAAAAGTTACACAGAAAAACATTGGTATGGTGTCCACCTGAAAAAAATGGAGGGGGGAAGACATCCAAACTCGTGGATGCAAGAAATAAGAACTGGAATAAGAGCTGTAAACATAGAAAAAATGTATGTAAATAAAAAAGTATTAATTAAATTCTTTACGATGTTCCATTACATCGAAATTAGCTACAAGAAAGAATCATAAATGGTACAACATATCTCATTTGCATTACCAATGTCATTTACAGTTAATAAAAAGCCCGTAACTTGAGTAAGGTAACATGGCATGGCTTCCTCGATGCTTTTCTATAAAACTTGCTAAGAAAAAGACTATGTGAGCGTGACCTAGTTGCAAGGTTGGCAACACTGCACGTTCCCACGGTCTGCACCACGCCTCGAGTGCCCGCTCTCCCCCTTTCAAGCTGGGTAGAGCTAGAGTACTATCCATGACAAAAACATGTGCCTCGCATCGTGGCCGCCGCGGGCGAGGCGACCAGCACGCCCACACACATTTACATTGTTATTCCTCAGAGCTGCCAACCTAACCAACAGGTCGCGCCCATTTCTTCTCTCCTTCACGCGAAATCTCAACATCCTGACAAACTGGCACGCTTCAACAATGCGAGGGATATTTAGAAACAGTCTATTAGTGTATGCTGATGATATAGTATTATTAAGTGATGGTGAGGAAATACTGTAAACCACACGAACATTCTATTAAATAACTAACACTAAAAACCTGGGTCTGGAAGTAGATATAAATAAAACTAAAGGCTAAACTTTACTACGGCTTTTTAAATTACTTCATAAACTCTTGTTAAATGTTATTCTTAGGGTTTCGTTTTTCAAAGTATTTCCCACCCTTTATAATAATTTTTACGTGTTTTCTAACGATTATTTGAATATATTTTTACACGATATTCAACTACATGAAGACGTGGCAGCCATATTGATTTTAACGAATATTCTGTGTTCCAGTGCAGCCAACATAAAGTATGTACTAATTAACTTACACTAAATAAAATCAGTGTGCATTCTTTCACAGGTTAGAGTATTTAAATTGCGTTAGGTTAGCTTTTAGGTTGGTCTTTCATAGGTTAGAGTACTTAAATTGTGTTAGGTTAGCTTTCAGGTTCAAATATCGTGTATAAGTTGGCTGCATCACGTGATCCGCGTAAACCGCTTCGCTTCTGTTTGCGCATGCACATGGCGTATGAATGGAACTTACATTCTTGCTACATATTGTAAAATATTTCCAGATTAAATACACGATTAAACGTAGAAATGCGTTAATAAATTGGAATGGACACAACAAAAATGGCTGTTGGTATATACAAATTGTATCAGGGGAAGAAAAATTTATGAACAAGATGTCGGCTGCTTAGTATGGTCTGGGGAAAAGAAGCTCTTTCAAATGAACGGAAAATCCCAATTATCGCACCAATTTATAAGAAATGAGATAAAATTGATTGCAACAACTACAGGGGCATCTCATGTCTTTCAAATTCGTACAAAAGTCTAACAAATATATTAGTAAGCAGACTTACTCCCTATATTGATGACATTCTAGGAAATCATCAACGTGGACTTAGAAGAAATGGATCTACAACAGATCAGATTGAGGCAGATTTTAGAAAAGAAGTGGGAATATAATGGCAATGTTCATCACCTATATAGACTTAAAAAGGCAATTGATTCAATTAAGAGGGAAAAGTCATATTCCTAAAAAGTTATTCGAATGTGTCTAAGTGTCGCAAAGAGTAGGGTGCATGTAGGCAAACAGTTTTCGGATACTTTTGAAATTCACAATGGGGTAAAGCAAGGAGATGCAAAATCTCCTGTACTATTCAATTTTGTGATTAGAACATTCCATAAAGATAATGAAGGCCTACAACTGAACGGAATTAATAAACTGTTAGCTGATGATGTAGTAATATATACGTAGATTTGATCACGTTACACCATCCCTGGAACAATTGTCATGGCTTCGTCTTCAAGATCGTAGAACCATCCATTCCCTATGCCTTCTCTATAAGATATTACACACATCATTACCTTATTATTTATCACACCGCTTCACTAAACTCTCTGATACACATAACTTATATACCCGATCCCTTGAGCAGTGTCCTTTATATCCCTCCTCATCATACTACCTATTATTCGAAATCTTTCACAGTTTCTCTTGCTAGAACATGGAATTCACTTCCACCCTATGTCAGAGACTGCCAAACTTTACCATCTTTCAGAAATAAATTGAAAATAAAATCACTAACAGAAACAACTCACTAATATTACTTTTTAAGAATTAATAATGCGTTTTTGCATTATTTAATAAAATGGACTTAAGATTTGTTAATATAGTTACCTAATGCCTTGTATAAAAAGCGTAGATTAATTCATTGTAGTTTATTACTTTCTTTGTATTTTTTTTTCTTTTCTTTTTATGTATAGTAGATTCGAGCTGTTATTCCTTTTTTTATTCATTGTATCATTAATTTAATTTTAATTGTATTTAGTTTCATTGTATTATTAGACATTATTTTCATTATTATTCAATATGACAGATAATTAATTGTTCAATGACTATTATTGTAACTTTTTTTTGTATTCATATGTAACATATGTTTGTCCTGTTTAATATGACTATTATTGTAATTTTTTGTATTCATATGTAACATATGCTTGTTCTGGTGAGTGGAAGAGAAGGCCACATGGCCTTAACTCCACCAGGCTAAATAAATCTATTCTATTCTATTCTATTATAATATTAGGCTATAGCGAAGAGATAATAAGGGCCAACGCGCACTCTATTGAATATCACTGAGAAATTGAGACTGGAAGTAAATATCAATCAAACTAAATATAGCCTATGTTCACACATAGAAATACATTATATAATGGAAATGGATAGTTAATGACAAATGAAGGAAATTTTGAAGTGGATGAATTCAAATACCTGGGAACAATATTACAAATAGGAATTAGATACACAAAGAAATTAAACATAAGCTCAATTCTGTAAATGCGTGCTATTATGCATTACAGGGACTCTTGTCGTCCCAATTCCTTTAAAAAACTGAAAATATGTGAAACTATTATTCTCCCAGTTATTTTAAATGGATGCAGACTCTTATTTTAAGGGGGGGGGAACGAAGATTACGAACATTTGAGAACAAAGTTCGTAAGAAAAATTTTGGATCAAAGAGAGATGAACAGACAGGCGAATGAAGAAAACTACATAACAGTGAGGTACATAATGTTTATGGGAAACCATACATAATAACAATGATAATAATAGGCTAAATTATTTATGTATATACAGATTTTTAATATTTACACAATCTTTCTGTGCATAAAGTTTAATTTTTCTTCTCCACTCATCTCTATCCATCCACTCCATGTCCTCCAAGTCCTCTTGTTCTCATCCCCGTTCTTATGTCTTGTATCCACGAGTTCCGAGGTCTTCCTTTCCTTCTTCTTCCAGGTGGACACCATTCCAATGTTTTCCTGGGTAACCTTTCTTCTTGCATTCGTCGTACGTGCCCATACCAATTTAATTGCTTATATCTTATATCATCTATTATTGAATATCTAATATTCATTTTTTCTCGTATGACAGTATTTCTTTCTTCTTCTTTCTTCTAATACTGAACATCTGCTGCTCTCCTCAAGAAATCCATTTCCATCGACGTAAGTTTTCGATCTCTAAGTTTTTGTTGAATTTCCAAACTTCAGCTACATATGTGACGGTACTTCTCACTATCGAATTATATATTTGTAACTTATTTTTTCTGGTTATATGTCTGTCGCATAAGACTCCATTCATCATTGCTGTTAATGCTCTACCTTTATACTGTATATTCTGTTCTTAATATCACTTTCTTGTTTATCATCTATTTTTACTCGCAGATACGAAAATTCTTCACATCCTCTAATATATCCCTTTTGATCTTCTAATATTAAATCGGTTTCGGCTCCACATCCCATACAATTTTTTTTCTAATTTCAAACCCCCAGTTATCGTATTCGTCAAATAAATTTTCTGAACATAAACTCCATATATTCATATTCTTCAGCAATTATTATCTGGTCATCCGCAAATATCATTGTATGGCCTATATATTGTATCTGTTGATCCATCTCCAATTAGTACTCCCATTCCTGAACATTGTTTGCTCCAGTTTGACAGTGCTTTATGTATAAATATCTTAAATAATTTGGGTGATATGTTACAACCTTGACGAAGGCCTTTTGTTACTTTGATTTCTTCTGATACACATTTTCCAATTTTTATTTTAGTTACTGCATTTCTATACACATTTTTATGGCATTAATAATTATTATTATATCGTTTATGGCCATATCTTCTAATGCTTCGCACAACTTTTGTAAAGGTACGGTGTCATATGCCTTTTTTAATTTCCACACATGTGAAATGAACATGTTGGTTGTTATAATTTGTATTTTCAATCAATCGTTTTACCACAAATATATGATCAATTGTATATCTATCAGACCTAAAGCCTATTAGTACTTCATTCTCCTTCTGTTTATAATTTTCTTCCGAATAGCATTTAACAATAACAGTTAAGTCTTGTAGATTGCCATAGACAGGGCATATAGCACGGATGGGGAATGAAAAAGAGGCATAAAAACGACTTATATTTCACGAAGTTGCTGGAGTTATATTATGTGCATACAAAATATGGACTCTTACTTTAAGGGAGAATATACAGAGTGTTGGAGAGTAGAGAGATGTTTTTTGTAGATGTCCCAACCCGGAGACCCGATTGTGGGACTATTACTCCGGAGCGTTTATTTACAAAATTCATCACCACACGTATGAAGAGCATTTTGCATTACCCAGGGTGCACCGCGAGGTGCAATCTTCTGCCTACACCGAAATGCATTTTATGCAATCACCCTGATGAAGAAATGGACGAAGGTCATCTGAACAACTGTATCGCTGTCAAACATGAACATTCTAAGACCCCAAAGTATTGGAGAGCAACACTGCTAATGCCTTCAGGGTTAGATGCAGCACATTAGACAACAACAACAACTTTAAGGGATGACAAAATATGAGTGTTTCATAATAGTACCGTAAAACGGGGTTACTTTGACTCGAGGGGGCTACTTTGACAGAATTGGGGCTTCTTTGACATTTTAAATTTCTTGCGTGTTTTTGGCTATTTTGACAACAATTCAATGGTGTAGACATTTCCTTGAAGGCGCACGAATAATTAAGTTGTTTTAAAAGAGGATGTTAATTGTTGGAGACACATCTGTGTCACTTTCAACAACAATAAATTCCCAGCAAGGATAAAATTGTGATTTTCGGTTTTACAGGGGTAAGGACTGGATTTGTTGTGTAAGATGCAAGCTCTGGGTCTGTGGTATGTGTAACAGAGGATCGAACAATTCTCAATATGAATGTGAAATATGTGAAGATGAGACGTGAAAATCTGTTTTTTTTTTATTTACTACTGTTGTTTCAAAAATGCATGTTTTCTAATTAATTCCTGAATGTCTAACTACAATAATTATATAATTTTTGTGTTCTGATACGTGTCAGAAGTGATAAAGAAATTTAAGTTTATTTTGTCAAATTACAGTTATAAAAACATTTGTAGTAAGGTTGTTTACAATAAAAATATTTATAAAAAGATAAATTGGTGTCAAAGTAGTTCCTACAGTGGGTCTACTTTGAATTATAGTGTCAAGGTAGCCCAAGCACATGGACAAAACAGACCTAAACAAAACTCATTGTCGCCCTGCTAAGTTGTTATTTAAGGAGAACAGTACCAAATAGGATTTGTAGTCTAAGGTTCAACTGGTGCAATAAATCATACATTCAATTTTTTCGGCATAAATTATACGAGTTAGACCTTAAAAACTTTCAAAAATATGTCAAAAGTAGTCCCGTTTTACGGTAGTTGTAAGGAAAAAATTTGAACCGAAGAGAGATGAAGAGACAGGGGTATGGAGGAGACTACATAACAAGAGCTGCTTGGTCTTTATGGAAACCAGATTTAATAAGAACAGTTAAGTTCTGTAGGTTGCAATGTGCAGGTTGTGTGGCACGAATGGGGAATGAAAGAGCGGCATGGAAATTATTGTAGAAAATTCTGAAGGAAACTACCCAATAGGAAGCCAAGATTGAGATGGAGGAAAATTAATCGTGAATTGAGGGAAGTAAATTATACAGGGAATGATTAGAACACTTTAGCTGAGGATAGAGAAGTATGGAGAGCTTATGTCTGCACTATCAGGAACTTAGGATTCCACAGTGATAGTTGCGGAGTTTCTTCGTGACGGACCTTTTTTTTATTTTTTAGAATTGGGAATGTTGTTGGACATTCAAGTCTTTGCTGTAAGTGGAATGAAGTCTTCCCTAGCAATTAACATTCCCCATTTCTTGTTCTACACAAGTATACAGCTCTTCAATGTCTACTCTCCAAGATCTTAACCTTTTCAAGCCAAAATTTCTATTTCTTATTCAAGAAACAAATAGGTTTACATTTTACGTAAATTGGTCCACTTCAAAGCATTTCTCATACTTTGCCTTTATCTTCTTCTTCTTCTTCTTCTCCTCTACATAATCATCCTAGTTTTACACCCTAACTAACTCACTAGCACTATCGAACTCATAGGTTCATGGCCGCATGGACATAGACTCTCCATACATCCCTATACTGAGTTCATGTTTTAAATCAGCCCTGTATAAACTACTGCCCTCAAATCGTGGTTAATGTTATTCTCCGACCTCATTCTTAGCCTAGCTACTGGGAGTTTTCACTCTGGTTTTCATACAAGAATTTCCATGCCATACTTTTCTTCCCCATTCGTGCCACATGTTCTGCCCATCATTGTCTATGAGACATAACTGCTCTTATTATATGTGGTTTCCTATAGTGATCATGAAGTTCACTGTTACGAGGTCTTCTCCAGTCACCTGTCTGTTCATCTATCTTTGGTATAAAAATTTTCCCATGGACTTTATTCTCAAATACTCGTAATCTCCTTTCTTCCCTTAAAGTAAGAGCCCGTGTTTCATATCCATATAATAGTGGTAGAATAACAGTTTTATATATTTTCAATTTAACGTTTTTTAAGAGAAGTTGAGACGACAAAAGTCCCTGTAATGCATAAGAACATTCATTCCCAGAAATGAGCCTATGTTTGATTTCTTTGTGCATCTCATTCCTGTTTGTAATCATTGTTGATAGGGAATTTTAATTCAGCAACTTCAACAGTAAAATAACACTGGTCAACATGATTTTTGTCTCATGAGTACCAATAGTTGTACTTAATGCAGTTTTTTATAGTGTTTTCAAATATGTATTCGGAATTTCTCCATCACCTACAGTTGTTTTATTTCAATTCCAATTAATGGATTTAAATAATTATTTTTAATACACTTTTTTCGTCCATTTGTCCATTGTAAAATAAAACCAAATAAGCTAACTCAGGAGATTTCAGCTATGCTAAAGAGATATCAAGGCAAATGGAATCCTAATATGCTGGCCGATTATTGTTGGACCATCAAGAAGGAAGCTCCACCGGCGAAATATAGCAGAAAATCGTCATTTCTTACTTTCTAGGTGAGTCCGAATGTTCGAATATTGTGTAGTTACGAATGTAGAAAATATTAAAGTGTTTGAAATTATAAATTCCTGTCTCTCGGAAACCTTACGTGATGGAGAAAAACCGATATCATATTTTAATTCAGGAGAAAAAATACTATCAGAATCACATATTTTTCTTTCTGAGACAAAATAAAAGTTTATTTTTTGTTGCTCACTGTCATATGTAACAAATTGGTAATAGAGAAAAATAAAATTTTGATCATGTGCATTACAAGGGATAACTGGATTTTGTAAGAGTTAACCTAAACTCATGGCGCGACAGATCTAGAGGGCATTGACCTACCCATCGGCTGCTGGTATCACATCCACATGGGTTAATCACAGAGGTGGGCAATCAACCGCTGGTATAGGAGTGACATATGGTTATAGCTGTTTTTTTCTACCTGTAGCTGCTACTTATTGTAGCTACACAAATTGCTCACTTTGCTCTGTGAGCACCGATCCTATAGCGATTGAAATTCACCATCATCATCATCATTATCATACTTCACGGATTAGGTCTTTGCCTCTTCCGATCTCACATCTGTTCAGCCCAGCGCTTTCTTGGTCTTCCCACCGATCTCCATCCTACAGTACCATATTTGGTATCCTATCCTCTGTCATTTTTTGCAGATGTTTTATCCAACTGTTCCTGTGTTCTTCTATTTGTTGAAGAAGTGGTTGTACTTTTAGTTTTTCTCTAATATTCTCATTTCTAATATGTTCTTCTCTTGTATAACCTTTCACAGCCCGTAGGAATCTCATTTTCGCTGCTTGAATTTTACTGTTTTCTTTTTCCTTCAGGAGACCCAGGCCTCGCTTCCATACATCGCCACCGGTAGTGCCATCGTTGAATAAAATCTTAGCTGTGTATCCTTTCTTACTTTGTTCCGCAGTGTTCGTCTGATTTTTCCAGAAATTTGTTCAAATTTCTCTATTTTCTGATTTATATCTTGTAACTATATTTAATTAATGATTTCTGAGTAAACAGCTTCATTTTACGTTAAATAGTCCTAACTCTTGATTTCAAAATCCTCTAGATAAATTTGGAAATCACTCGTGGCATTACTTATGAAAATAAAGTTTATAGCACTTCATTTCAAAAAGGGATTCCAAGATGCTTGATCGTGTTAATGACTATATGTTATATTTTTCATCCACTTCAGACGTCTTGTTTATATTAAACATCATTTTTATATTTATCCTGGTAAATATTCAAGTTATTTATGTGCATGATGCTGTTTGATATTCCTGTACTGAAACTTACTTATTCAGGAGATCATTCTAGCTTCCTTTATTTTCCGTCTAGCTTTCATGATTAATAACAATAATGATACTTTCAGTTTAAATCAGAATCATAAACTACTCTACTGTTTTGAGATCTATTATTGATTCATGTTTAAGTGTTTAGGAAAGAAAGATGAACCAATCTTTGCCTCCTATGGGCCCGGGCAAAGGTTTTTGATTAATAACCTCGGATGTTATGAACTCTACGCTAGTATATACAACGGAAACAAAAGACGATCCAATAAATGATACGTACAAATAGTAGCAGTCAGCGTGGTTATATAGATGAGATATAGACACTGCACAAATATAACTATAGAATAAAAAAAATAGAAGAGAAGAATACAGAAAAGCAATATAACATTAAAATAAATACTTGATATAGCCGTCGTCCTCAACTAAACTAAACTTCTGTTTGAGAAACTTCGTCAAGTGGTTAAAACAATGAAGGCCTTTCAAAATCAAGTTTTATCTTCTGCATTCTATTTGGTACGAAACTTGATAAAGCTTCTTAAACAGAAGTTTTATTTAGTTGAGGACGTTTGCTATATCAGGTACCTATATTAATATGTCAACATTATATTGCATAAGTCCACCGCTGTGGTCTCGAGGTAGCGTGCTGCCTTGTCACGCAGAGGGCCCGGGTTCGATCCCCGGTCGGGGCAGTTTTTCTGGGTGAGGTTTTTCCTCACCTGTAAGACAAATGTCAGGAAAACTTTAAGGCCCAAACGGTCCCCGAAATCATATGGCCATCATCCTTATCATTATCATCCTTATCATTATCATTATCATCATCATCCTTCACCGGTGTGGAAAGCAACGGGAAGCTACCTCACCTACACAATTCCCTAGTAAAGCTGCAAGCATAGCATGAAAATGCTATGATTGCAGTGAAGGACATGCCTTCGAGCAGAATTACTATGGATGGATGGATATTGCATAACCTCAACTATTATTTACAATGCATTTTAGAAGAAAAACAAGGTTAAGAAAAAAAAAAAGAAAACACAGAAAATGATAATGGAAGATAAAAAGGAAAATTCAAATCGAACAGGATACTAAAATAAAGAAAAGAAAGGAAGAAAAATAAAAATAAAATTCTAGAAAAATGAAAATATAACAGAAAAATAAAAAAAATAATAATAATAAATCAAAAATACAAGGAAAAGAATAAACAGAAAAAAGGAAAAGATAAAAATATAAAAGGAAGCTGAAAAGAAAAGAAAGAAAAAAGTGACAAAAGAAAAACGTAAATAAAAAACATAAAAGGATAAAAAGTAGGAAACATATATAAAAAAAATAGAAATGAAAAAATACAGAAAGAAAATGAAGAAAAGTACAGTATAACAAAAAAAAATGAAAAATGAGTGTTAATTTCAGTACAGATAAAGTCAATGTGGCACCACTATGCAATACTAATGTTAACCAACATTGACAGCTTCAATAAGAGAAAATAAATTGAAAATAGAAAAATAAAAAAGAAATATTAAGCTACAAATACAAATACAAGAAAAAAGAAAGAAAAAGGCAAAAGAAAAAAGAAAATGAGACATAAAAAATGTATAAAATCGGCAAAAGAAAAACAAAAACAAAAAGGAAAACAGAAAAAAAAGAGATCAAGAAACAAGTGAAAACATAAACAGAAAAAAATAACAATTGGTAAAAGGACAAGAAAAGGAAAAACAAAGAAACAAAATAAGAAACATAAAAGTAAAAACAAATTAAACAAATAAGCATAATGAAAATAAAATGAAAGGAAATAGGAAAAAAATAGAAAAAAAGAAGCAATAGGATAAAATAAAAAATACAAAAAGAAAAGAACACAAAATAAAAAACCAAAAAGGAAACAAAAAGAAATAAAGAAGGGGAAAATATAAAAATCGGTGAAATAAAAGAATAAAAAATAATAAAAAAATGAATTAGGAAGAAAACAAGAAAGTAAAGTAAAGAAACTATAAAAGGGAATAAAAAATAATACCACAAAAAGAGAGATAAAATAGAAATGTAATAAAACAAAAATAAAAAATAAAAAAGTAACGATGCAAGGGAATGAAAAAAAATGCAAATAAAGGAAATGAAAATAAATTATATTTTACCATATGCCTGAAGATTAACATAAAATACATGAGCAAGGTAAAATAAAAATGATAAAATAATACCACAAAAAGAGAGATTAAAATAGGAATGTAATAAAAACAAAAATAAAAAATAAAACAGGAACGATACAATGGAATGAAAAAATGCAAATAAAGGAAAGAAAAATAAATTATGTCATATGCCTAAAGATTAACATAAAATACATGAGCAATAGAATATTCTGAAATTTACAAATATATTGATTTCTTCCACTGACATCATCTCAATCTTAATTTCGGTAAACACTACATTACAGACTGCCAATATAATTAATTACTTTATTTGCATTAACTCAGTAATTTCACGTTATAAATAACACACACAGACAGGTTGGATGCCAATAACTTATAACCGGTTTCCAAGCCAACCGGATCAGCATGCAACCATAGGAAAACCTGGGACAAGGAATTATTTGAACTTCTTTTATTCTATTTAACACTTTCTCTAGCATTCAATACTGCTCCATATATAGTTGAACACACAGTCCTTTGTAACTAACTCACTTGCACTATGGAACCGCACAAGCTCTCCATACATCCATATTTTGAGTTAATGCTTTCCAATCATCTGCCGTATAATTTATCATAAGTAATGCCATGAGTGTAGCCTCTGCTTTGTTAGATAAATGTAAGTAACTAAATTAACCCGTGACTAGTCGGTTTTTTTTATTTGTCCACTGTTTCTCACTTCTAAAAAATAGTCATTTCTATAGGACATATAATGGCACTTCAAATCTCATTTCGACAACAAATACTCAACTATTAATTAAATAAAAATAAAACGTAGTTTTATTTGATTTTCATATTTATTATATAATTCAGTGACAGCTGTTTCGGTACACTGTACACTGTACACTGTTTAATTAATAAATATGGATTTTCATCAAGTAAACACCAACTCAATTGATTATTAAATACTTAACTGCTTCTTTTCCTGGGCCCTTCAATTGCCACATTACTTAGGAAATGAGTAAAATGGGTTAGGAACAGATGATGAAATATACACTAGGGTTGAATGAGTGTGAATTTGATTGCAGAGTTGAAATCGTGTAAAGAAACATAATGAGACGTGAGACAAAAGTTTTAATTACAATCTCACCTTAATAAAGACATTAAGCAACTGCTCTCTCAATTCACGAGTGAACAAAAACTCTGCAACTCATCAACTTTGTTCTCTTCTTACAACTACCATATATTCTACCGGTTGCATGCCTTACAAGCTGCTAAAATTAAAAACATTTTTAATGTTTGCAACCTACATTTTGGTGAAAAGGCATACAACTCAAAGTTTGTTCTTTTTTATGCTGATGATGTAGTATTATTAGGTGATAGCGAGGAGACACTACATCGTTGTGCATTGGAAAAGTCTTAAATACGTGGGCTGTAACAAAAATAGTGGCAACACTGCTGTAGAAGTGAAACCAGACGGAGTTAATTATTGTAACTTCTGTTACATGTTTATATATATATTCCACCGCTGTGGTCTCGAGGTAGCGTGCTGCCTTGTCACGCAGTGGGCCCGGGTTCGATCCCCGGTCGGGGCAGTTTTTCTGGGTGAGGTTTTTATCGGGGGTTTTCCTCACCTGTAAGACAAATGTCAGGAAAACTTTAAGGTCCAAACGGTTCCCGAAATCATATGGCCATCATCATCATCCTTATCATCATCATCATCATCCTTCACCGGTGTGGAAAGCAACGGGAAGCTACCACACCTGCAATTCTCTAGTAAAGCTGCAAGCATAGCATGAAAATGCTATGATTGCACTGAAAGACCTGCCTTCGGGCAGAATTACTATGGATGGATATATATGGTATGATAAAAATAAATGCCTGGACATTTATATATATATCCGGGTTCGAATCCCGTCCAGGCATTTATTTTACTTATCATACCATATATATATATCCATCCATAGTAATTCTGCCCGAAGGCAGGTCTTTCACTGCAATATTGTCAGCATGTTCCATTACAAAGAAAGTAATATTATATGCTTTAATTTACAAAATTATATACATAAAATTATTTACAAAAAAATATTTTTTCATTAATGTTCTATGGCCAATTGTATTTTTTATCTATTTGCTCCACTCGTTGAATTGGCTTTGTTTTGCTCTATAATCTGTGTAAATCTATGGAATTGTTGAATGAGATTAATTCAACTGTGTACTCCTGAACTAGTCTTACTCTATCGAATGTCCATTTACCAAATTTGTTAATCATATTGTTCTTAAATAACTGTTTTTCTGTTTCTACTTTTGTACATTCAAACAATGGATAATCTATCGTTTGTTCTTAGTTTCCTCATGTACACAAGGGACTGTCTATTATTTTAAAACGGTAGGTAATAACTGGTTATTTTCCCTGTTAAAAAAGTAGTTATTTTTCCAGTTAAAGGTAAGTTTAATTTTATTTTTCCAGTTAAAGGTAAGTTTAATTTCAAACTTTCCTTCACACTAGGTAAAAAGGATTTTGTCACTGCACCTTTTGTAGTGTTTTTCCATTTACTTTCCCACTTATTTACACTTATTGATTGCAATTTATTTAAAACTACACTGGCTGGTTTACGGTCGTAACACACTGGACGTTCTCTGTTCCCTGCTGCATGTTTAGAATTTAGAATTTAGAATAGATTTATTTAGCCTGGTGGAGTTAAGGCCATGTGGCCTTCTCTTCCACTCACCAGAACAAACATATGTTACATATGAATACAAAAAAATTACAATAATAGTCATATTAAACAGGACAAACATGTTACATATGAATACAAAAAAAATACAATAATAGACATTGAACAATTAATTATCTGTCATATTGAATAATAATGAAAATAATGTCTAATAATACAATGAAACTAAATACAATTAAAATTAAATTAATGATACAATGAATAAAAAAAGGGAATAACAGCTCGAATCTACTATACATAAAAAGAAAAGAAAAAAATACAAAGAAAGTAATAAACTACAATGAATTAATCTACGCTTTTTATACAAGGCATTAGGTAATCTATCAGCTCTCTCGTTGCCATCATTCCCGCTGTGTTTGCTTGACCCATGTGTAGTGAATTTTCCAATTCTGACCTATCTTAGAGTAAGTGGACCCGTCCGTACGTCTCAAAGCGCATGAGCTATGGAGAGAGATGTTTGTCTCCTCTGAATTGCCGCTCTAAGCTGTTGTGTTTCGCTATGTTTATAAAGCAGAAATAGCGATCTTAGTTGAAACTGTAATTTACACAGTAGTATAAGGTGTGTAGATATTGTTGGCTGATAGCAGAGAAGACACTGAATGGAGGGCCACAACCGCACACTCTATTGAGTAACACTAAGAAATTGTGACTGGAAGAACTCTTAAAAACTAAATGCCTGGTCCACACATAGAAATGCATGTTAGTCTCTAAACGAGAAATGGATAGTTGGTATGACAAATCAGTGAGAATTTCTTGAAGAATCGACTGAATTCAAATACCCCGGGACATAATTAAACACATAAGAGCTGGGATCTGCAGAGAGGAAAATTAAACAACGGCTGAAGTCAGGAAACGCTTGTTATTATGCTTTGCGGGGGGATGAATACTATGTGACAATATTCTCTATTTTCCACACCATTTATTAGATAGAACTATCAGCATGTTTATGCATGCTTAATCACATGTTGGTATAACTAATAAAATGTCTAAATTTCATTTCTGTAGCATCAATAGTTTTTAAATTATTCAGATTTTAGTTTTAACAAAAGACACTTTTTTAAAATATATCTCCTTTGTCATGTCTGAGGTGAAATGTTTAACCCTTAAATTACAAGACACTTATTTCTCGTATTAGTTATTTAAATGTGGCGGACCGCAGTGAAAACGAATTGCTGCGTAAATGTTATTATTAGGTATATCGTGAAATTCTAAAAACAGTAGTCATCTTTTCTCGTTAGTTTTCATCTCCTTTTATTAAAATTATAAAATGAATCAAACTAATTAATGTATCTTTTAGGACACATTTTTAATTGAAGGGTTAAAAAAATATATTTAGATTCTATAAGATGTGTGTAACATACTGAATTTAAAATTTTAATTAGTTTCCTAAGATAGATAAAAAAATTAATGTATTCGACAATTTTTTTTAATATTTTTGTATTTTCATAAATTCTTAATAAATAAAAATTATGACTACCTCATTTCATTAATTAGACTTTTCAGAATATCCTGTACCAATTTCAAACCCATATCGTAAATTTATAGGAGAAGATAGATTTTGAACTTAACAAAATGCGCTTAATACAGAAATATGAAAACAATAATTTTAAAGTTTTCATGCATGTTAAGGACAGTAATTTGAAAATAAACTATAACAAAGTCTGATCAGGTCCCAGGACAATTTAGAATGACAGAAAATACTAAACTTGACAGACCAGGAAGGCAATACCTAAAAACTACAATATTATCATTGTAGGCAAAGCCCCTATAATTGGGATTTAAATAGTGCAGCCATTTAAATATGAGGTCATTACACTATGTTCTAAGTGTCATAGGTTCATAAAACTTTGACAATATGTAAAGAAAAGTACATATTTGTTTCCTTCAGCAAACAAAAATTGTGATTCTTAACTAAAAATTATCAATTTTCACCCAGTGCGTCCACCTTAAAGGGACTCTTGTCCAAACTCCTCCTAAACAATATCAAACTGAAAATAATGTATTATTCCATATTTTGAGAATCTTTAGTCCATATGTATGTAAATATTTTCATTACAGATGAATTCTAGCACTGTTCATGATGATGGTTATATTGGATTAAACTTTAAATCTTAAAATCACATTGTCATAAACTGATAGTTATGCCCTTTTTCGAGGGAGCTGCTGAATTAATAAAAAGAGTGTTGGATAGTAGTTGTGCTCTAAATGCCAGTCTCATCCCACATGGCTGTCGAGAATGTCAACATCCTGTCTTCGCACAAGTGTGTGCCAAGTTTTTCTTTCACAAAAACACAGCTCCTTATTTGGTCAACACACAACATTATCTGTATCGACACAATGGCAAACTCGTACTTGTTTCTGCACATATTTATGTATAACACTGTGTCCGACAAACACTGTACCTTCTACAACAAAACACTGTCTGTTCTTTTCTTGATTCAAGATTTTTAAAATGCATTAAGATACTCCTTCAGGTCACTATAAACAAAACATATATAAAATTAGTACCAGATATGCTCGGTCGTCCTGAACTCTCAGCAGTATAAATTGTGTAGGTCTCTGCAAACTACAATCAGAAGATGAAATATGTATTCGAAAGGCCTCTTACAAAATTGATACTGTTGATACGTAATTGAGATCGACTGAGAAAATCAGGTACTAATTTGATATTGTTGTTATTGTTATTATTATTATTATTATTATTATTATTACCGATACCGATTGAGGGTCTTTCCACTTTTCAGCGGTTGCCCTTTTACCAGCCGGCTGCTGGCCATTCACATCCACATGTGTCAATCACAGAGGTAGATGATCAACAGCCAGTGTAGGGGTGACATGTGGTTAGCATGTCGAATCCCCCAGCCGTTATAGCTGGTTCCTCAACCTGGAGCCGCTACTTATTGTAGCTACCCAATTGCCTCACGATGCTGGGTGGGCACCGGTCCCATACTGGCCGAAATACCATGAGAAAATTACTTCCCCCATGGAGACTCGAACCAGCGCAAGTCCCGTAGCTCTGCGCCAAGACTTCCTACCTTAACCGCTCGGCTACGGCGCGGGACCTTTTATATTATTATTATTATTATTATTATTATTATTATTATTATTATTATTATTATTATTATTATTATTATTATTATTATGCATGTAATATAAATTTCAACAATGGTGAAGAACTAAAACCTAGTATTGAATGCAATTTTTTAGGAACAAAATTAGACCATTCAGGCGATAACACAGTGGAAATTAAAAATAAAACCGCACAAAGAAAACAAAGAATAAATGTTTTAAACTCTGTTTGGTGGAGCAACAATATTACAAAAAATAGACAATTACAAATATATCAAACCATAATTCAGAGCATTTTAACATATGGTGCTGAAGTCTGGCAAATTCCTACCAGGGAAATGAAAAGAATTTTAAGTACAGAAATGGATGTTTTAAGAAGATCAGCTGGAAAATCTAGAATGGATAGAATACGAAATAAAGAAATAAGGGAAATTATGAGTGTAGAAGAGGAGCCGGACATCATACACAGTATAGAAAACAAAAGATTACAGTGGTATGGCCATGTCAAAAGAATGCCAGAACAAAGATTGCCTAATATTGTTATGGAATGGATCCCAATGGAAAGGAGGAAGACCGAAGAAAACTTGGATAGAAGGGGTACAAGCAGCTATGAATATCAGAGGAATGGAGGAAGATCAATGGATGGAGAGAGAGGAATGGCGTTTGGTTTCCGGAAGACGGCGGCAGCTGCCATGATACCGGATGATGATGATGATGCATGTAAAACCCTTGCACTGCGTTGGAAATTCAAGCTTGTAATTTGGGAACCCTTTATAAGAAGGAAAACTGCCAAGACGGAAATATATTTAAGGAACCGTCATGTCCCTTCATAGACAGGTTTTATTGTATGTTTAAACTAAACATACCACATTTTATTTATTTAGGCGTAGCAATGCACGCCGGGTATTGACCAGTATAATAATAAAGTGTTGTGAACAATACACATATTTGTAGATTAAAATAACTGAGAAAGGGAATCAATGAAGATGATAATTAGAGACCGGATGTTAGGGAAAACGCCTATAGTTATTTATTATAGATATTGTAAAAGTATGCTTGTGTTCAAGTATTCGAACACAAGCATACATTTTTCTTATATATGTAGTATTCTCAATTCACACAAGAGGTAGTAGGAATTTGTTCCAACGCCATCTAGTGGCTAACATAACAGTTAAGCAATTTTTAAAGAGAATATTTACTTTATAGCAGCAACGCTTGTATATTTAGATGTTATAACTATATTTTTGCCCTCCATGGTATCTTTACCTCGTCGTGGTGGAGTGGCTTGCGTGCTTAAATGATCCTGAGAGCTATGCCGGCGGTAGCATTGCTGCCGACAGGGTTACCCATGCCGTACTGGTCGAAGGTGATAAGCCAGACGAAAAAAGTACCTTGGTCGAAAGTGTGACGATCTTTCACCGTAAAAATACAACTGTCAAGAAATGCGGACATGGGTTCTACTGGGGTAAAATTTTCCGGAGGTCAAATAGTCCCCCATTCGGTTCTCCGGGCGGGGACTACTTCAGGGAACCCATGCCAAAGTATTGGTAGACCAAGAATGAGGTGGGAGAATAACATTAACTATGATTTGAGGAAAGTAGATTGTACAGGGAATGATTGGAAAGAATTAGCTCAGGATAGGAATGTATGGAGAGCTTATGTCCGCGCGGCCATGAACCTACGGGTTCGATAGTGCCAGTGAGTAAGTAAGTAAGTAAGTAAGTAAAAGTGACTTCATATAAGATCATACCAACGTCCCTAGAGTTGTTTTCCATGAAGTTCATTTTGCCTATAAATGCCTATTTCAGCTTACAATGCCTATTTCCCATTTTTTCTCCAAATTATCTAGTATTTCAATTAAGTTAATTGAAATGGACAAACTTCATGACACATATCATTGCATAGAAACCTTTAATTGACTGGCAATATTATTTTTGATGTTGGTAACACTGAATTCAGTCTGTAGTCCTCGTTCACAGACAGCTGCTTCAAAGACAAAGTTGCTCTACCATCTTTAGAATAGTTGTTTCACGATGCCTAAAGAACGGACAAGAGTAAAACAGTAAAAGACAAACTGACCAATTTCGTGAAAGAATTTGGTGCGGAAATGTTCTCAAGTGACATTGTTTTGCAAAGTGTGTAAAATTTCAGTGAATTGCGCGAAGAAGTGTCATGTTTCGCAGCACGTACACACTGCAAAACACGTATGCTCTTTGTAAAAAGGCAAAACAAGTTCCAAAATCATCTCTGATATCTTCGTATGCTATTGATAGCAGATGTTTATGATCTTTACATACTTACTTACTTACTCACTGGCACTATCGAACCCGTAGGTTCATGGCCGCGCGGACATAAGCTCTCCATACATCCCTATCCTGAGCTAATGCTTTCCAATCATTTCCTGTATAATCTACTTTCCTCAAATCATAGTTAATGTTGTTCTCCCACCTCATTCTTGGCCTACCAACTGGGCGTTTTCTTTCTGGCTTTCCTACAAGAAGTTTCCATGCACGTCTTTCATTCCCCATATGCGCAACATGTCCTGCCCATCGCAGTCTACGGGACTTAACTGTTCTTATTATATCTGGCTTCCTATAAAGACCATGTAGTTCATTGTTATGTAGTCTTCTCCATTCACCTGTCTGTTCATCTCTCTTTGGTCCAAAAATTTTCCTAAGAACTTTATTCTCAAATACTCGTAATCTCCTTACCTCCCTTAAAGTAAGAGTCCATGTTTCGCACCCATATAATATAACTGGTAGAATCAGGCTGTAAAATTTTATGTTGTAGTCCATTTTTTGTAAGAGCCTATTTTGAATTTTTAGTGCCTATATTAATGATTTTAGTGCCTTTTTGCCTGCCTATTTTGAACTTTTTAAGTGCCTAACATCCGGACTCTAATGATAATTAAAAAATTAATGAAAGCAGAACATCAATGACATCATTAAACAGTATTTTACAGGACAAATACATAAAAATGTGAACATTTATAATTCAAGTGTCAAAAATAGAAACGGTATGGGAGTTATGTATATGTGGTACAAGTTGAAGGGGCCTATTTAATACAAGTTTGATTTGGAAGTAGCCTCTCACACACAAGAGCTGCGTCCAAAATGTAGGGCGCGGTTTTTTAACATCTGTCACTCCAGTGGTCTACATTACATCCCGTGAGAAATATTCAAATTAATTTTTAACAACCTTCATATTGCATTTCTAGCGCTGGTGTACAGTATAATAATCACCATCAACAACAACAAGAATTAAACCTAATGGCCTGTTTCGATCTCATTATAGGTCGAATTGGTCCTCCCATCTCTTCAATGGGCTTCCCAACATTCTTCTCCCTTTTGGTTAATAATTATACATTCTTCTTGGTATTATTATACTGTTCATTCATTCGTAATACGTGCTGAAGATAAGCATTTTGATAATATTTTATTCTTTCACAAAGATTAAATATATTAAGTTCTGTTCTTATATCTTCGTTTTTCTTTTTATCGGTCCTTTGGTATTCTGCTATTGCTCTCAACATCTTCATTTCAACAGCCTCTATTTGTTTACTATCTGCCTTTGTTAATGTCCAGATTTCACATCCATAGATAAGAGATGGAACTGCCAATACTTTGTAAAACTTCAAAATAGTTTATTTTCTAGTCTTATTCAATAAAGTGCGTTTAATTGTGCCACGTAGATAATTGAATCGTTGTATTTTAGTGTGTTTATCTAAATTTCTGTCATTGCCTAAATTACATCTCAAATAATTAAAATTCTGAACTTGGTCAATAAATACATTGTTTATCATTATTTTTGTTCTTATTGCACATTTTCCTTTCAGAGCTAATATTTTTGTTTTAGATGTAGATATTCTTAAATTGTATTTTAGAGAGATATTATTTAAAGTATAAAGGAATTGTTGTAAAGCATTTTCTGATGCTGTCATTATTACTTGATCGTCTGCAAAAAGCAGAGTTGTCAATACACTATTTATATTAATTTGTTCTTGCCATTAATAATAATAGCTTTATTTTACCTGGCGGAGTTAAGGTCTGCCACTCAACCTGGTTTAAAAAGCTTACAAAAAATAGTATTACATGTAAATTACAATAAACGTAAACGATTACATGTTATAAATACAATACAATTATTATTTATAATGTATTTTGATTTACTCTAGATTTAACGAATTAAATATAATATGTACAAGATATATAAAAAACGAAACAATTATTGACATAATATAAATTTAAATAAATAGACAGAAACTAATTATTAGACAACAGTTAACTGTGAAGTGTGACTTAAAAGTGTCAAGTGTGCGGCAACCCCTGATATATTGAGGAAGGAAATTCCAGGAGCGGGCAGAGGCTACTGTGAAGGAAGTATGATAAGAGTAAGTGCTATGAAGAGCGGTTGTTAGCAGACTGTTATCTTGTGACCTAGTGACAATATTATCAATTATATTATCAGTAGGCATATTAACAATAATTAAAGAGAGGTTCAATTCTGGAAATGCGTGCTATTATGCTTTACAGGGACTCTTGATGTCCCAACTCCTTTCATAAAACGTTAAACTGAAAATGTATAAAATTGTTATTCCCCAGTTATATTATATGGATGCAAAACATGGATTCTTACTTTAAGGGAGGAAAGGACATTATGAGCATTTGAGAATAAAGTTCTTAGGAATATTTTTCGACCAGAGAGAGATGAACAGACAGGTGAATGGAGAAAACTAAACACTGAGCTACATGATCTTTATAGGAAGGCAGATAAAATAAGAAGAGTTTAAGTCTCGTAGACTGCGATGGGCAGGACATGTGGCAGGAATTGGGAATGAAATAGGTGCATGGAAGCTACTTGTGGGAAAACCAAAGGGAAAACGCCCAGTTGGTAGACCAAGAATGAGGTGAGAGAATACCATTACCTATGATTTGAGGGAAGTGAATTAAACAGGGGATGATTAGAAAACATTAGCTCGGGATAGGGATGTATGGAGAGCGTATTTTCGCATGCCATGAAGCTACGGATTCGATAGAGCCAGTGAGTTGGTTAGTCAATTAGTTATATATTTTAGGAGAACCAGAAGGTAAGCGAGTAGAATCAGGCAGAAGAAAAAAGTAAAAATTAAAGAAGATGAATAATACAGGTAATGATAAGAAAATATTAACTTAGCATCGTGAAGGTCAAAAGTCAAAAACAAAACAAGATGGACAACACGGAATGCGGCTAGTTTTGCAGCTACTGTGTTGCCAGCCAGCTTCCAGAAGAAGCTGACAAGGTGACGAAGGCAGAGTACAATAACCCCAAAATTGAATATGTATTGCCGAAGCAGGCACAATTTTATATAAAACACTAATGCAATGATTTGTGCCATTACTGAGGACTGGTAGCTGTATAAGGCTCCGTTAAATAGGCTCCGTTTTACCTTTTTTACGTAAGGGGTGTATGGACAGCTTATATCCATAGTGTTAGTTACTCAGGAAAAGATACAGCGTGATCCAAAATTATTTTAGACAATCAAAGTATGGAACATGTGTCTAGTTTCAAATATTTGGGCTGCGATATTAGATTCAATATGGAAAGAGCTGCCGTAAAACGGTGCTACTTTGACATATTTTTGAAGGTTTTTAAGGTCTAACTCGTATGATTTATGCCGAAAAAATTGAATGTATGATTTATTGTGCCAATTGAACCTTAGACTACAAATCCCATTTGGTACTGTTCTCCTCAAATAAAAACTTAGTAGGACAACAATGAGTTTTGTTTAGGTCTGTTTTGCCCATGTGCTGGGGCTACTTTGACATCACACTTGTTTTCACTATAATTCAAAGTGACCCACTGTATGTACTACTTTGACACCAATTTATCTTTTTATAAATATTTTTATTGTAAACAACCTCACTTCAAATGTTTTTATAACTGTAATTTGACAAAATAAACTTAAACTTCTTTATCAATTCTGACGCGCAACAGAACACAAAAATTATATAATTATTGTAGTTAGACAATCAGGAATTAATTAGAAAACATGCATTTTTTGAAACAACAGTAGAAAAAAAACAGATTTTCACATCTCATCTTCACATAGTTCACATTCATATTGAGAACTGTTCGATCCTCTGTTACACATACCACAGACCCAGAGCTTGCATCTTACACAACAAATCCAGACCTTACCCCTGTAAAATCGAAAATCGCAATTTTATCCTTGCTGGGAATTCATTGTTGTTGAAAGTGACACAGATGTGTCTCCAACCAATTAACATCCTCTTTTAAAACAACTTAATTATTCGTGCGCCTTCAAGGAAATGTCTACACTATTTAATTGTTGTCAAAATAGCCAAAAACACGCAAGAAATTTAAAATGTCAAAGAAGCCCCAATTCTGCCAAAGTTGCCCTCGAGTCAGGTAACCCCGTTTTACGGTATTGATTCCAAAATAAATAAATGTCAGACGGTATGTGGGACAATACAGATAACGTTCAAAAATATAATTAAAAAATAAATATTAATAAAAATGTATACAGATATGGCAATTTCTACAATAATGTATAGATGCGAAACTTGGGCTCCGACGAAAAAAACAGAAAGATAGTATACAGACGGCAGAGTTGAGGTGCCTCAAACAAGTTAAAGGATGTACAAAACTTGATAGAATTAGAAATGAAGATGTAACAGAAGAATTAAAAGTGCAGCCTTTATTGAATAAAGTCACAATTATAGACAAAAGTGGATTGATCACATGGATGGAATGAGTAAGGAGAGATATCCAGTGCTAGCAAGAAATTACACTGGTCAATATGAATTTTGTCAAATGAGTACCAGTAGTTGTACTTAGTGCAGTTTTTTTTATCATGTTTTCAAATATGTATTCGGAATTTCTCCATCGCCCACAGTTTTTTTTTATTTCAATTTCAATTAATGGATTTAAATAATTATTTTTTAATAAACTTTTTTTGTCCATCGTAAAATAAAACCAAATGAGCTAACTCAAATGGTGTCAGCTATGGAAAAGAGATATCAAGGCAAATGGAATCCTAATATGCATTGAGACCCAAAAGATCCCCCGAACATCATCTGGCCATCATCATCATCATTGTCATCCAGGGCGTGCAAAAGCTTCCTGACGTTTGTCTTACAGGTGAGGAAGAACCTCACCCAGGAAGCTTGTCCCGACCCTCTGCGTGACAAGGCAGCACCCTACCTCGAGACCACAGCGGTAGTTATATTAAAATTAATATAACTACCGCTGTGGTCTCGAGTTACATTAAAATTAAGGTCCACCGCTGTGGTCTCGAGGTGGCGTGCTGCCTTGTCACGCCGCAGGCCCGGGTTCGATCCCCGGTCGGGACACTTTCCTGGGTGAGATTTTTATCGGGGTTTTTCCTCACCTGCAAGACAAATGTCAGGAAACTTTAAGGCCCAAACGGTCCCCGATCATATGGCCATCGCAATCATCATCATTCATATTCATCTTAGATTAAGCTTAGGATTAAGGATTCTCCTGGCGCACCATTATCATCATCATAACCTCATCATATCGGGGCAGCGTAACCCCGCCTTCCAGGCGCCCCAACCTCAGAAGTGTGTTACAATTACGCCAATACCAGGAGAGAACTCCAGAAATGGCAAAAAGGACAACCTGGGACATTCATTTTTTTTGTAAGCTGAGATTTAGGCGCTCTCTCCCTACAGGGAAAAATTTGAACCATATTAATTTAGTTACACTTGTTTCCGCCTCATACTGACATCTAGGAAACCAAGGTAGTACTAGGACGGGAAAATTCGGTAAATTTTGCTTAGAGGCTTTTCATTCATGCTTAAGGATTTTTTACGAGCCTGAAAATCTTCAGACTCGGGACCCACGGCTTAAAGTCTCTCCCGGAGAACTTGCTCCTTGGATTTTTCCGTCCTAAAAAATCCATCGACCCCGGCCGGGTTTGAACCCGCGACCCTCGGGACCACCGCGGCCGATGGGCATTAAAATAAATAATATTAAAATTAAATATTTCGGAGAATAAGGAACACTGTAAAACATATTAGAATACACGTGCTTTATTTAGGTTGGTTGAATGAATTTTTAACAGTTGAATAGAAGGTTAAGCACATTTTGGCAAGGAGAGGAACAATGCGGGGTGAAATAATAAAAAGTAAAGTGCCACACTTGGGGTATCCCGTGAGACAGTAATGCCATCTGCTGACTTTTCCCACGAACGCATGTAAATTGGAACATAGCTCCCGGGCGTCCATTCTACGTCACCAGATACAACCAGTTCTCGAGACTCGAACCCTAACCATAAAGGTTACCTCCTCGGGACTGTACCTGACAAGATCTGCTTCCAGCCATGTCCATAACGTCACGTGATATAAATACAGCCGACATACAAAACACTGTTGAAAATTAAGTTTTTTTAAACTCAACATTACAATAATATATCATCATCATCATCATAGTACATTCACGAATTTAGGCCATTTGTTGACCTGTTTCGGCCTCAAGAGAAACACCATCCAGAAGTCTTTTGAGTGGACGTCCTGGTCTTCTTCTTCCTGCAGGTTGATATCTTAACATTAGTTTGGGTATTCTGTGATCTTCCATTCGATGAACATGTTGTATCCATCTTGACTTATAATCAGAAATTTTGTTTTCTAAAGATTCCATATGTAATTCTTCTAAGATGTCTTCAGTTTTTTTTTTTTTTGTGATCTAGTAGTGTGTATCCTGCAGTCCTCCGAAGATATCTCATTTCAGCAAATCTAAGTCTCTGTATATCCTTCTGTTTCAATGTCCATACTTCGCTACCATACAAAAGAGTTGGAAGAGCCAGTGTTTTATACACTTTCAGTCTTGAATGCTTTTGGACTAACTGTGGCTTGAAGATAGAATTTATTAACCCTAAAATTCTTAAAAATTTAGATATTTTTGCATTTACATCCTTTTCTTCTTCATATGAGATATTGCATCCTAGAGATATGTAAAATTATTCACCTGCTCCAAAATTTTATTGTCCAGTACATTACAATAATATGTTTTTATATATTTTTTATGGTACGGAAAAAAGTTTCGTCGCGCAGGAACTGCGTAAACTAAGCGAATTCCCCACAAGTCAAATTTATGATCCAATTTTGCACGTTTAGCAAATATGCACTATTATTTATTTTGACTATTTAACTCATGCCTCAAACGGGAGTCAATGACCAATCAACGTTTCAATGAATTTTGTTTTACAACCAATGACAGTCGTGTTTCACATCGCATTTTATTGAATTCTCTTTACCACTTCCTGCTTTTGTCATGAAGAAAGCTCCTCCTTTTTAATAATCTGGACAGGTCAGAGCATTATTTTGCAGTGACTGACTCTCCAACAAATACATTGAATATAGCAAATAATGAACAGATTCATTCAAACTACACATCTGATAATTATTGTTTGTTCAATAATTCATCATCATCATCATCATAGTACATTCACGAATTTAGGCCATTTGTTGACCTGTTTCGGCCTCAAAAGAAACACCATCCAGAAGTCTTTTGAGTGGACGTCCTGGTCTTCTTCTTCCTGCAGGTTGATATCTTAACATTTGTTTGGGTATTCTGTGATCTTCCATTCGATGAACATGTTGCATCCATCTTGACTTATAATCAGAAATTTTGTTTTCTAAAGATTCCATGTGTAATTCTTCTAAGATGTCTTCATTTTTTTTGTGATCTAGTAGTGTGTATCCTGCAGTCCTCCGAAGGTATCTCATTTCAGCAGAACTAAGTCTCTGTATATCCTTCTGTTTCAACGTTCAATAATTGTGTTTTTAAATACCGTGCTTCTCTTCAGCACGTATTACGAATGAATGAACAGCGCATACCAAGAAGAATGTATAATTATAAACCAAAAGGGAGAAGAATGTTGGGAAGACCATTGAAGAGATAGAAGGACCAATTCGACCTATAATGAGATCGGAACAGGCCATTGGGCTTAATGCTTTTTGTTGATGGTGATGAAATACCGATTTTACTGAGTTGTTTACTAAAAAAAATAATAACCTATAATGTTGGTTATAATATACAGTTTGATGTGTTTCATATTTTCTCCACCAGGGTGCATTCTTAGAATATTGCGATCCTTTTCGGCAATAAATAATATGATCGAGTTGCAGTGAATTTACAAATGAAACATAACCACACATTTCTGATTTGTTTTCAAACATCGCCGTTTACATTAAATATATAAATATTTTTAAAATGGCTATATTTAAATAATGATGTTTGAGTATACAGCTTAATTTTATTCGTTAATTAGTCGTAACAAATGCCACTCTTGAATTCCAAACCCGATGATTTGGAAATCATTCGTGACATTACTTATGATAATTAAATCACACTAACTCACTGGCACTATGGAATCCGTAGGTTCATGGCCGCGCGGACATGAGCTCTCAATACATCCTAATCCTGAGCTAATGTTTAGCAATCACGAAGGGGAGAAATTAAGAAAAATGTGGGAATCAATCTTCACTCCAAAAATAAGTAAAAAGAAACTAAATTAAAGCTTCTAAATTAAAGTTTTTTTTAGTAATTCTGCCCGAAGGCAGGTCCTTCACTGCAATCATAGCATTTTCATGCTATGCTCGCAGCTTTACTAGGGAATTGTGAAGATGTGGTAGCTTCCCGTTGCTTTCCACACCGGTGAAGGATGATGAGATGATAATGATAAGGATGATGGCCATATGATTTCGGGGACCGTTTGGGCCTTAAAGTTTTCCTGACATTTGTCTTACAGGTGAGGAAAAACCCCGATAAAAACCTCACCCAGAAAAACTGCCACGACCGGGGATCGAACCCGGGCCCGCTGCGTGACAAGGCAGCACGCTACCTCGAGATTACAGCGGTGGACAGTTTTTATTTAATTAAATACATTATAAATAAGAACTGGAATGAGAGCAAGAGGAGTGGAGGATATGGATTGGATGGAGAGAGACGAATGGAGAAGAAAAATAAAACTTTAGGCACAGAAAGAAGTGTAAACATTAAAATTCTGTATATAAATAAATAAATAAAATAAAAAAAATATGGATTTATATCAAGTAAACGCCAATTCAATTGATTAATTGATTTTTATATTTTAGATTTAGATTGCATAAATAATAGTTTAGAAATTGAATTATGCGTAGCATATGTTAAGTGATGTCCCGCGCCGTAGCCGAGTGGTTAAGGTAGGAAGCCTTGGCGCAGAGCTACGGGACTTGCGCTGGTTCGAGTCTCCATGGGGGAAGATATTTTCTCATGGTATTTCGGCCAGTATGGGACCGGTGCCCACCCAGCATCGTGAGGCCTTTGGGTAGCTACAATAAGTAGCGGCTCCAGGTTGATGAAACCAGCTATAACGGCTGGGGGACTCGACATGCTGACCACATGTCACCCCTACACTGGCTGATTATCATCTACCTCTGTGATTGACACATGTGGATGTGAGGCCAGCAGCCGGCTGGTAGGCTAAGTTCTAAGCCTGTCGCGCCAGGGAGTTTATATGTTAAGTGATATTTCAAGATTCATAGACTGTCATTTGCGCTGGAATAGACACAATGGATAGTATGATGAGCATTGTAAGTACTTCCTGAAAGTGAGGTTATGTTTTGGCAAGAAGTGTAAGATTTTAGGAACTAGAAAGTTTTGTAAGCAGCAGTTTTGAAATGAGAACTTAATGGAGCTTAAAATGAGTGTCCTGTTAACTGTGTTCTGGTTGGATGATACAGTTACGCTTGCAACATTGCTTGCGAGATGTCTCGTCTGTCTTCACGACAAATTACCATATCGCTGCAACATGCCAATGCAACTTGAGAACTATAATCACTTCATGACGAAATTAATAACTAAGAAACTGGGGCTGGAAACACCAATACAACTAAATATATTGTCTTACGTAGAAATACAATTTTTTTTTCTGGCACGATAGAACGTTCTATCGCACTTACAGGAACGGCGACCATGATTCAAAGTTCAATTTCCTAAATTTCGGGGTTGCCAACCTATAAATAACTAAATAACTATACTGCAATATTACAAATTACCCACCTGGGCGGGAAGTACTACGTACAATGCATATACAAAAATATATCCAAAATGTAGTGTTAATATACATTATACGAAACAAATCTCTGCATTTTAAATTAACTGAACTTTATTTGAAACAATATAATACAATAAATTCGTGCTTGCCGCCATTATAGGTCTGACTGGGGTCACGGCCTGCTGTAGTCTCAACTAAATTATTTATTTTCGGCATTTACCGTATATACATTGGCCAGACTGCTAACTTCAGTCAATTGTGTATAATGGACGCAAATATTTCCAACAAATATGTTATTATTTTACTATTATTTATTATTTTGAAAACACCATCGTGCAAAAAAAACAATGTACAACACATGTTTGTGAAGTGTTTACAGAATCTCGGAAATTATATTTACAACACATGTTTGTGAAGTGTTTACAGAATCTCGGAAATTAAAAACCTCGGTATCACACGGTTTTTAATCATTTCCTCGCTACTGTAAAAACCACTTACTAAACTCTCATTGTAACATACTATTTATTTGTTTATATCCATCTATAGTAATTCTGCCCGAAGGCAGGTCCTTCACCGCAATCATAGCACTTTCATGCTATGCTTTGCAGCTTTACTAGGGAATTACAGGTGTGGTAGCTTCCTGTAGCTTTCCACACCTGTGAAGGATGATGATGATGGCCGGATGATTTTCGGGGACCATTGAGCCCTAAGCTTCCTGACATTTGTCTTACAGGTGAAGAAAAACCCCGAAAAAACCTCATCCAGGAGCCTGTCCCGACCGGGAATCGAACCCGGGCCCGCTGCGTGACAAGGCAGCACGCTACCTCGAGACCACAGCGGTGGACATTTGTTTATATATTTATTTATTTATTTATTTATTCACTGCCACCAGGTTGTCATTTTGAGATTTTAGTATCCTTTCTTGGCATTGGCGTTGTTGTAACTTCTGAGGTTGGAGCGCCTGGAAAGCGGAGTTACGCTGCTCCAATGACATATGGTAAATGATGATGATGGTAATGATGCGCCAAGAGAGGACCTAATATTAAACGTAATCTAATGAACTGAATATAATGATGGCCAGATGATGTTACGGGACCGTTTGGTCCTTAAAGTTTCCTCACATTTGTCTGACAGGTGAGAAAAACTCTCGGAAAAAACTATCACCCAGGAATTTGTCCCAATCGCGGATTGAACCCGGATCCGCCGGGTAACAAGGCTGCACGCTACCTCGAGGTTATAATTGAAATGGCCAGTTAATATAAAATGTTCCACATTTTGAAGAAGTGGCTGAATTATAATACCTAACTGGCACAATTACGCCGACATAAGCTCTCCATATATCCCTATCCTGGGATAAACTTTTACAATCACCCCCTGTACAATCTACTTCCCTCAAATCACGGTTAATTTATTCTCCAACTTCACTCTTGGTATACTAACAGGACATTTTCCCTCTGGGTTTCCTACAAGAATCTTTCATGCCCCTCTATCACTCTCCATTCGTGGCACATGTCCTGTTAAGAGCCTTAACTATTATTCTTATACAGCTCGGGTCCAAGCTCTGTGTGTTTGCGGGGGGAAGTGTGGGGAGTGGAGGAGGTACACTTCTCTGCTTCGTATAGTACTAACAGCTGAGACAGCAAATTCCTTTCAGACACATGGAGCTGGGTCCCGAGCTATATATGGTCTCCTATTAAGATAATGTAGCTCACTGTTTTGAAGTCTTCTCCATTCGCCTCTCTGTTCATCTCTCTCTGGTTCAGAAATTGCCCTAAAAACTTTATTCTCAAACGCTCGTAATCTTTAAATTCAAATACCTAGGAACAGTAATTATACACATGAATGAGGCGTATAAAATAATTAAATATAGGCTTAAGCCTAGAAACGCGTGCTATTAGCCATCATAAAGACAATTGTCTTCCCAACTTCTTAAAAATGTTAAACTAAAAATGTATAAAACTGTAATTCTCCCAGAGAAGTAGATTATACAGGGAATGATTGGAAAGCATTGGCTCGGGATAGGGATGTATGGAGAGCTTATGTCCGTGCGGCCATGAACCTACGGTTTCGATAGTGCCAGTGAGTAAGTAAGTAAGTATATTATATGAATGTGAAGCAAGGACTCTTACTTTAAGGGAAGAGAAAAAATTACGATTATTTGAGAATAAAGTGCTTAGAAAAAAAATTAGGCCAAACAGAGAAGAACAGAGGTGAATTGAAAAAACCGCAGTCCGCTATTGAAGAGTGATCCTCATCAAAACAAAACCATGTGACCTGCTCACTTGTCATTGGTTATGGACACATACGATGTAGAAGCAATAAGTACGCGAAAAAGTAATTCCCTTCATTAAATTAAAAATATGTCTTCTGAATATACTTGTTATTCTTCGTGAATGGAAATAATAATAATATTCAAAACATACAAAATATTCTAAAATATAACTTAATCAATAATTACAACTTAAAATAGTTTATTACATATGAGTGATGCATTCGAGTCATGCTTCAGTCGATTCTCATGAAACAAAATGGCTGAAAGTAATGTGTCTTCTGTTGCTGTGTCGCCATCTCCCTGTCAAAAGTGACAAATTGTTGCGTCCATAACCAATGAAAAGCGAGCATGTAACATGGTTTTGTTTTGACGAGGATCACTTTCAGAGCGGACTGGTATACATAATAGCGAGCTGCATGATCTTGGGAAACCATATATAACAAGAAAAGTGGATGGACAGGACATGTGGCACAAATGAGGTATGAAAGAGAGGCATTGAATCTTCCCATAGTTTCCAGAGGAAAGTGCCAATAGAATGAGGTGGGAGAATAAGTTTAACCGTGATTTGAAATAGGTGAATTATACAGAGGATGATTGAAAACACATCAGGATAGGGATTCATGGAGATATGCGCGGCCATGAACCTCTGGGTTCGGCATAGTCAGATTCAACCCAGAAAGTTACTGTGTGTTTCGAATAGGGAACTGGGTTGCCATTTTAATACTATTTTCTTGAGAGAAATCCTTAAATAACACTGAAGATTGCAACACAGCAGGTAGGCCTACATAGTTGTAAGTTGTAGCCGTCCAAGCCACCCCCTCTTAAAGAAATAAAAACAGTTACCACTTGTCACTGGGCTCGTGCGGATCTGTACTATCCTGTGTGAAACTGTCGACTCTCATATTTACTATAAAACTAGTTTGCATGCCGCAAAAGAAAAACTATGTTTTTGAATGTATAGTACATAGATTAGCCATTAACAACAAAAAAGTATATTTTAGCAACGGAAATGGATTTATACGAACGGCAGCAAGAATTTCAAGAAGAGAAAAAATTAGGAACTCAGTTATAAGGGAGAAAATGAAGATTGTAGACACTATTTTCGATTATATTAAAACTCAGCAATTAAGATGGTACGGACATGTCCAGCGAATGGAAGAGGATCGGCTACCAAAATGTGTTTTGGAATGGAAACGCGAGGGAAGACGAGGCAGAGGAAGACCTAAACCCTCCTGGAGTCAGAGAATATGTTTATACATGAAGGAGAAACATCTACAACCAGGAGATTGGATGGACCGACAAAATTGGCTATTAGGAATCGAACGATGTCAAAGACATTAATCAACCGATGATCTATCTATCTATCTACATAGATTTGGAAAAGTGCTGCTAACCTTGCCCCTCTTCCCCTTCCTAAACAAACAAATACCGTTATTATGAGTTTGGCAACACTACCCTCTGTGGGTAGGGAGACACTGGCGTACCCCATAAGGTCTGTAGTAACTTCCTGGGTTGAATCAAGAGTGCAGTGGCAATAAGTTAGTTGATATAAGATACATAAACAAAGAAGGAGCAAATGGAAGCTGTAGATATTAAGTTATTTACTACGCAATTACTTGAGTTACTTACTTGCAGGATGATTCTCCATGCGGCTTGGAGACGCACGCTCCACCATTCTTGCAGGGGTTGGGTGAACACGACACGAAACCTGCAACAAGAACATCACACGTTGTAAAATCTGTAGCCTACTTTCATAACCTTTCACCTTCTCATTTCTCTATACCAATTATGCATATATATATATATATATATATATATATATATCCATTAGTTCATTGCTATACTATAAACAAACTTGCATAAGGTATTACTTCGCCGACACCGTACAGAGTGATTCAAACATACGTTTGATCGCATTTTGCGACGAAAATATTATTATTAAAGGAAACATGATGTTATCATTGGAAAGGGAATACTTCAAATTACAACAATAGAACAAAACAAAACAAATCACTGCTCACGTGCAGCTTGCCGGATTGATTTTTGTGGGCTAGCGTCGAACGCCTCCACAATTCTCTTCGTTGTTTCTGCATCCGTGTAATGCGAGGCCTTCCAGGAGGTTTGATTTTCTGCATCTTTCCCGTTTCCAGCAGTCGTTTTCTCCACTTCCCCACAGTAGACGTCTGCAATGCTACGTTAAACTCACATCTTACCGCCTCACGATCATTAGCATACGTTATTGTCCATGCACCTTGAGGATGCCAGACGCAGTCTCTGGCGAAATGTCGGGGAACTACAAGCCTCACGACCACGGTCTACAGCCCGAAAATCTTCATCGAGATCATCATAGCAACTCCGGCCGTGAAAGTCTACGTGAATACATTTTTAAATATTATTTATTTAAAGTGTTAAGAGACCAAACTAAATTTTCTTGGACGCTCAAAGGTAAAATCGTTATTCTACTAATGAAAATGCAGTCATACGCCTGATTTCTTTACATTACAACTGAAATTTAGCTCGGATTTAATATAGACCTCGGGTTCTCAGTCTCTAAAAGAAGTAAATTTAAACACCTAAAATAGCCTATCAAGAACATAAAAATTATTTTCTATTGCAACAACCACATTTCCAAATTTTCAAGTCCATTCTCCCAGTATTTCAAATACAGAGGGCCAATAAAGTCCCCATATTTTTCACAGAAAAAAATATTTAAACTGGCAAAGTTAATGCCATAAAGTCTTCTCTTCCATTAAACCTGCGTAAAAATATTAAATACAAAAAAACATTTACACAAGATCTTCTTGTAAGCCCATGTTTCCCTTAACACAGATTTAGTCGCTCTCCCTCTACAGGGAAGAATTTGAACCATACTAATTTAGTTACACTTGTTTTCGTATAGATGTTATTTGAGTGGTCCGTGGTCAGTATTCCGCCTCAAACTGAAATCTAGGAAACCAAAGTAGTACTAGGACGGGAAAATTCAGGCTTAAGGATCTTTTACGAGCCTGAAAATCTTCAGACTCAGGACCCACGGCTTAAAGTCCCTCCCGGAGGACTTACTCGTTGGATTTTTCCATCCTAAAAAAATGCATCGACCCCGGCCGGGTTTGAACCCGCGACCCTCGGTACCAGAGGCAAGCAGCATAACCACTAGTCCACCGCGGCCGATTTTACACAAGATCATAACTTAATAATCGTTGTATACGATATCATTCTTATATGCAATACGTCATAACTTAGTTATCACTGATGACGCACGCTACTAACATGGCTTTCGGCACAGAATGAATAAACAAAATGGCATTTTATATTGCTTTGTTTTCCTTGCACGTGCATTGTTAATATTACCTATGCCTTGTATACTCAACAACAAAAAAAGTCGTTAAAGTGTTGCATTTTGCGTGAAATTCAAGGAAACGCTTGCTCAATAACACAGGACAACAATCAGCTGATCTTAGAGTCCGCCATTTTGTCTCGTTATACAATCCTTATATAAGAGGAAAAAGATGTTTTTGCGCGATAGTGCCTTCTGTCGTACTTATAGCAATGGCGACCATGATTGAAAGTTTAATATTTCCTAAATGTCGGGGTTGCCAACCTAAATAACTATACTGTAATACGTATTACATATTACCTACCTCGTGCGGGAACTAAAACCACTGCCCTTTATGTATGCTACGTACAATACATATACAAAAAATACCAAAAGGTAGTGTTAATATATATTACACGAAACAAATCACTACATTTTAAATCAAATTAACTTTATTTAAAACAATATATAACAATTCATTCGTATTTGCCGTCATTTTATTACTGATTGGTGTCACGGCCTCTCTAGTCTCAACTATATTATTCTCGGCATTTACTTATAAACATTAGCCACACTGTTAACGTTAGTCAGTTGTTTATAATGAACGCAAATATTTCCAACAAAGATGCTATTATTTTAATATTATTTAATACTTTGAAAACACCATGGCGCAATAAATAATGTATAACGCATGTTAGTGAAGTGTTTTACAGAATCTCGGAAATTAAAAACCGAGCGATAGTGTGGTTTTTAATCATACCCTCGCTTCTGTAAAAACCACTTCCCAATCTCGCATTGTTATATACTAATAACGACCCCATGTTAAGTTACACATATCTTATACAGAGTTTTTTATTTGTAAGAATTATCAACTGAGATGTGTATAAACCTCGTATAAAAGTTATACATGGATTATTGGTAAGAGGGTTTGTACATAAATCATGTTTATTGAATCCATTGGCTATTCTATGTCACTGTACCGCCAATGATTATTCGAGCTAATGTGATAAAAATACATGTTCCCACTAGAGCCAATTGCCAACATGTTTACCCACAATATTCCACCTATATCAGTGGTCAAGTTAGGGTGAGAAAATTGGCGAGTTATTATAAAATGGGCAAATTAGTGTTAAATGGGCAGGTTAGTGCTAGTTTTGTCATGTTAGGGTGAGAAAATGAGCGAATTAGTACACCAGATTAGTTTAGCGTTCATTTTTTTGTTGGTTTGTTTTTGTAATGAGTTGATTATACTGTCTGAGCAAATACACATTTTACATTGCAAATATACTTATTTAGGTAGGTTAGAGTCCAATTTACCACTTTATTTTAGGGCATTTTCCAATTTTTTTGAAAATCTATATCATCATCATCATCATCATCCGCCGTCTTCCGGAAACCAAACGCCATTCCTCTCTATCCATCCATTGATCTTCCTCCATTCCTCTGATATTCATAGCTGCTTGTACCCCTTCTATCCAAGTTTTCTTCGGTCTTCCTCCTTTCCATTGGGATCCATTCCATAACAATTTTTGGCAATTTTTGCTCTGACATTCGTTTGACATGACCATACCACTGCAATCTATTCTTTTCTATTATGTCTATGATGTCCGGCTCCTCTTGTACACCCATAATTTCCCTTATTTCTTTATTTCGTATTCTATCCATTCTGGATTTTCCAGCTGATCTTAAAACATCCATTTCTGTACTTAAAATTCTTTTCATTTCCCTGGTAGGAATTTGCCAGACTTCAGCACCATATGTTAAAATGCTATGAATTATGGTTTGATATATTTGTAATTTTCTATTTTTTGTAATATTTTTGTTCCACCAAACAGAGTTTAAAGCATTTATTGCTTGTTTTGTTTGTGCGATTCTATTTTTAATTTCCACTGTGTTATCGCCTGAATGGTCTAATTTTGTTCCTAAATAAGTGCATTCAATACTAGGTTTTAGTTCTTCTCCATTGTTGAAATTTATATCTTCCATTTCTTCTCCTATACACAGATATTTAGTTTCCTCAATGTTTATATAAAGTCCCCATTTTTCATATTCTTCTTTTAGTTTTTTAGCCATATATTCTATGTCATCGTGGTCCTGTGCTATTAATACCTGGTCATCTGCAAAATTTAATGAATATACATGTGTATTTTGGATAGGGAAAATCTATATATATATATATATATATATATAGGCTATATATATATATATATATATATATATATATATATATCAGATAATTATTATTATAAGGGGATTCTTTCGCATAGTCCACCTATATTAGTGAGCAAGTTGGGGTAAGAAAATGGGCAAGTTAATGTGAGAAAATGGGCAAATTAGTGTTAGATGGGCAGGTTAGTACTAGTGCTAGGGTGAGAAAATGGGCGAATTAGTACGCCAGATTATTGTATATCTTGCTTAATTGGCAAAGAGAGGGATGGAGATACAAGGGTAGATCCTTGCAGTTACAAACGAAACAACCCATCCTCTTGTCAGTTTTCGTCTTCCCGCTTTACCCTATTAACATTTGGTGAAGAAATTCGGCCAACAATGGTGCGAGTGAAAGCGGTGAGCACAGTTGTCTCTCTACAAATCTCTTGCAAAGTTAAGCTACACGAACTATAGTTTAGCGTTCACGTTTGTTAGCGGATTTTTGCATTAGGTTGACTACACTGTCTGAGAAATGACTAATACACATTTTACATTGCAAATATGTTTATTTTAGGTTAGTTTGAGCTCAACTTCTCATTTTATTTTAAGGCATATCTCGTATTTTATTTCTTTAATCCATATATATATATATTATATATATATATATATATATATATATATATATATATTTCTCTCCGGGAAATTAATCACACACTGCAACAATAAATTGTTAGACTTTCATTTTTTTTTAATTTGATTGTATGCTAGTGGCATAGAATCCCTGATTCATTAAATTGCATTTTTTTTCTTAAACACTTTTTAGGTCATAAATGAGAGCATATTTTCTTATTTTTAGGTCATGAAATCCGGCCGTTAGCTATTATCGATGTAATTCTTGATTAGCAGGAAGATAAATGCTGTATACATTTATGTAAATATTTGACTTCCTGTCCCTTCTAACAGATCCATATATCAATGTGCAAATATAATTTATATGTAAGTACAGTCACTATCCCAATTTTCCAAGGTCATATCTCACCAGTAGAGCAAACCTTACACACATCATCGGATTTGAAACATAAAAATGTCTGTCAATATGTGAACCAAGTCGAATTTATGGTATACGATCTTGTTGCTCTTCAAAATACATTAGTTCAGCGGGTCTCGGGGTAACTTTATTCCAACCTAGTTTTGGTATTTTTTAAAACATTTTCCAATACTGTTATTTTAACACAGTTCCAATAATGGATCATATTATAATATTATAATGATATTCTGAAAAGAAAAATTAATGTCTGAACCAGGAATCGAACCGTGGACCTCTAGTTCTCCAAACTAGTATGCAGCCCATTAAGTCTGGAATGGTGTAGTGGGCTGCATACTAGTCTGGAGAACTAGAGGTCCACGGTTCGATTCCTGGTTCAGACATTAATTTATCTTTTCACAATATCATTATAATATTACAGTTTTGGTCTACCTAATGGTGTTTTACCTAGTTAAGAGTTCAATATTAAGTTTTTATTATCTTCCTCCATTCATCTATATCCTTCCAGTCACCATCCTGCAAGTCCCCTGTCCATCATATTCATAATTCCCTCTATCCATGTCTTCTTAGGTTTATCTTTTCTTTTCCTCCGATTTGGAAACCACTCCAAACTCCTATTGTGTATCAGGCTTAACTTGGCAGAGAGAGAGATACAAGGGTAGATCCTTGACCACTTTAGTCCAGATACAAAAGAAAGAACCCACCCTGTTGTCAGTTTTCCTCTTCCACCTTACCCTATAAACAACTGGTAAAGAAATCCCGGCAACACTGATGCGAGTGAGAGAGGTGAGCAAAGTTATCTCATTCTACAAATTTCTCGCAAAGTTAAATCAGAGAGACTATAACTGGCAATATATCTTCATTCATCATCTTCACCTGTCCAAACCATTGTAATTGTTTATTTCCCACAAATTGTATAATTGTTTCGATAAAGCCAGGTTGAAAAAATGGTGAGGGGAAAAATAACAACCTGGTTAAAAATCCTGGGTTCAACCAGTCCAGTTGATAGTACCCACTAAGGATCCCTTACTAGGGTTACAGATACTGTTGTCATGTAGTTCGTGATTGGTTTGACAAAGGCTAAGGAAGCAAACCTGAAAAAAATATTCTTGGTCCTCCAGGTTGGGGGGTTGATGCAGTAGGCCAGCTCCCTGCTCATTGGGGGAAAAAATATTTCTTTATTCAATGCCACCATGTTGTCATTTTGACATTCAGGTACTCTCTCCTAGCATAGCGTTATTGTAACCCACTTCTGAGGTTGGGGCGCTTGGAAGGCGGAGTTACGCTGCCCCGATGATACATGATAGGTGATGATGATAATGATGCGCCAGGAGAGGCTTTAATCCCAAATTTAATGAATATGTTAATGATGGCCAGATGGTGTTCGGGACAGTTTGGCCTTTATAGTATCCTTACATTTGCCTTACAGGTAAGGAAAGATAGATTATCGGTTGATTAATATCTTTGACATCGTCCGATTCCCAATAGCCAATTTTGTCGGTCCGTTCATTTTCCTGATTGTAGATGTTTCTCCTTCATGTATAAATGTATTTCCTGACTCCAGGAGGTTTTAGGTCTTCCTCTGCCTCTTCTTCCTTCAGGTTTCCATTCCAAAACACAGTTTGGTAGCCGATCCTCTTCCATTCGCTGGACATATTCGTACCATCTTAATTGCTCAGTTTTAATATAATCTAAAATAGTGCCTTCAATCTTCATTTCCTCCCTTATAACTGAGTTCCTAATGTGTTTCTCTTCTTGAAATTCTTGCTGCCCTTCGTATAAAATCCCTTTCTGTTGCCAAAAGATACTTGTTTGTTTTTGTTGTTAATGACCAAAGTGACCAATGACAGGTGAGGAAAATCCCCGAAAAAAAAACATCAGCCAGGAAATTTGTCCCGACCGGGGATCGAACCCAGGCATGTGTGACAAGGCAGCACGCTACCTCGAGACCACAGCGGTAAAAATCATAAAAAACCCGAATAGAATTTAACAGATGGGGAGTTATCCGTAGCTATTTTTTTTTTTTTTCTTCAACTAATGTGACTAAACTATCATAGTGTTCAAAAACTAGCAAAATATGACAATAAATTTGTTATACTGACTATTTAACTCATGCCCCCAAATGGGAGTCAATGACCAATCACGTTACAATGATTTTTTATTTACATCCAATCACAGTCATGTTTCGCCTAGAATTTACCAACTAAAGTTTATCATAATAAAGAAAGCGCCTCCTTTTTAGCATTCTGAATAGGTCATAGCATTATTTTGCAGTGACTGACCCACTAAGGAATACGGCTACTAGATTATATATATATAGTGCATGAATTAGATTGTATATATAGTGCATGAATGTGAACACATACCGCATGCGGGAGTTAATATAAAACATTTGTAGCAATTGATTATATCACCAAAAAAAGAAACCACTGTTTGCACTTTCTTAAATGTATTTTTTCCCAGAAAAATATAATTGTCACATTTACATAATAGGACAACAGAAATTAATTAATATACAGTTTGATGTGTTTCATTTTTTCTCCACTAGAGTGCATTCTTACAATATTGTGTTCCTTTGGCAATAAATAATATGATCTGGTTGCAGTTACGAACAAAAGAAGCAAATGAAGCGTACTGATCGTTTCTCATTTGTTTTGAAACATCGCCGTTTACATTAAATATATAAATATTTTAAAATAACTATATTTAAATAATGATGTGAGTAAAGAGCTTAATTTTATTCGTTAAATAGTCCTAACAAATGACACTTTGATTTCCAAATTCTCTAGATAAATTCACTCCTCACTTTGTGAGTCGTGAATTTATCGATAATTTGGAAATCACTCGTGGCATTACTTATGAGGAATCCCCTTATTTAACGCAGTTCCTGGTAGACGGATTTTTACTTATTTAAAAGTAACAGAGACCTAACAAGATGATGTGACTTAAAAAGACGGCGAAAAAATTAAACGAAGCTTAATATTTAATTATATAAACTAATAAATTGTTGAAATAGTTTCAAGAATCAAAAATGTCTTGTTTTGTTTTTATCCTACTGTAGTCATTTGTTTTAATTTATATCTCCGCGATGAGACTGCTATCTGACGGTCGACAAATAAAGTAATTATAACCATCACTGCTTAAAAATGTTCCGACTAATAAAAATGTCCTTTTTTAATTGCTTGTATGTTTTTGCTGTCCACATAAATTGTTTCTTTCTGGCTAATAGAATTTTAACATGATTTAGTAGACAGTAACACAAAATAGTGAAATTATGTTCATTATTTAAAGATCAGAATCTTTATCTCAACTAAAACGTAGTGCAATTTATATAACTTTTTTTAAGAAAAAGAGTGCGTAAAATAAGAGAATTCCTCAGCAAATAGAATTTACGGTCTAATTCTGCTGGTTTACTGAATACATATTTCTTTTGTTAACCCTTAAATTGATTAAACTCAATGTATTATGCCAATTTATTTCAATGTGTCGGAATTGCAGTGAAAAAATCTCCATAACAGTAAATTATTGCCCATTGCATATTGCTGTATAATTTGATACCAATTTAAATAATTCCCACTGATTCTTTTTTGTATTGCTCTACACATCATTATCGGAGATGGCACTACAGCCTATTTTGAACCCTAGCTGTTGACAAGATCTTTCTCCATCCACCGCTGTTCTAAGCCTATTACTCGCCCAAGTTATGTCTACACGGCTATATCTTATCCGCTCTTAGAATGATACTAGTAAAATTCATGGTGATTTTCCGTTGAGGTATTAGTTCACAGTAATATAATGTACGGTTAAAAACTATAATATAGTTACCTTGTAGGTCCGTCTCCTCAACTTAAGTTCTTTTAAAACTCTGTAGGCCTTTCGGGACTAGTCCCATCATCAGCAGAATGCATTAGGTCCGTTCTTGTTGACCCTTGTTGAAGCACTGACTTGGTTGTGAGAATTTTGTACAGAGGATTGTGTGGATTAGGTGTGTATTCATTGAGAATCAGGTTGCTGTTGATTTCTCTTAGTATTGCGATTTCCTCCAGTATATTTATTCTCATTGGAATGTTTTCTCTATGTACTATTGTGAGGGTGTTGTCGATGTTATGCATATGGTGTCCAGCTTGAATTACATGTTTTGCGTAACTTGATTTTCCTCCATTGTAAACGAAATCTCTGAAATGTTCCTTGAATCTAATGTTGAAGCTTCTGTTAGTTTTCCCAATGTAGAATTTATTGCAGTCTGTACATGTTAATTTGTAGATGCCTTTATTGTCGAATTCATCTATTTCTTCGATGTTGTTGTTTATTAAATTGTTTAGTTTGTTGCCAGTTCTGTAGGATATATTAATATTCTTATCGAGCTCTTAGAATGATCCCAACATAAACAAACTCCAATTGTATCCTTCCGCCATTCGCGCCACAATTACTGCCACATTGACAAGGAGCACGTGTGAAGTATGTAAGACATGTGATCATTGAATGGAGTAGATTAGAAGAAAGCTGGTGATATTTTTCACTGAACTTGTGAAATACATTTAAAATAACTGTTTCTTGACCATTAGTCAAAGGTTTGCCAGACTTGTGTTTTAGAAATTTAGATGGCGACACAACAACAGAAGATTTGACATCTTCAGCCAATCGCGGACATGAGTTCCACTGGGGTGCATTAGCTCAGGATAGGGATGTACGTAGAGTTTATGTTCGCGCGGCCATGAACCTATGGGTTCGTTAGCCAGTTAGTTATAAGTCTGAAAATATAAATTTTCACGAGAGCTTGTTAATATTTAGATAACTTATTAATAATCAGAGATTTGCATTACTTCTGACCAAGAGATATCTACTATAAAAATTAGTTATCACTTAAGAACTTTATCCATATGATAGAGGATAAAAATGCTTATTTCCGACATATTAATCTACAAAATAAAAATCACTAAAATCGACGCACTTTTACCCTCCATCCATCCATAGTAATTCTGCCCGAGGGTAGGTACTAAGGAATTGTAGGTATGGTAGCTTCCCGTTGCTTTCCACGCCAATGAAGGATGATGATGATGATGATGATGATAATGATAATGATGGCCATATAATTTCGGGGACCGTTTGGGCCTTTAAAGTTTTACTGGCATTTGTCTTACAGGTGAGGAAAAACCCCGATAAAAACCTCACCCAGAAAAACTGCCCCGACAGGGGATCGAATCCCGGCCCGCTGCGTGACAAGGCAGCACGCTACCTCAAGACCACAGCGGTGGATCCTTTACCCTAATGCCACTGAATTTTTCCCACGGTCATTTTTAGTGTCTGTTAAGTAGTACCTATGAAGATAAAAAAAAAACAAATTCAAAAACAGATTCATAAGAACAACCTCAGTAGCTTCAGTCCTTCAAAATCCGTTAAAAAAGGACTTAGAACAGTAAGATAACAGACCATCGACACATAATTTTTGTCATGTTTATTTTCAGTGACCACTAACGGCCAGTTTCACCAACAGTTTGTGGGATCTGAGTTTTTTCTTCAAATCGAAAACATTTATTGTCTACATTATTAAGATTAGAATTTATTGTACTTTCACTTTATGTGTATAATGTATAACTTAAACTGACGTATTACAGTTACCTCTGTTGGTGAAACCGACCCTAAATAGGATTAAATAAATTGTTTCGCGTTACTATCCGTTGATCAAATGACCGTCTTTTCAATTTTGCGGGCGGTGATAGCACTCCTTATAAGGCAATGAGGATTCGGACTCCCGAATCATGAGGCGTGTGTACAACTCGAGCCATCTCTCCAGACATACTTTCTCGAAAGATTGCTTTGTAGAAGGATCAGTCTCTCGGCGATTCTATTCGAGTGGTTGCCAGATAGTTCCGATCTTCACATATAAAAGAGATGTGAGTGCGTTGAGAAGCATCGATGGCAAGGAACTGACCCATGAAAATGTTCTCAAAGGCTACGAGCAACAAGGTATTAAAAGAGAGATGGTATCTTTACCTTGTCGTGATGGAGTGGCTTGCGTGCTTAAATGACCCTGAGAGCTATGTCGGCGAAAGGGTTACCCATGCCGGACAGTCGAAGGCGATAAGCCAGACGAAAAAAACACCTTAGTCGAAAAAGTTATGATCTTTCGCCCTAAAAATAAATCGTTAAGAAAAGCGAATGTGGATTCCATTGGGGTAAAATTTTCTGGAGGTAAAATAATCCCTCATTCGGTTACATTACCTCATGATAGGAATGTATGGAGAGCTTATGTCTGCGCGACCATGAACATACGGGTTCGAAAGTGCAAATGAGTTAGACACTCAGAGCAGGATATATTTGTGAATATTTGTGTAATAAATAGAGAACATTGGGGATTTTTTAAAAAACAAATTCGTTCTATTTCCACTCAACCGCTACCCACCCCAATATGTAACATATTTTCCCCTCCAAATACTCGATTTTCATGAGAAAACTTTATTCCCTTCATTCCTTCGGGAATCGCTAAAGTAAAATGGGATGCTGATGAGATATGATAATGTGGAAATAAAAGTCACCCCCCGATATTATTAAGAGTAACAGATTTAATTTTTCCTTCCCTTATTAAAAGCTTATCAATGGATCTCCACACTTCGTTACAGATCAATTGAAACACGGAGAGGGTTGATTTCCCCCCTTAAATTCGCAGCTCCACGCAACAATGAAGTGTCTGTGTTCTCATTGCGGTTCGCACACACATCTGTTCAGTTAAACGTTTTCGTATCTTTATACATCCCCTCCCCCGCGGGGTAAGTGATCTACCACTCTTATAAAACCACATAAAATACACTGTGTAAAAACTGATGCCATCTGATATACTTACAATTACAATTGAAGCGTTTATTTCAATAAGGATATAAGTGTTATCCGGCTGGTAAGCCTAGTACTAAAACAACATTGATATTTTATAACCAACTGGAGTGCGTTTTGCATCAACCGGCTATGCGCAATTAAGTACGTTTCGAAAAAAAACACGTTTAAATTTTAAGTCAATCTTCACTATTTATTGTAGCGCCAAACTAACAATACTGGATACTGCAAATTATTTTCCTTGTTTGACAGTTACGCATCAACAATCTCAAAATACTTGGCGTTTAGCTGCATGATGCAAAACTTAGATTAGCATTTATTAAGATCTGGTTTCGTAGCCGTTTGTTGCAAAACATAGAATCTCTAAAAGGACTGAAGGCGTTTACATTTTTCTTTAATAATAAAGCTACATTTCGGCATCAAAATCTCGATTTTTATGGTGCTTAGCTGCTTGATGTATAATATCGTCCAATTGCATTAACCAACTCTCTTATACTTTCGAACCCGAAGTTTCATAACCGTGATTCATAAGCTCTACATACAACTCTATTTTGAGCTAATGTATTCCAATCATTCTTTGTACTCAAATCATGCTTAATCTTGGTCTCCCGCCATTCTTTGTCTGCCTACTAGACGTTTTCCCTCTAGTGTTCTTACAATATGTTTCCGCGCCCATCTTTCACTTCCCATTCGCGCCAAATTTCCTGTACATCGCAATCTAAGAGACTTAACTGTTATTATTATATCTGGTTATCCATAAAAAGCATGTATGTAGCTCATTGCTATGTATTCTTCTCCATTCACATGTCAGTTCGTCTCTCTCCGCTCCAAAAAAAATCTTAACTTTATTCTCAAATATTCCTAATATTTTCTACTCCCTTAAAGTAAGAGTCAATATGTCGCATTCGTACAATACAGGTAAAAAAACTAATAGGCTACTTTCTGATATTTCACTTACAATTACGATTGAAGTGGTATAGTTTAATAAGACTATTATTATTATTATTATTATTATTATTATTATTATTATTATTTTCAAAATTGGATACAATAAAAAATAGAGTTAAACGAGAAAAAATGGAATATTAAATATTCATTTACTAACTTACTGGCTCTATCGAACCCGTAGGCTCATGGCCGCGCGGACATAACCTCTCCATACATCCCTATACTGGGCTAATGTTTTCCAATCATCCCCTGTATAATCTACTTCCCTCAAATCATGGATGTTATTCTCCCACCTCATCCTTGGTCTACCAACTGGATGTTTTCCCTCTGATTTTCCTACAAAAAGCTTCCATGCACCTCTTTCATCCTCCATATGTGCCACATGTCCTGTCTATCGCAGTCTACAAGACTAAACTGTTCTTACATTACATAGTAGACAATATAAGATATAAGCAAATACATTGGTATGGGCATGTACGACGAATGCAAGAAAAAAAAAGGTAAAGTGATCCCACTATAGGCCTCAGGAGGACCTTGGGGTAATAGGAGGTGAAGGCTCCCACTTTTTCTGAACAATCGTCACTTGGTGTCAGCCGGGTTGTCAACCCTGCGTTACGGCCGCCTTTACACCCAGAACAAGCGTCTCGTACTCATTTCAATTAGAGGCTGGGTCGACACCAGGGCCATAGTGCCGCCAGAATGTTTGGGTCAGTTTAAAAATCCTGACTCCCACCGAGACCCAACCCTCGACCTTCCGGCTTGTAGCGTAGTGCCTTAACCACTACGCTACGGCGTGTCTCATGCAAGAAGAAAGGCTACTTAAAAACATTGGAATTCGTTCGCCTGGAAGAAGAAAGAAAGGAAGACCTGGAAACTCGTGGATTTGCACTTGTAAGCCCACGTTTCCCTTAGCAGAGATTTAGGCGCTCTCCCCCTACAGGGAAGAATTTGAACCATACTAATTTAGTTACACTTGTTTTCGTATAGATGTAATTTTGAGTGGTCCGTGGTCAGCGTTCGCCTCATACTGACATCTAGAAAACCAAGGTAGTACTAGGACGGGAAAATTCGGTAAATTTTGCTTAGAGGCCTTTTCATTCAGGCTTAAGGATTCTCTACGAGCCTGAAAATCTTCAGACTCGGGGACCCACTGAAGTCCCTCCCGGATGACTAGCTCTTTGGATTTTTCCATCCTTTAAAAAAAAACTCGTGGATGCAAGAAATAATTACTGGAATGAGAACAAGAAAGTTTTATAAAACATTGGCAGTTCCTGCATTACTTTATGGGAGCGAAACTTGGGTAATGACCAAAAAATTACAAAGTAGAATACAAAGCGCAGAAATGAACTTCCTTTGAAGAACAAAAGGCTGCACAAGAATGGATCGGATAATAAATGAAGATATAAGAACAGAGTTAAATATATATCCATTGGATGAGAAAATCAGAGAATATAGAGAGAAATGGTTTACATATGTGGAATGAATGATTGCAACAAGATTACCAAGAGCAGCATTCAACTACAAGCCAAGAGGTTCAAGGAATGTAGGAAGGCCAGTGAAAAGATGGACAGAACAACTGTGAGGCGGAACAGGCAATTTTCCTAGCCCGTGAAGTGAAGAAGAACAAGATGAAATGGAATGGATGGATAGGGACGAGTGGAGAAGGAAAATAAAACTTTAGGCACAGAAAGATGTGTAAATGTTGAAAATCTGTATATAAATAAGTTCTTATTTTTTATTATTAATTTTATTATTACTGGTATTATTATTAATGGGTTACACAGTGCGGTACACGTTGCATGACAGGGTCGTGCTGAATCAGAATACGTGATGTAATCAGTATATACACCTTTCAAATTACACTACATTCTCTCTCTTCCTGACTTGTCATTACCAAGGATTCTTCATTTACTTGCAATAATACTCGCACACTTAACCTCATATTATCCAGATAACTTACTAAATATCCAGCTTTAAGGACATTCAGCTGTAAAGAGAGGTAAAGAGTAACTTGCAATCACAAAAATTTCTTATTCTAATTTCCTCACACTTTTTTTTAAACAAACTATGTCAACTTAACATTCTTCTTTGTATGTAAATGCGAATCAGTGAATGATGAATAAATAAAACATGTAAACAAATGTAATATCAATAATACTTAATACTTTTTTGCGCGATAGTACATTTTGTCGCACATACAGCAATGGCGTCGGAGTTGCCAACCTAAATAACTGTAAAAGGTAAAGGTATCTCACTACAGGCCTCAGGAGGCCCTTGGGGGTAGTAGGAGGTTAAAGCTCCCACTTTTCTGGACAATCGGCACTTGATGTCAGCCGAGTTGTCGGCCCTGCGTGACGGCCGTCTTTACCCCCAAGAACAAGCTTCTGGTACTTATTTACGTTAGAGGCCGAGTCGACCCCAGGCCATAGTGCCGCCAGAAGGTTTGGGTCAGTTCAAAAATCCTGACCCCACTGGGACTCGAACCCTCGACCTTCCGGCTTGTAACGCAGTGCCTTAACCACTAGGCTACGGCGTGCACCCTAAATTAATGTACTGTCCATCCATAGTAACTCTGCCCGAGGGCAGGTCCCTCATCGTAATCATAGCACCCTCATGCCATGCTTGCAGCTTTACTAGGGAATTGTGTAGGTGTGGTAGCTTCCCGTTGCTTTCCACACCGGTGAAGGATGACGATGATGATGATGATAATGATAAGGATGATGATGGAGATGATGGCCATATGATTTCGGGGACCGTTTGGGCCTTAAAATTTTCTTGACATTTGTCTTACAGGTGAGGAAAAACCCCGATAAAAACCTCACCCAGAAAAACTGCCCCGACCGGGGATCGAACCCGGGCCCGCTAAGTGACAAGGCAGCACGCTACCTAGAGACCACGCGTGTGGGAAGTAAATCCACTGCCCTATATGTGTACTGCATAAAATGTATATACAAAAAAATATCCAAAAGGCAGTGTTAATATACATTATATGAAACAAATCACTGCATTTTAAATGATATGAACTACATTTGAAACAATATAAAACAATAAATACGTACTTGCCGCCATTTTATACCCGGGAATCGTGTTTCAAAAAGTCTTCGTACTTTGCTGGCAGACTAAGTTAACAAATATTGATTATAAATAAATACACGGTGGTCAGGGGAAAAATTATTACCCATTATACAGTTTACACTATGCACACATCATTCAGTTCACAATGAAAAGCGATCGAGCACTTGATCTACTCGAAGCACACTAACTGACTGTGACCGTGAATGCGTGGGATGTACTCGTATACTGCTGAGTCAGCGCACATTTCAAGTCCGTGTCTGCATGTGTAAGCCTTCGTCATTGCACAGCATAAACCCCGCGACTGCTGTCCATTACTAAACTGATCTCACTGTATTTTTATAGAATATTGAACTTTACGTAACAGTTTAATGTAGAAACCACATTGTTATTCCAGCCATATTATTTATTTGTTCCAATGCAGCCAACATATTCTTCAAAATATTTCGCAACTTAATATTTACACTACCTCTTTTTGGTCGTTGCTTTACATACTTTTACAGGTTAGAGCACTTAAATCGCGTTAGGTTAGCTTTTAAGTTATTTTAGACCTAAAATTATCAACAACGAGCGCTGTGTGTGTGTTGGCAGCATTACGTATAAAACTGTTTAACTTTCATGTGCTAGCGCATCCGCATGTTGTCTGCTTCGGACTTAGAAAATTTTCCATTATGTAATGTATGCTCTTGTGTATGTGATCATGTATTTAGTTTTATTGACGTTAACTTTCAGCCACAATTCCTTAGTGTTATTCAATAAAGTGTGCATGCTATTTTTTTAAGCCAGATATAATATGAGCAGTTAAGTCTCATAGTCTGCGATGGGCAGGACATGTGGCACGAATGGGGAATCAAAGAGGTGAATGGAAGTTTCTTGTAAGAAAATCGGAAGGAAAACGCCCAGTTGGTAGACCAAGAACGAGGTTGGAGAATAACGTTAACATGATTTGAGGGAAGTAGATTATACAGGGGATGATTGCAAAACATCAGCTCAGGATAGGGATGTATGGAGAGCCTATGTCCGCGCGTCCATGAACCTACGAATTCGATAGAGCCAGTGAGTCAGTGAGTTACTTAGTTAGTTAGTTAGGAGTTACTTTTCAACTCTCTGGTTCTCCTCAAATAACAACGTGGCAAGTTTTTTTTTTTTGTTTTCATCTAAAAATGGCTATATCATTAATTTTTGCACATGTTTTATGTTTCATAAAATGATTTCACACACTGCCATCTGTAGTTGATTCATGAAGAAAATAACAAATGAAAAACATTTAATTGTTGGATGTTTAACTTTCACGATCGGTCGCCATTACATCGATGATAAATCAAACGCTTTCTAGTCAGTCCGCCATTTCATTACGTGCACAACAGCCAAGTCAGACCTCACTGAGAGTATTAATAGCGTTATTTTCTTTGTAATTACTTCATTGTGAGTACATATCTGCTACCTGAGTCATTCGATGTAACATTATTCTGTTCTCATCCGCCGATTGTCTGCAGAAAACATTATTCTAACTTGTTACACAAACGTATAGGCTACAAGCCATGCATTCATATAAAATGTATTTAAAAAAACGAACTGCAAAAGGCTATGGTTATTTAATAGCTAAATGACTCACTGGTACTCGAATCCGGATAAGCTCTTCATACATCCCTATTGTGGTGTGTTCCAGTCATTACCTGCACAGTTCACCTCTCTCAAATAATGGTTAATTACACTGGTCAACATGATTTTTGCCTCATGAGCACCAATAGTTATACTTAATGCAGTTTTTTTATCGTGTTTTCAAATATGTAGGCCTATTCGGAATTTCTGCATCACCCACAGTTTTCTTTATTTCAATTTCAATTATTGGATTTAAATAATTATTTTTTAATAAACGTTTTTTAGTCCAGTTGTCCATTGTAAAATAAAACCAAATGAGCTAACTCAGGAGATTTCAGCTATGGAAAAGAGATATAAAAGCAAATGGAATCCTAATATGCTAGCCGATTATTGTTGGACCATCAAAGAGGGATGCTCCACAGGCAAAATGTAGCAGAAAATCGTAATTTCTTACTTTCTATGTGAGTCCAAATGTTCGAATATTGTGTATTACGAATATAGAAAATATTAAAGTGTTTGAAATTTATAAATGCCAGTCTCTCGGCAACCTTGCGTGATGGAGAAAACCCGAAATCATATTTGAATTCAGGAGAAAAAATACTATCAGAATCACATATTTTTGTTTCTGAGACAAAAAAGTTTATTTTTTGTTCCTCAGTGTTATATTTTCCTATCTCATCCTCTCATCTTTGGCATCTACTGAGCGTTCATCTTCTAGTTTTCCTACAAGAAGATTACATGCCCCGCTTTCATTTCCCATTCGAGCCACATGTCCTGTCCATCGGAGCCAAAGATACTTAACAGTTCTTATTAATCATGTTTCCTATAAAGATCATGTAGCTGACTGTTTTGTAGACTTCCCCATTCACCTGTCTGTTCGTCTCTCTTTGTTCTAAAAATATTGCTTACAACGTTTTCAAACAGTTCTCCCTTAAACAAAGGGGCTATACTTTATACATCGCAGAAGAGGGCCACGAAAGTAAAAATGTCATAAACAGAGTTACAAAAAAATGATTACAGATTTATTTTTTCATGGCCACAAGTGATGTGCAAGAAAATAGAGACAGATTAAAATGTGTGCCCATATCAAAAACTGAATTTACTATAGGCTATCTATTTTAATATTTTAGTTGCAAATAACTCGGGACTAAACTTTTTACACTTCTGGCCGTCTTCTTCGATATACAGTCCACCACTATGGTCTCGAGGTGGCGTTCTGCCTTGTCACGCAGCGGGCCCGGGTTCGATTCCCGGTCAGGACAAGCTTCCTGGATTAGGCTTTTTTCCGGGGATTTTCCTCACCTGTAAGAGAAATGTCAGGTAGCTTTGAGGCTCAAAAGGTCCCAGAACATCGGGTCATCATCTTCATCCTTACCATCATTATCATCCCCGGTATGGAGAGCTATGGAAAGCTACCACACCTATAATTCCCTGCTGAAACTGCAACGAATAGCATGAAAATGCTATGATTGCAGTGAAGGACCTGCCCTAAGACAGAACACTATATATACATGTATATATGAGTTCACCGCTGTGGTCTCGAGGTAGCGTGCTGCCTTGTCACGCAGCGGGCCCGGGTTCGATCTCCGGTCGGGGCAGTTTTCCTGGGTGAAGTTTTTCTCGGGGTTTTTCCTCACCTGTAAGACAAATGTCATAAAAACTTTAAGGCCCAAACGGTCCCCGAAATCATATGGCCATCAACATCATCCTTATCATTATCATCATCATCCTTCACCGGTGTTTAATGCGACGGGAAGCAACCACACCTACAATTCCCTAGTAAAGCTGCAAGCATAGCATGAAAATGCTATGATTCCATTTGGATTAGATGATTCACAATAATAATAATATTAATAATAATAATAATAACAGCAATAATAATAATAATAATAATGATAGTAATAATAATAATAGCATGCAATCCAGAGTTGGAGCTATGTTTAATTTTTTTTATCGCGCCCCTTTTCTTTTTTTTTTCTAATTATTGTTCCTAGATATTTGAAATAATCATTACTAGTACTATTAGTATTACGATTATTATTCATCATTATCATCATCTTCAAGGTATGACCCGTTCCGCTCCCCGGTGCACTATATGCTGCAGGTGCAGGTCGTCTTTCCAACGACGTTTTGGTCTTCCTACATTTCTTCGGCCTAGAGGCCTATAATGAAGCAGCTGTTTTGATAAACGATTATTTGGCATTCTTTGTATATGTTCAAACCAATTACGTTTATTTGTTAATATTTACACTACCTCTTTTTGGTCGTTGCTTTACATGTCATTCTATTTCATACTCTTACAGGTTAGAGTACTTAAATCGTGTTATGTTAGCTTTTAAGTTATTTTAGACCTAAAAATATAATCAACGAGCGTTGTGTGTGTTGGCAGCATTGCGTGATAAAAAAACTGTTAACTTTCATGTGCTGGCGCATGCGCATGTTGTCTGCTTCGGACTTAGAAACAATTTTCCATTATGTACTGTATGCTTTTGTGTATATATATTATTAGTATTATTTATTATTATTATTATTATTATTATTATTATTATTATTATTATTATTATTATTATTATTATTATTATTATTATTATTATTATTATTATTGAAACTATAAAAAAAGCCTATCTTTTGCACTACATGGTTGAATTTTTAAAGGGTTCGTGTTTTGTATTAATGCAGGGATCACACATTGAACAGTTGTGAGTTGTGCAAAGCGCTTCCAGCAACCATACTATGTTTTACAGGAGCTATACTTGGTCACTTGTTTTACGCCGATATAACTGATACGGGGAGTAACACAAGTGAAGACAGAGATAAAGATATGCGATTCCACGGAACGCAGAGAGCAGAAACCGGATGGTGAAGTGGCTTGATACATCATCACCTCTTCAATTGCCTCCTTCATGAGAGAATTGAATTAAAGTCCAGACGTTGCCAATAACGAGGCGTCAAGTCTGAGAGCGAATATTGCCAAGTCTAACCATGTTCCAAATTAACTAGAGACAACAGTGTCTTCATTCAGTACTAGGAGCATGGGAATTCTCACCACATAACACACCCGGAGGATCACTCTGCACACATTCCTGTCCTAAAATGTTTTCCTATCATTCCCTACAATTCGCCTCCCTCATTGTATGAATTATATAAGAAATCCGATTTAGTGAAGTATATAAAAATTAATAGATTGGCCTGGGCTGGATATTTGATACGTATGAACAATAATAAAACTGTTAAAAACATCGATATGAACAGACATAACCAGGAAAAATAAGTTACAAATATATAATTCAATAGTGAGAAGTGCTGTCACATATCGAGCTGAAATTTGGAAATTCAACAAAAACTTACAACAAAAATTTATGTCGCTGGAAATGAATTTCTTGAGGAGAGCAGCAAAATGTTCACAAATGGGCAAAATAAGAAATACTCTGTCATAAGAGAAAAAATGAACATTGGTTATTCAATAGTAGATTATATACGGTATAAGCAATTAAATTGGTATGGGCACGTACGACGAATGCAAGAAGAACGATTACCCAGGAAAACATTGGAATGGTATCCACCTGGAAGAAGGAGAAGAGGAAGACCTCGAAACTCGTGGATGCAGGAAATAAGAACTGGGATGAGAGCAAGAGGACTGGAGGACATGGATTGGATGGAGAGAGACGAGTGGAGAACAAAAATAAAACTTTAGGCACAGAAAGATGTGTAAACATTAAAATTCTGTATATAAATAATAAAAACATCTATATGGCACAACCAATACAAACCAGAAAAGTTAGAAGAAATTAAGATGGGAGGATGATGTCTTGCAGGATATTAGAGTTAGTAAAATTAGAAATTGGAAGAATTTAGCAGCAAATAGAGATGTCTGGAAGGACATTCTGAGGAAGGCTTAGAGCCCAAAACGGACTGGCATGTGATATGTGACGGTGACGATGACAAATCATGGTCAATGTTATTTTCTCACCTCATTCTTGGCCTACCTACTGTGACTTCCCCTCTGCTTTTCTTACATGGAATTTCCATTCCTTGTTTCATTCCCCATTCGTGCCACATGTCCTGTCCATTGCAGTCTACGAGACTTAACTATTTTTATTACATCTGGTTTCTAATAAGGATCACGTAACTGACGTATTTAGTCTTCTCCGTTCGCCTGTCTCTACATCTATATTTGGTCTACATTTTTTCTAAGAACTTTATTCTCAAATACTCGTAATTTTTCTCCTCCCTTAATGTAAGAGTCCAAAGTTTCGCATCCATATAATATAACTGGGAGAATAACAGTTTTATATATTTTCAGCTTAACGTTTCTTCATAAAAGTATGGGACGACAAAGAGTACCTGTAGTGCATTATAGGGAAGTATGGAGAGCTTATGAACATGCGGCCATTAACCTTCGGGCTTGATAGTGCAGTGAATCATATATATATATATATATATATATATGAGCCATCATGTTTGGGATACAATTTAATAATCAAAAGGAAGATATAAAAATAAAGAAAGGACTGCGAAAGTCCAACTTCATCAAACATGAATGGAGACATGCACGTTTTTGGGATGCCAGAAAATCGTTTACTAAAAAAAAATATTTTTTGCGCGATAGTGCGTTTTGTCGTACTTACCAGCAATGGCGACTATTATTGATAGTTCAACTTCCTACATTTCGGGGTTGCAAACCTAAATAACTAAACTATAATATTACACTTACACCCACGTGCGGGAAGTAAAGCCACTGCCCTCTACGTACAATGTAGGCCTATATACAGAAAATATCCAAAAGATAGTATTAATATTACATTATACGAAACAAATCATTGCATTTTAAATGAACTGAACTTTATTTGAAACAATATAAAACAATAAATACGTACTTGCGGTCATGTTATCAATAATTGTTCTCAAGGCCTCCTGTTGTTTCAACTAATAAACATTGCCCACACTGTTAACGTTAGTCAATTGTTTATAATGAATGCAAATATTTCCAACAAAGATGTTATTATTTTACTACTATTTATATTTTGAAAACACCATCGCGCAAAAAAATAATGTACAACGCACGTTTGTGAAGTGTTTTACAGAATCCCGGAAATTAAAAACCTCGCTATCGCTAGGTTTTTAAACATTTTTCATCGATTCTGTAAAAACCACTTCCAAACCTCGCATCGTAATATACGGGGTGAATCATAAATATGGCTATACGTTTCATCGCGTTTTGTGATGAAAATATTACCATTACAGGAAATACGAAATTACCGTTGGAAAGGCAATTATTCAAATTACAACAATGGAATAAAACAAAACAGTGTAGAACTTACGTCATTAGTCAAAATGACGTTGAATATGCAACAACAAATTACAATTGCTGCATGGGCAATAGCTTATGCTATTGATCGTGAGGCCGCAAGACGGGCAAGACTTGAGTTTAACATGGCATTGCAGCCGTTGACTGTGAGGAAGTGGAGAAACGGGAAGGATGCAGAAAATCATACCTCCTGGAAGGCCTCGCATTAGCACGGATGCAGAAACAACGAATGGAATTGTGGAGGCGTTCGACGCTAGCCCACAAAAATCAACGCTCCAAGCTGCACGTGAGCAGTGATTTGTTTTTTTTTTTCGATTGTTGTAATTTGAAGGATTCCCTTTCCAATGATAACATCATATTTCCTTTAATAATAATATTTTCGTCACAAAATGCGATCAAACGTATAGCCATATTTCTGAATCACTCTGTACTAATCACCTGCAGGAAACGAAGACTTGGGTCTACCTCAACGCCGTTTGACAGATCAGTTCCAGTTGTACTTGACGGACGGGAATAAACTCAAACGTGTGATTTTGACAGAAGAAGAAGAAGAAAAAGAACTATATATTCCGTAAGGCAGCAAAATTCGGCTTGCTCAGAAATTAGTTTCGTAAACGCGGTTTCTGCATGACTGAGTTTTCATTAAAACCTAACATATCCTTAATTAACTGAAAAATGTTTAAACATGTGACGTAATTAGAAGGGGATATAATCCTTTAATACCAGTTACATGCTTTCCTCTTTCAGAATTGCATCTCCTTTAAAGTACCGCAGATTCAATTCAGTAACTCCGGGCGGTCGAACATTACAATGTGTATAGCTTGTAGCCATTAAAAACAGAAGAGAATTGTAAACAATAAATCATTAGACATAGTAATTATTACTGTATCTTGATTAAATTTACGCCATGTCTTGTTTTCGGAATGTAGAATGACTACAAAACAAAACACCTTAGTATTATATTACAGAATTTCGATTGAATTACGGTTGAGTCCATCGACTTTTTTTAAATTTCTTACAAAGTTCATTGATCCTATCTACTAGATCATCCATCCATCCATAGTAATTCTGCCCGAGGGCAGTCTTTCACTGCAATCGTAGCATTTTAATGCTATGCTTTGCAGCTTTACTAGGGAATTGTAGGTGTGGTAGCTTCCCGTTGCTTTCCACACCGGTGAAGGATGATGGTGATAATGATGATGATGATCATAAGATTTCGGGGACCGTTTGGGCCTTAAAGTTTTCCCGACATTTGTCTTACAGGTGAGGAAAAACCCCGATAAAAACTTCACCCAGAAAAACTGCCCCGACCGGGGATCGAATCCTGGCCCGCTGTGTGACAAGGCAGCACGCTACCTCGAGACCATACCGGTGGACACACACACACACACACACACACACACACATATATATATATATATATATATATATATGTTTATATATATATATATATATATATATATATATATATATATAGATGTTATAACTACATTTTTGACATTTAGCAATGAAGGCAAATATGATATGAAAAGAAAAATGAATGTTTGAGTCGGGATTTCAACCCGAGTTTAGCGCTCTAACCAACTGAGCTACTCGGGTTCAAATCCCGACTCAAGCATTCATTTTTCTTTTCATATCATATTTGCCTTCATTGCTAAATGTCAAAAATATAGTTACTTACTTACTTACTCACTGGCACTATCGAACCCGTAGGTTCATGGCCGCGCGGACATAAGCTCTCCATACATTCCTATCCTGAGCTAATTCTTTCCAATCATGCCCTGTACAATCTACTTCCCTCAAATCATAGTTAATGTTATTCTCCCACCTCATTCTTGGTCTACCAATACTTTGGCATGGGTTCCCTGAAGTAGTCCCCGCCCGGAGAACCGAATGGGGGACTATTTGACCTCCGGAAAATTTTACCCCAGTAGAACCCATGTCCGCATTTCTTGACAGTTGTATTTTTACGGTGAAAGATCGTCACACTTTCGACCAAGGTACTTTTTTCGTCTGGCTTATCACCTTCGACCAGTACGGCATGGGTAACCCTGTCGGCAGCAATGCTACCGCCGGCATAGCTCTCAGGATCATTTAAGCACGCAAGCCACTCCACCACGACGAGGTAAAGATACCATGGGGGGCAAAAATATAGTTATAACATCTAAATATACAAGCGTTACTGCTATAAAGTAAATATTCTCTTTAAAAATTGCTTAACTGTTATGTTAGCCACTAGATGGCGTTGGAACAAATTCCTACTACCTCTTGTGTGAATTGAGAATACTACATATATAAGAAAAATGTATGTTTGTGTTGGAATACTTGAGTAGCTCAGTTGGTTAGAGCGCTAAACGTACAGAGTTTAGAGACTCTGGTTCAAATTCCGACTCAAGCATTCATTTTTCTTTTCATATCATATATATATTAGCTAATACCCGGCGTGCGCTGCTACGCCTAAATAAATTAAAACTAATGTGCTTTCGTGTTCAGTTGAATAGTAGAAAAAAACATAATTATAGATTTATATTATATGGATACACCGTATTGATTAGCCGGTGTTGCCCGGGAATCTACTTATCCCGATCTTCTTGGCATAAATGAGCTGAAATACGAATTTTAATGTGTTTTATGTTTAGTTAAATGTGGAAGGAAACATGTATATCGTAATTATTTTTAGAGATCCCGTGCTCTGTAGTAAGTACAGTTAAGTCTCGTAGACTGCGATCGGCAGGGCAAGTGGCACGAATGGTGAAGCAAAGAGGGTAATGGAAGCTTCTTGTAGGGACGCCAGAGGGAAAATGCTCAGTTGATAGACCATGAATGAGGTGGGAGAATAACATTAACCATTATTTGAGAGAAGTAAATTATAAATGGGATTTGAAAACATAGCTCAGGATAGGGATATGTGAAGAGCTTATATCTGCGCTGTCATGAACCTATGGGTTCGACAGTGGCAGTGAGTTAGTTTTAATATTCATTTCCAGCCCCAGTTTCTTAGTATTATTTAAAAGAACGTGTTTGTTGACTTTAGTATCTCCTCACTATCGCCTAATAATAAATACCACATCATCAGCATACACCAACTGATATTTGTTAAGTTTTCATTTCCATTTATTAATGTATTTCTATGTGTGACCATATAATTAGTTTTATTTACATTTACTTCCAGTCCCGGTTTCTTAGTGTTATTTAATCTAATATATAAAAATGAATGTTTGTTTGTACTTTATACGCGGCCATACCGTTGATCCGATTGTGATGGTATTTTTTTTTTCAAAATGTTCAGGAGATTTCCGGGATGAACATAGACTATAAGAGAGTTGAGATATTCAACTCCTACACCCTTTAAAAGCACCCTTTGTAGTGAAAAACGTGAAAAAGTCCCTTTTTTTACCCTTAAATGGCTTATGCTGCCTAAACCATGACAAATGCACAACATTAATGTACACAGAATTGAATATCTAAAAAAAAACTCTAAAAAAAGGTCTGCGACAGCATGTTTATATTTTACAAATAACACACTATAGCCATTTTTGTCTTTCATTGATGACAAGAAGATCGGAATAAGTAGACTCCCGGGCAAGCATAAGCAGCGCACGGCGGGTATACGTTTATGGATAACTCAAAATAACAAATTTTGTCTTTCAGCTCATTTATGTCCAGTACATGGAGATGCGTAAATTCCCGGACAATGCCGGTAATCAGCACGGAGTATCTAAAAATAATAACTATATAATTTTTTTTTTCCTTTTACTTATTCAACTAAATGCAAAAGACATAATTTGTTTAGGTGCAGCAGCGCACGCCAGGTATTAGCTAGTAGAATATATAAAGTAAATTGATCCCACAACAGACCCGGAGGCCCTTGGGGTAGTGGGAGGTTAAAGCTCCCACTTTTTCTAGACAATCGACACTTTATGTCAGCCGGGTTGTCAACCCTGCGTGACGGCCGCCTTTAACCCCAGAACAAGCGTCTGGTACTCAATTACGTTAGAGGCTGAGTCGACCCCAGGGCCATAGTGCCGCCAGAGGGTTTCGGTCAGTTTAAAAATCCTGACCCCAACGGGACTTGAACCCTCGACCCTCCGGCTTGTAGCTCAGTGCCTTAACCACTACGCTACGGCACGAAAAATAAATGTTGTTTGGTCAAGAAGTTGTCAAAACAGATTCTAACCATACACGAAAGAGTATGTAGTAAGCGATACATAAATCATGACTTAATAATTAGTACTTCGAAGTAATTAAATTTACTTTAGGTCTTGTTTTCGGAATGTAGACTGACGAGAAATGAAAAGAGTTTATTATTTTTTTAGATAAAACAAAAAGGAGTGATTTCGGACTCGTTTCTGTGACGTCTTATGAAGAACACATGTTCCGTACGAGTAGTTTCCAGGTAGATTTAATTACTCCCATTAAATCTTTTATATCAGAGTTTAACCATCTGTGGGCTCCGACTCACCGATGGACGTTATTTTAATCCATTCGAATATGCTGGGTTTGGTACTTGAAAAAAAAAATCTCAAACAAATCTTCTCTTCTTCATTAAGAATTTCTCTACAATGCATTAGTTTTCGTGCAACCAGTTGTAAATTTTACTCCTCCATACTTCTGTCCACCGCTGTGCTCTCAAGGTATCGTGCTGCCTTCTCACGCAGCGGGCCCGGGTTCGATTCCCGGTCGGGACAGGTTCCTGGGTGAATTCTTTTCAGGGTTTTTCCTCACCTGTAAAACTAATATCAGGAAGCTTAGGGCCCAACGATCCCCGAAAATCATCCGACCATCATCATCATCCTTGTCATCATCCTTCACCGGTGTGGAAAGCAACGGGAAGCTACCACACATACAATTCCCTAGTAAAGCTGCAAAGCATAGCATGAAAATGCTATCATTGCAGTGAAAGGCCTGCCCTCGGACAGAATTACTATGGATGGATACTTCTGTGATTGACACTTGTGGGTGTGAGGTCGACATTCGAACTGGTAATTCCAAGGGTTTTCCAGGAATGTCAGTCCATGCAGTTCATTTACATACGAGTACATAGAGTGGACAGTTAATGACAAATGAGGGAAATTCTGAAGAAGTGGCTGAATTCAAATATCTATGAACAATAATTACAAACAGGAATAAGAGGCACAAAGAAATTAAACATAGGCTCAATTCTGGAAATACGTGCTATTATGCATTGCAGGGATTCTTGTCGTCCCAACTTCTAAAAAAAAACTGAAAATGTATAAAACTGTTATTCTACCATATATTGACTTAGGCTTTCACGGCCGGAGTTATTATGATGATCTTGTAGAAGATAACCGGACTGTCTCAAGACAACTCTTGAGGATGCCGGATGCAGTCTCTGGCGAAACGTGGGGAAGCATAAGCCTCAAGACCACAGCCAACAGCTCGGGAATCTTCTACAAGATCATGTTATTCTACCAGCTATATTATATGAATGCGAAAAATGGATTTTTACTTTAAGGGGGGAGAAAATATGACGAGTGTTTGAGAATTAATTTGTCATAAGTTATGCCACGAGTGATTTCCAAATTATCGATAAATTCACGACTCACGAAGTGAGGAGTGAATTTATTAAGAGAATTTGGAAATCAAGAGTGGCATTTGTTAGGACTATTTAACGAATAAAATTAAGCTGTTTACTCACAAATCATTATTTAAATATAATTATTTTAAAATATTTATATATTTAATGTAAACGGTGATGTTTGAAAACAAATGAGAAACGATTGGTAGTCTACGCTTCATTTGCTTCTTTTGTTCATCACTGCAACCAGATCATATTATTTATTGCCAAAGGATCACAATATTGTAAGAATGCACCCTAGTGGAGAAATGAATAACCAACGTTATAGGTATTAATTAATTTGATGTCCTATGATGTAAATATGTCAATTATATTTTTCTGCAACGTCATTTCTTGGAAAATAATTCGTTTAAGAAAGTGCAAATACTGTTTTTTTTGTGGTATAATCAATTGTTACAAATGTTTTTATATTATCTATCGCATGCGCTTTCTGCTGACAATCATGCACTATATATACAATCTGGTAGCCATATTTCTTACATGGTCAGTCACTGCAAAATAATGCTATGACCTATTCACAATGTTAAAAAGGTAAACTATGGTGAACTTTAGTTGGTAAATTCTAGGCGAAACACGACTGTGATTGGTTGTAAATAAAAAATCATTGAAATGTGATTGGTCATTGGCTCCCATTTGGAGCATGAGTTAAATACAGTGTGATTATAAAGTCCCAGTACATTTTGTGGATAACGTAGCGCAAATAAAACAAAAATAATAAGGTAGTTTCTACTATCAAGTTAGTGTTCAACATAACCTCCATCAATCTCAAACATGTTTCCCAACGACGCACCGTCGCCCGGAAAACATGCACCAACATATCCTCTGTAATCATTTCACTCGCTTGGCGTATGCGTTCTTTCAGCACTTGCAGATTAGGAAACCTGTTGCTTGATGAACCCCCAAGCAAAAAAGTCCAGGGGTGCGAGATCTGGCGAACGAGGTGCTCAGATACGAGGAGATGTCCTTCCAATCCACCTGTTGGGAAACCTGTCATTGAGATATCCGCGTATAACCAGAGCAAAGTGTGGTGGTGCTCCTTGTTGCAACACCACTGTATCAATGATACCATCTTGCTGTAACTGTGACTGTAAAAAAAGTTGCAACATATCAAGAAACACGTCTCCCGTGAGGGTTTCTTTTGGAATCTGTCTCTAACTTCTTCGTACGACTGGCATCTTAAACGCGCAGCAACAATCTCTATCCGCTCTTCAATGGTGAACAAATTTGTATCTTTCGAAAGGCTGTAACAGAAATACGATATGTAAGCGATTTCTTTAAAATGTACTGGGACTGTAGTCAAACTAATTAGGCTAACAACATGTACAAAGAGTGGACACATCTCACTTTCCTAAATTATCAACCTAAAGGACTTCCAGATAAAAGAAGACCAGAATTAAGATGAACTGACCACATCTTGGGATATCACAGGAATTAAGATGAACTGACCACATCTTGGGATATCACAGGAATTAAGATGAACTGACCACATCTTGGGATATCACAGGAATTAAGATGAACTGACCACATCTTGGGATATCACAGGAATTAAGATGAACTGACCACATCTTGGGATATCACAGGAATTAAGATGAACTGACCACATCTTGGGATATCACAGGAATTAAGATGAACTGACCACATCTTGGGATATCACAGGAATTAAGATGAACTGACCACATCTTGGGATATCACAGGAATTAAGATGAACTGACCACATCTTGGGATATCACAGGAATTAAGATGAACTGACCCACATCTTGGGATATCACAGGAATTAAGATGAACTGACCACATCTTGGGATATCACAGGAATTAAGATGAACTGACCACATCTTGGGATATCACAGGAATTAAGATGAACTGACCACATCTTGGGATATCACAGGAATTAAGATGAACTGACCACATCTTGGGATATCACAGGAATTAAGATGAACTGACCACATCTTGGGATATCACAGGAATTAAGATGAACTGACCACATCTTGGGATATCACAGGATTAAGATGAACTGACCACATCTTGGGATATCACAGGAATTAAGATGAACTGACCACATCTTGGGATATCACAGGAATTAAGATGAACTGACCACATCTTGGGATATCACAGGAATTAAGATGAACTGACCACATCTTGGGATATCACAGGAATTAAGATGAACTGACCACATCTTGGGATATCACAGGAATTAAGATGAACTGACCACATCTTGGGATATCACAGGAATTAAGATGAACTGACCACATCTTGGGAATCACAGGAATTAAGATGAACTGACCACATCTTGGGATATCACAGGAATTAAGATGAACTGACCACATCTTGGATATCACAGGAATTAAGATGAACTGACCACATCTTGGGATATCACAGGAATTAAGATGAACTGACCACATCTTGGGATATCACAGGAATTAAGATGAACTGACCACATCTTGGGATATCACAGGAATTAAGATGAACTGACCACATCTTGGGATATCACAGGAATTAAGATGAACTGACCACATCTTGGGATATCACAGGAATTAAGATGAACTGACCACATCTTGGGATATCACAGGAATTAAGATGAACTGACCACATCTTGGGATATCACAGGAATTAAGATGAACTGACCACATCTTGGGATATCACAGGAATTAAGATGAACTGACCACATCTTGGGATATCACAGGAATTAAGATGAACTGACCACATCTTGGGATATCACAGGAATTAAGATGAACTGACCACATCTTGGGATATCACAGGAATTAAGATGAACTGACCACATCTTGGGATATCACAGGAATTAAGATGAACTGACCACATCTTGGGATATCACAGGAATTAAGATGAACTGACCACATCTTGGGATATCACAGGAATTAAGATGAACTGACCACATCTTGGGATATCACAGGAATTAAGATGAACTGACCACATCTTGGGATATCACAGGAATTAAGATGAACTGACCACATCTTGGGATATCACAGGAATTAAGATGAACTGACCACATCTTGGGATATCACAGGAATTAAGATGAACTGACCACATCTTGGGATATCACAGGAATTAAGATGAAACTGACCACATCTTGGGATATCACAGGAATTAAGATGAACTGACCACATCTTGGGATATCACAGGAATTAAGATGAACTGACCACATCTTGGGATATCACAGGAATTAAGATGAACTGACCACATCTTGGGATATCACAGGAATTAAGATGAAACTGACCACATCTTGGGATATCACAGGAATTAAGATGAACTGACCACATCTTGGGATATCACAGGAATTAAGATGAACTGACCACATCTTGGGATATCACAGGAATTAAGATGAACTGACCACATCTTGGGATATCACAGGAATTAAGATGAACTGACCACATCTTGGGATATCACAGGAATTAAGATGAACTGACCACATCTTGGGATATCACAGGAATTAAGATGAACTGACCACATCTTGGGATATCACAGGAATTAAGATGAACTGACCACATCTTGGGATATCACAGGAATTAAGATGAACTGACCACATCTTGGGATATCACAGGAATTAAGATGAACTGACCACATCTTGGGATATCACAGGAATTAAGATGAACTGACCACATCTTGGGATATCACAGGAATTAAGATGAACTGACCACATCTTGGGATATCACAGGAATTAAGATGAACTGACCACATCTTGGGATATCACAGGAATTAAGATGAACTGACCACATCTTGGGATATCACAGGAATTAAGATGAACTGACCACATCTTGGGATATCACAGGAAATTAAGATGAACTGACCACATCTTGGGATATCACAGGAATTAAGATGAACTGACCACATCTTGGGATATCACAGGAATTAAGATGAACTGACCACATCTTGGGATATCACAGGAATTAAGATGAACTGACCACATCTTGGGATATCACAGGAATTAAGATGAACTGACCACATCTTGGGATATCACAGGAATTAAGATGAACTGACCACATCTTGGGATATCACAGGAATTAAGATGAACTGACCACATCTTGGGATATCACAGGAATTAAGATGAACTGACCACATCTTGGGATATCACAGGAATTAAGATGAACTGACCACATCTTGGGATATCACAGGAATTAAGATGAACTGACCACATCTTGGGATATCACAGGAACAGGTTCAAACGTCCTAAACCTAAATATGTTAATGATGATGAACTAACTCCTGGCCTATCGAACCTATAGGTTCAGGGCTGCACGACCATAATCTCTCCATACATCCCTATTCTGAGCAATGTTTCCCAATCATCACCTGTACAATCTACTTCCCTCAAATCATTTTTTAAAGCCCCAGGTTGTCATTTCAACATTTCTCGTATTCTCTCCTGGCATGGCGTACTTGTAACAGTCAGTATATTTTTTTTTATCAAAGGCAGACAGGCGATAATTTACTGCAACCCTTCGCTGAATTATTTTCGATCTTGGAAAAAGATAAATCTATATGTTTAAACTGAAATATTATATTTAGTAGATCTCAAAAGTAAACTAAAATTCATTCAACTATTTTGGTGGCGTCGAGTTAATTATACTCTGTTTTGTTCCTCAGGATACAATGCTGTTTTCCATGCATTGAAAGGTTTCTATGTATAATAACGAGTCATGAACGGTTAAGCAACGCCTATTTAAAGGTGAAGGTTTTGAAATGACTGCTTCGGGATCGTATATACAGAGTGTAACTAAATTTCCATGGCTTGCTTTGAAGACGTGTAGTGGCAACCAAGATGGTTTTGTTTAACACAGGAACCCATGTACGGAAACGTGCCGTTTTCCCGCTACACGCAAAATAATACATTATACACGTTCAACTCTCTCGCATTTTCGGCGCCAAAGACTAAGGTATTACGTACGTCATTCACCGATCAGCTGATCCCCATGTCCATTACACGCCATTCAGTTGAGTTTGTGATACGCCCAGAGATGTTTGCACCTGCTGTTGTGCTTGTGGCCTTTATTCGTGCTTACTTACTTACTTACTCACTGGCACTATCTAACCCGTAGGTTCATGGCCGCGCGGAGATAATCTCTCCATATATCTCGATTCTGAGCTATAGTCCGTGAGGGCTAAAGTGTCTAGAATATTTTAGAAAGAGAAAGAGAGTACTCACCATCTTCTTTCTCACTCATACACATATCTCTTCACGGTGACAGCGGTAGGGCAGACACTCCCTGCAGTGAACATAGATCAGTGGTGGCATTCCCTTCTTCTAAAGATTAATTTTACACTAATATAATATCTCACAAACTCCAAACGAACTCTGAAACAGTCGCCACTGACAAAAATTACGTGAACAAAAGTGACTGGGCGAAAGTGGGGGTGGAGTTTTTCTAGCATTCCTAAGTAATTTTACAAGGGTTGCCCATTATAGTACACATGTCACTCAGACGTCTAGCGAAGGGTGGAAGAACAGTTATCTGGACAAGGATAGCAGAAATCATGCCAACTTACAACTTTTACACTATAATGCTTTCCAATCATTCCCTGTATAATCTACTTCCCTCAAATCATAGTTAAAGTTATTCTCCCACCTCATTCTTGGTCTACCAACTGGGCGCTTTCCCTCTGGCTTTCCTACAAGAAGCTTCCATGCAAGTCTTTCATTCTCCACATGTGCAACATGTCCTGCCCATCTCAGTCTAAGAGACTTAACTGTTATTATTATATCTGGCTTCCTACAAAGACCATGTAGTTCATTGTTATGTAGTCTTCTCCATTCACCTGTCTGTTCATCTCTCTTTGGTCCAAAAATGTTCCTAAGTACTTTATGCTCGAATACTCGTAATCTCCTTTCCTCCCTTAAAGTAAGAGTCCATGTTTCGCATCCATTTAATATAACTGGTAGAATAATAGTTTTATATATTTTCAGTTTTTAACGTGTTTTTGAAAGGAGTTGGGACATCAAGAGTCTCTGCAATGCATAATAGCACGCATTTCCAGATACTAAACTGTACTTACTACATTTCATTTGCAATGTGTCGCTGTTGACCATAGTGAACTATACCCGAGCCGTCATATCTCCAGCTCTGAAGTTTAGGTTATACGAGGGGTAAAGGGAGAATTCTACCTCTACTGCCAATAAGGATATGATTGTAGTGAGAGTAGATGTCTGCCACGACCAATCACTGCTCTTGACGCAGGTATAGCGCGCTGGTAAGGTTTGAAATTGCTGAGATGTTGTCAGCTGTATGTCTGCTAACCGCATACATAAAGCGGCCCACCCACTGAATATCCATGTCGACAACACTGTCGTGAAAACGTCAAGGCCGGAGAATCAGTATACATGTATGCGGTATACGTCGACATGTTATTATACGGGAAAGTTCGGTATTACAGCCTCACTACGATGGTTGTTTCCCCGCACCTGTTATGTATAATTAAATACAAAGATGCCGACTACCGCCACTATAATAATTCCGCATGTTAAATCATTGTCACGCTGCACCCGCTTTTATATAAACGGACAGCCATCAGAGTGAGGCGATAATACAATGGGAGGGTCGCTCGTCCAAGATCGTCTGGACCAACGATTTAGACAACAGTGGATAATCTACAGAAAGGTCTGTATGAACTTAACAAAATTACAGAAGAATATGGATTAAAGATATCTACAGAAAAAACAAAAATTATGGCATTTCAAGGTGTAGATCCTGTCAGAAGTAAAATTGTACTGGACAATAAAATTTTGGAGCAGGTGAATAATTTTACATATCTAGGATGCAATATCTCATATGAAGAAGAAAAGGATGTAAATGCAAAAATATCTAAATTTTAAGAATTTTAGGGTTAATAAATTCTATCTTCAAGCCACAGTTAGTCCAAAAGCATTCAAGACTGAAAGTGTATAAAACACTGGCTCTTCCAACTCTTTTGTATGGTAGCGAAGTATGGACGTTGAAACAGAAGGATATACAGAGACTTAGATCTGCTGAAATGAGATATCTTCGGAGGACTGCAGGATACACACTACTAGATCACAAAAAAAATGAAGACATCTTAGAAGAATTACACATGGAATCTTTAGAAAACAAAATTTCTGATTATAAGTCAAGATGGATACAACATGTTCATCGAATGGAAGATCACAGAATACCCAAACTAATGTTAAGATATCAACCTGCAGGAAGAAGAAGACCAGGACGTCCACTCAAAAGACTTCTGGATGGTGTTTCTCTTGAGGCCGAAACAGGTCAACAAATGGCCTAAATTCGTGAATGTACTATGATGATGATGATGGATAGGTCGTGGTTGCCCGATTGCTTGGCCTGCACGTTCTCCCGGCTTGATCCCGCAAGACTACTGTCTATGGGGCCATAAAAATCAATGATTAACGAGACCTCTGTGTCATCCGAGGAAGATCTACTGGAACGGATTATGGCGGTGCGGCGCTGTGTTGTCGAGTCCATCTTGTAAGTAGATCCAGACGATAAGCAGCAGGCGTCAGAGAGCAACGTGCGTTGTAGTTTTTTTGGGTCTCGGGAAAACGGTACGTTTCAGGGCATGAGTTCCTAAAATTAACCGTCTTGGTCACACTACACGTCCTTAAAATCTGTATTGAGAATTTAGTCACACTCTGTACATAGAATATCCTTAATATAGCTTACGCACGCTACATTTAAGTTTTTGTGTTCGCGAAAGGTGCATGTGGTAAAGGATTTCGGAGCTGCAATACTGTAATTAATTTTTCACATTCGTTTTAGCCCTTAAACTGGCAAAACACAAATTTCTTCCGTTAGTTATTTGAATGTGGCGGACCGCAGTGAAAACGCAATTTTGTGTAACTGTTATTAATAGGAATATTGTATAATTATACACATATTTAAGTGTTTTCTTCTGATTTATTTAAAATATTAAATTAATTAAACAAACATGGAGTCTTACTTTAAGGGAGGAAAGGAGATTACGAGTATTTGAGAATAAATTTCTTAGGATTTTTTTTGGACCAAAGAGAGATGAACAGACAGGTGAATGGAGAAGACTTCATAACGATGAACTACATGGTCTTTATAGCAAGCCAGATATAATAAGAACAGTTAAGTCTCGTAGACCGCGATGGGCAGGACATGTGGCATGTATGGGGAATGAAAGACTTGCATGGAAGCTTTTTGTAGGAAAGGCAGAGGGAAAACGCCCAGTTGGTAGACCAAGAATGAGGTGTGAGAATAACATTAACTATGATTTGAGGGAAGTAGATTATACAGGGAATGATTGGAAAGCATTAGCTCAGGATAGAGATGTATGGAGAGCTTATGTATGCGCGGTCATGAACGTACAGGTTCGATAGTGCCAATGAGTAAGTAAGTAAGTAACTGATGTATCCAAAAAGATACATTAAGAATTTAAGGGTTAATGAAGTAAGCAAATTAAATTGGACATAGTATGAAATATGTTTACACGATAAGCAGAGTGAGGTAACAATGCAAACAAATGACTGAAACTGCATGAATCGAATGCAGCTAAAACAGAAACAAGAGAAAGTGCTGCATTCGATATTCAGTTTAAAATGAATTTCAAATACACGGAAGTCATTTATAATGAATAAATGACTACATTGTTCCGCAAACAAAGTCTAATGCCTCGCATAATAATATGTACTGTCGATTTCAGAAAAAATGAAGCTATTGAGATTGTTCCCATGAAAATGGTTTTGAAAAATTGCGTATCTCCATCGATTTTACATAGTAGGCCTAGACACCCAAAATGACAATCAATTTTTTTTTTGTAAATGTGTTTGTTTAATTTGTATGTATATGAGAGGTCCCACAATGTAGCCGAGCACTTTTAGGCATCATGCCTTGCTGCAAAACTACGGAAATAGCTCTGGTTCGACCCCCTTGGGGGAAAAAGTTTTCTCGTGGAATTTCGTGCAGTGTGAGACCGGCTGGTAGGCCTAGGGCCTTCAAGGCCTGTCGCGCTTGGAGATGAGATTGGAGACCACCCAGAATCGTGGTAGATTTGTGTAAGTGTATAACAAGTAGTGGCTAATGCTAACAGTTTCGTAATGAAGAATATTTAACTCATGCACCAAATGGGAGTCAATGACCAATCACATTTCAATAATTTTTTTTATTTACAGTCGATCACAGTCGTGTTTCGACTAGAATTTACCGACTAAAGTTTATCATAATAAAGAAACACCTCCTTTTTAACATTCTGAATATGTCGTAGCATTATTTTGCACTGACTGACTCTTTAAGAAATACGGCTACCAGATTGTATATATAGTGCATGAATGTCAACAGAAAGCGCATGCGACAGATAAAATAAAAACATTTGTAACAATAATTATTGATTATAGCATAAGAAAAAGAAACCACTGTTTGCACTTTCTTAAACGAATTGTTTCCCAGGAAATGATGTTGCAGAAAAATATAATTGACATATTTACATCATAGGACATTAAAAATTAATTTATACCTATAATGTTGGTTATAAATTTCTCCACTAGGGTGCATTCTTACAATATTGCGATCCTTCGGCAATATATAATATGATCTGGTTGCTGTGACGAACAAAAGAAGCAAATGAAGCGTACCAATCGTTTCTCATTTCTTTTCAAACATCGCTGCTTACATTAAATATATAAATATATTAAAATAACTATTAGTTAAATAATGATTTGTGAGTAAACAGCTTAATGTTATTCGTTAAATAGTCCTAACAAATGTCACTTGATTTCCAAATTATTTAGATAAATTCACTTCTCACTTCGTGAGTCGGGAATGTATCCATAATTTGGAAATCACTCGTGGCATTACTTATGATAAAGCCTCTCCATTTAATGACGCGAGGTTGAACTAAGCTTCAACCATACAGTAGAGGTCACTCATTCTGAACAGCGGTCACAAGTAAACAAGAGCAGGATTCACACTTACAAAGTATACTTCGGGGGACATAAAAGTTACGCACTGACTGTTCGAAACATTTGGAGTGAAATATAACGATTGTAAAGTGGTTATTCTTGATACTGAACAACACAGTTCTGCTATGTTGTTATAACCAGGTGGTAGTCTACAGAAAACTGTTCTAACGCTCTTCCGTCAGGTACAAATATCGAATCAATCATACACTGATGTCGTGTTTAGGAAGGAATTGTTCCATCTCTTTCCATATTATGCTATAAAATAAAAAAATAGAAGACAGATGCACCATAAGAGGAATGACAGAGCTCTTAAAAACACTTTGAAAAAAGTTTTAATGAAAAAAAAATTAAATCACATTACAATTAGCTGCCTAGAGGTCCCCAGTTGGACATCCTCTCTCTATACGTACAGAACTTGTAAACCGTAAATAATATTTTTATTTAACTACTTATGAAACAATATACCATACTGAGACCAGTTGTTATTTATGGCAGTAAACGCTTTACACTTAATAGAGATAATGAAGGAAGACTGAGAATGTTCTTCTTCTTCTTCTTCGTCAGGCTCTACGACTTCCAGTGGAATGTCTTGGCCTTCTCAACCAGTTTACGCCACTTCTTCCTATCTTGTGCAGTAGATTTCAAATCAAAAATCCCCATCTCTCTCAAATCTTCAATTACGTCATCTTCCCAATGATCCTTGGGTCTTCCCCTTGGTCTTGTTCCCTGTGGCTTCCAATTGAAAATATCATTTGGCAATCTTCCCTTTGGCATTCTTAGTGTATGTCCAAACCATTGTAATATTTTGGATTTGATGAAACTAACTATATTTTCTTTATTATTCTTGAGGTATAATTCGTCATTCCTTCTCAACCTCCAATTTCCATTTTCCTTTACTGGACTTAGCACTCTTCTAAATATTTTCCTCTCAAACGTTAATAGTCTTAATTTATCTGCTTCTTTTAGTACCCAGGTTTCAGCTCCATAACATATGATTGGTCTTATTATTGTTGTATATAATTTGAATTTAACATTTTTTGATATTAATTTGCTTTTGAATATATCGAAATTAGCAAAATATGCTTTATTCCCTTGCGATATTCTTGTTTTGATCTCTTCTTCAACAGTATTATTATCGTTTAGTATTGTACCTAGGTACTTAAAGGAGTTAATTTGACCAATACAGTCACTATTTATAGTTAGTTCAGTCAAATTTGTTTTATTTCTCATACGTCTTAAATATTTTGTTTTATTTAGATTGATTACAAGCCCATATTTTATACTTTCATTTTTCAATTTGTCAGAGGTTTCCAGTAGGGAATTTTTTGTCCTTGCTGTTATTAGACTGAGAATGTTTGTAAGGAAAATCCTGGGATCTATAAATGATCGTGGAGTATGGCGGATAAGATATGACGATGAAATCTAGAACTTGCACTCAGACCCAGATATTCATCATCATCATCACTCCAGGGATTAGGCAATTGCCCGTCCCGACTTCATATTGCATCAGCCCAACGTCTTCTAGGTCTTCCAACATCACGCCTTCCATCCGGCTGATTTCCATGAAGCTTCTCAGTAAGATAAATGTCTCCTGGAAGCGTTACGAGCGCTTCGCAGGACAAGGATGGTGGAAGGGCTGCTTCCTCTGAGCCTCCAAACATGCTCCTCTGGGTATCCACCCCCCAAGAGAGGGCTGCTTCTTCCGCTCTTCAAGCCCTACAAGTTTAGCTGTGCTATTCCTTGTCGCCCTGTTGACCGTTGAAGACTTGACGAAGATGTGGCCGCCCAATATGGATACAGACACCATTCCTTCGTTGTGAGCTATACTTAGTTCCCCTCGCCTCTTACCCACCAGCAAGATTAACCTAAGTCAATCTTCCCCAGTAGGGTCGTCTGGTTCATCGGGTACTAAGCCCCCCCCCACCACGTCAAGGTGATAGCCCAGATATTGTAAATGTTATTAAAATTGGCAGACTGAGATGGGTGGGTCATATAATGAGAATGGAGGGGGAGAATGTTACTAGAAAGCTTTACACTACTGAGACCAGATGGAAGAAGAAGAGGAAGACCGAAGCTGAGATGGACTGATGGAATAGAGACCTCCAAAAGCTCGGGGTCCGGGGATGGAGAAAGAGGGCGTTGGGCAGGGATGCGTGGAAGAGCCAGGGCCCATAAAGGGCTGTAAAGGTGAAAGAAGAAGAAGAATGAGACTATCTAATATTTAGTTTTATTGATATTTACTTCCAGCCCCAATTTCTTGGTTTTATTTAATAGAACGTGATACTTTGCTTTTTATATTTTCCAAGAGGTACATTTAATTACAACAGAGATACTTTAATTTTCCGTTAAGTTGGTATTATAGAGTAGATTAATATTGTAATTACAATATGGCAGCACGGAACTACAGTTATAAATACCTGCAGTAAGTTCTACTTAGAAAACAAGTTGCTAGACAAGTTGGGAGCGCCATCTGTCAGATCACTTCAACTCTAATGTAAACCTGTTCACAGATGAGAGTTGTCGGCATTTTTAAAACAATAAATTACTTCTCAATACCGTCATACTTCCCGCAGTAACTATAAAAAGAAATCCGTAAACCAGGAACTGCGAATTCCTCGAAAAGTATAATTTATTATCCCATTTTTCTGAGAATAAACTTTTTTTAAACCAAAGAGAGAAGAACAGACGGGTGAATGGAGAAATCTAACATAACATGATCTTTATGTGAAAACAGATGAAAGTTTATGGTAAAGGCTCTTCATTTTAAGACGCAACCCTAGCGCACGAAACTCCTATGGTAATCTCTTACTTACTTACTTACTCACTGGCACTATCGAACCCGTAGGTTCATGGCCGCGCGGACATAAGCTCTCCATACATCCCTATCATGAGCCAATGTTTTCCAATCATTCCCTGTATAATCTACTTCCCTCAAATCACAGTTAATGTTATTCTCCCACCTCATTCTTGGTCTACGAACTGGGCGTTTTCCCTCTGGCTTTCGTACAAGAAGCTTCCATTCAAGTCTTTCATTCCCCATACATGCAACATGTCCTGTCCATCGCAGTCTACGAGACTTAACTGTTCTTATTACATCTGGCTTCCTATAAAGACCATGTAGTTCATTGTTATGTAGTCTTCTCCATTCACCTGTCTGTTCATCTCTCTTTGGTCCAAAAATCTTCTTACTTTATTCTCAAATACTTGTAATCTCCTTTCTTCCCTTAAAGTAAGAGTCCATGTTTCGCATCCATATAATATAACTGGTAGAATAATAGTTTTATATATTTTCATTTTAACATATTTTAAAGGAGTTGGGACATCAAGAGTCTCTGTAATACACAATAGCACGCATCTCCAGAATTGAGCCTATGTTTAATTTCTTTGTGCATCTCATTCCTGTTTGTGATTACTGTTCCTAGGTATTTGAATTCAGCCACTTCCTCAAAATTTCCCTCATTTGTCAATAGCTGTCCATTTCCATTATATAATGTATTTCTACGTGTGACCTATGGTAATCTCGCCAAATAAATCTAACGAGGAAGTTAGCACAAGTTGCGATCACAACTGTAAAAAAGTTCTGGTTTGCATGTAAAAGTTTTACATGTACATTGCAAATATGCGCACAATACACTGCACTTTACAATCATGCGCATGTTCAATCACCAAGTTCAAAAATTGGGCTGTTGGTAACTAAATAACTAATTCACTGGCACTTTCGAACCCGTGGGTTCATGGCCGCGCGGACATAAGCCCTCCATATATCCCTATTCTGAGCCAATGTTTTCCAATCATTCCCTGTATAATCTACTTCCCTCAAATCACAGTTAATGTTATTTTCCCACCTCATTCTTGGTCTACCAACTGGGCGTTTCCCTCTGGTTTTCCTACAAGAAGCTTCCATGCACGTCTTTCGCCATTCGTGCCACATGTCCTGCCCATCGCAGTCTACGAGACTTAACTGTTCTCATTATATCTGGCTTCCTAAAAAGACCATGCAATTCGCTGCTATTCAGTCTTCCCCATTCACCTATCTGTTCATCTCTCTTTGGTCCAAAAAATTTTCTAAGAACTTTATTCTCAAATACTCGTAACTTCCTTTCCTCCCTTAAAGTAAGAGTCCATGTTTCGCATCCATATAAAAAGCTGGTAGATGGTTCTTGGTAGCTCTTGGCAAAAGATTATGAGGCTGAACATGTCCATAGAGTATTTTTTTAATGTCCAAGGTTGTCCTTTTTGGACATTGCGGATGTTCTTTCCTGGCATTGGCGTAAATGTAACCCACTTCTGAGGTTGCGGCGTCCTGAAAGCCGGGGTTACGTTGCCCCAATATGATGGATGAAGATAGTGGTGCGCCAGGAGAGTTCTTAATCCTAAGCTTAATTTAACATGAATACGAATAACGATGATTGAGATGGTCAGATGATGTTCGGGAACCGTTTGGGCCTTAAAGTTTACTGACAGTTCCCTTAGGTGAGTATAAAGTGCCTGAAACAGAGTTGCTTATCAGAGTAGGAACACTTCATGAATGCCTGTCTTCCGAGTCACACTGCTTTCGAACATCAAAAATACGTTCGGGAGGTGTTTTACACCTCTCTCGCCTGAAGTCGCCATATCCAGCTACAGTTCAAATATACCGAACAAAGTCTGCAAAGACTGGGGAACAGAACCGAATCTGTAGAACATACATCAGCGAAGAAATTGAATCCCTCGACGATGGTGTGAACCGATAGTCGTTAAGGATTATAGCAGGATTTTAATATCATAATAAAGTTAAAGTTAATAATTTTGTATTTTAAAATTATTTTAATATTTAAATACAACTTAAATAAATAAAATCATCTAAATAATTCATTTTTAGTTATTGTCGAATAAAAATGTCTCAGTAACAATTAAAGAAATTGTACTACACAAGTATTTGTAAAGAATGCTTTTAAAAATTGTTTTAAGTCATTGTTGTCAAAATTATAAAGCTTTCTGTTACAACTGTAATAAGAACACCTGCTTAACTTCATATTCTTAAATGAAACTCTGATTGGATGTTAAAACAATTAACTTTCTTATTTAACAAATCAAATTAAACCTTATATTTAAAGAATTATTAACCAATATAATTTAAAATTACCATCATGTGATGTAATAATGTTCTTTAAAATTATAAAAGAATTACACTAGTCAATCTGCATACAACTTTAAACAAAGATAGAAGCGAGAAGAGATCTGATAAAATTTAATATTTTAATACAAGAACAATAATTGATTCAAAAAAATAAAATAATTTATTTTTAATTGACGGTGAAGAATACTACCACCTACATTTACTTAATCTGCTGGGAACTTTAAGAAGAGAATAAATTGAAATTTATTTCTACAAGAAACAGTTTTTAGTGATTTTTAAAGTGTTTACCTATCCAGTGTACCAACTTCCGACCCTAAGAAGAGAATCCGGCTCTACCGAAAATTAAACCCTACCTGAACCAGTAATTCTTTTTGGGACACAAATCCTTCTTCAAAATGTCGGGCATGAAGAGAATTACTTCTTCAGGATACTGTGATCTTCAATCCGTTTTACCACCGCCTTTATGTCGGAAGAACAGTACATCAAGTTTACAATGTTTACGATGACTAAAGTTACTAAAGTCATGATATGTTAGGTGTGGTCCATTGTGAGAGGAATATTGAATCTTCGTAGCTTACGGTGATATTGGCGATGGCACTTAGTTTATATATTTTTGTAATCAGCACATCAAACATATTCATACAAACAATTTTTTTTCTTGTAATTGCGATCGTAACTTGCGCTAACTCCCTTGTAAGTAGCTTTGAAAAATATTAGAGATTGCGATGGAATAAAATCGATTTTTGTGCTGTTTATTCCTTGCCCATACCTTATGACTAGAGTCCGGATGTTACACACTTAAAAAATTCAAAATACGCAGGCAAAAAGGCACTAAAAATCATTAATATAGGCACTAAAAAATTCAAAATAGGCAAGTATGAATGTATTGTTTTATATTGTTTCAAATAAAGTTCAGTTCATTTAAAATGCAGTGATTTGTTTCGTATAATGTATATTAACACTACGTTTCGGATATATTTTTGTATATACATTGTACGTAGTACTGTATATAAAGGGTAGTGGTTTTATTTCCCGCACGATGTAGGTAATATGTAATATTACAGTATAGTTATTTATAGGTTGGCAACCCCAAAATTTAGGAAAATGAACTTTTAATCATGGTCATCATTGCTATAAGTACGACAGAACGCACTATCGTGCAAAAACGTATTTTTCTCGAAACATATATCATCATCATCCAGGGATTAAGCCTGTTGGCTCGTTCCGGTTTCATGAAAGCTAGAATTGTTAAAATTGTTCAGACCATCTTCTGTGTGGGCGTCCAACATTTCTCCTTCCGCGCGGTTTATATTTTAGCAATAATTTTGGAAAACTTCCTTCTGGCATTCTATCAATATGCTCTTTCCAGTCGTTCCTATATTTAATTATTCGGTCTGTAAGTAATGGAGCATATCCGGTTGATGCATAACGCCGTCCAATTGTGATTACAATGAAATTTAGAAGTATTGATCATTATAGTTGTTGCGTTCTGATAGCTTTCTCGGCAGATCTGTAACGTAGAATTGCAAATAAGTGAAAATGAAGAGACAATAACACAGGACTGTGGTGATGAACAAGAAAATAAATTTCACGAAGCTGTAGAAGAGTCGTGTCGAGACCAATGGATTATTGTAAATTGTTAATTCTGCACGCTCGATGCAGCTTTCACTTCGCTTCAAGGTATGGAAAATGTGCACCGCCTCCATGGTGATATATTGCTGCACGCCCTTACACTTACACCAATAGCTATTTACGTTGCTACGATTTAAAGTGATGCAGAGTGGTGCATAAACACCTCTCGCTTTTACAAATGTGCATCAACCTGCTAAGCGCCATAATAGTTTTAAAAACTTCCTTCCTTTTTCTTCCTTCCAAGTATTAGGCCAAGGCCTGTTACGATCCTATAGAAAATTTTCCGTCCAGCGATTCATAGGACGGCTCAGTGATCTTCGTCCTCTTGGTATATAATTATAAACAGCTTTGGGGATCCGATTTGAACTCATTCTTTCAAGATGGTGTTTCCAATTTAGTTGGTACTGTTTAATATATTCCAAAATTGGCGTAGTCTTCAATTCTTTTAAGATATCGGTGTTCCTTTTCCGATCCCATCTGGTGTAACCCGCTGTTCTGCGCATGAATCTCATTTCACAAGCCGTTATTCTGCTTTCTGTTGTTTTTTTAGTGTCCATGCTTCACTACCATAGGTCAACACTGGTCTAGCCAAAGTGTTATATATACGTAATCTGGTGTTTTTTTTGTACAAGGGATGGTTTCATAACTTGATTAATAATTCCTAAACTTTTATTATAACTAGTAACTTTTTCAGGGATACCCTTTTCATCCCAGATAGAGAGATAATATCCAAGATATTTAAATTGATTAGATCTCTCTAAAATTTTATTCTGGAGACAGATTTTACTTTGTATGGGGTCCTTCCCATGAAATGCCATAATTTTAGTTTTGTTAATTGATATTTCCATATTAAATTTGGCAGCTATTTTTTGTAAATTATAAATTGATCGTTGCAAATCATTTTCGGAAAGTGCCAGAAGAGCTAAATCGTCTGCAAAAAGAATAGCATCGAGTTTGAGGTTCCTGTTGATGGGTATATATCCTCGTTGTGTTTTCCTCCATTCATTTATTAATCTATTCCTTCCTACAAAATTAAAACAAATACTTGTACTTATAATGCCACACTTCGACTACTGCGACATATTACCGACTAATCTGACAACTGATATATCTGACAGACTACAGCGTGCTCATAATGCGTGCATTCGATTTATATGCAATCTCCGTCGTTATGACCACGTGTCTCCTTCATTTCAGGTCTTATCATGACTACGCTTAAATGACAGAAGAACTTTACATTCACATACCTTACTATTCCAAACTCTGCACACATATTTACCAACTTATTTAACACAATGTTTTCAAAATGTATCAGCTAATAACCATTTAGGAACAAGATCACAAGACTCTTCTTTACTTTTGATACCACAGCACAGGACATGTCTATACTCTGAATCTTACACAATATCTATGACTAGAGCTTGGAACTCACTTCCCAGTCATGTCAGGGACTGTCAATCGCTATCATTATTTAAATCCAAATTAACTGATATCTTCAGTTCGACACAATTAAAACATTAACTGCATAACAACTATATAGAGCATTCCATTAATAGTCATCTAGGAAGCTACTTACTTTATTTTATATCATTTTAATTTTATTATATTCTATGTTTTTGTTAGTATTAGCTAGTATTATCATCATTGTATTTTGTTTAGTCTGTATTTTAATAATATCTTAAAATTGTAATATGTATGTAATTTTTGTATAATTCTACTATTCGCTGATTGAGTGGAAAAGAAGGCCTTATGGCCTTAACTCTGCCAGCTAAAATAAAACATTATTATTATTAGTATTATAATTATTATCATTATCATTATTATTATTATTATTATTATTATTATTTGATGCCATCTGTTGCACTGGCTCATGAAGTAAGTGTAGCATTCAGACGATAACACAGTGGAAATTAAAAATTGAGTCGCACAAACAAAGCAATCAATAAATGTTTTAAACTCTGAAATTCATTAGACGTACCGCAGGTTACTCAAGAACAGACCATAAAAGGAATTCTGAGATTCTCAAATAATTACAAACAGAATCAGTCATGGAATATGTACAAAAATACAGAAACAACTGGAAATCTCACGTAAGAAGAATGAGCAGAACAAGAATACAATGTCAAATCTTAAATTACCAGCCACCAGGCAAGAGATCTTTGGTCAGAACCTTCAAACGTTGGATTGAGACCGTAACAGACCACTAGGTCTATCACATGAAAGGAAAAAGAAGAACTATGTTTGGTGGAGCAAAAATATTACAAAAATAGAAAATTACAAATATATCAAACCATAATTCAGGACATTTTAACATATGGTGCTGAAGTCTGGCAAATTCCTACCAGGGAATTGAAAAGAATTTTAAGTACAGAAATGGATGTTTTAAGAAGATCAGCAGGAAAATCTAGAATGGATAGAATATGAAATAAAGAAATAAGAAAAATTATAGGTGTACAAGAGGAATCGGACATCATAGACATTATACAAAAGAAAAGATTACAGTGGTATGGCTATGTCAAAAGAATGCCAGAGCAAAGATTGCCTAAACTTATTATGGAATGGATCCCAATGGAAAGGAGGAAGAAAGGAAAACCAAAGAAAACCTGGATATAGGGTATGCAAGCGGTTATGATTATCAGAGGATTGGAGGAAGATCAATGAATGGACAGCGAGGAATGACGTTTGGTTTCCGGAAGACGGCGGCAGCTGTCATGATACCGGTTGATGATGATTATTATTAAAGAAAACATGTAAACACCATCAGTCCTTTCACAGATTCTATGTTTTGCAACAAACGGCTACGAAAGCAAATCTTCATAAATGCTATTTTAAATGTTACACCATGCAGCTAAGCACCAAATGTTCCCGCTATTAGATTGTTGATGCATAACTGTCAAACAAGATAAGTAATTTGCAATATCCAGTATTGTTAGTTTCGCATTACAATAAATAGTGAAAATTGACTTAAACTTCAAACGTATTTTTCTCGAAACTTACATAATGGCGCATAGCCGGTTGATGCATAACGCTGTCCAAATAAAAAATGTAAACGCCATCAGTCCTTTCACAGATTTTATGTTTTGCTACAAACGGCTACGAAACCAATGCTAGTTTAAATGTTACACCATGCAGCTAAGCACCTAATGTTCCCGCTCTTAGATTGTTGATGCATAACTGTCAAACAAGATAAGTCTTCATCTTCTTCACGGTTTAAGGCTTGTTTACTAGCCTGTTCCGGCTCCAAATTGCTGCTCTTTCAATCTTTTCTTTGGTCTTCCCAAACTTCTTTTTCCTCGTGGTGAATAACTGTATGCTACTTTTGGTATTCTATTCTCAGTCATCCTTGCCAAGTGTACTTTCCAGTTTGTTCTGTATCTCACTATTGTTGTGCTTAGTTCCTCTACTTTTAGTTGTTGTCTTATTTCTGTGTTATGTTTTTTGTCTGTTCTTTGATATCCAGATAACAAGATAAGTAATTTTCAATATCCAGTATTGTTAGTTTCGCATTACAATAAATAGTGAAAATTGACTTAAAACTTCAAACGTATTTTTCTCGAAACTTACATAATGGCGCATAGCCGGTTGATGCATAACGCTGTCCAAATAATCTTGACCTGTGCATATAACTAGCCTAAATAAAAATCTGACAGAATCAGGGATTTGCATTCAACATCTCCACCTTTATGCATTGTTCTCTCTCTTACGTCACAGTAATATAATGTACGGTTAAAAACTATAATATAGTTACCTTGTAGGTCCGTCTCCTCAACTTAAGTTCTTTTAAACTATGTAGGCCTTTCGGGACTAGTCCCATCATCAGCAGAATGCATTAGGTCCGTCCTTGTTGACCCTTGTTGAAGCACAAGGGTCAACAAGAACGGACCTAATGCATTCTGCTGATGATGGGACTAGTCCCGAAAGGCCTACATAGTTTAAAAGAACTTAAGTTGAGGAGACGGACCTACAAGGTAACTATATTATAGTTTTTAACCGTACATTATATTACTGTGAACTAATACCTCAACGGAAAATCACCATGAATTTTACTAGTATCGTCTCTCTTACGTGTTAACGGGAGAAATGCCACTTTTACAAGAACTGAGAATGAATTTACTACTATAGGGGTTTTCACATTTAGAAATAGCTATTATTTCTAGTAAACGTGTCTTTTTACGTGAGATTGATTTATTAATTATTTCACTTTAAACAAATAATTAAGTAAAATAGTTTCACTTATTTCTCTGACAAGAAAGTGGGTGTCCGATTTAGGGAAAAATGTCATTATGGAACGTATAATTATCAGAAAATTATTTAATAAATTTAGGGGGTAAACTCAATTATTGAAACAGCGGCTAGAGGAGATGCCACTGAACCAACCCCTTTAAAAAACGAAACTTGTTCTTACACGTACAGCCGTGGTCAAAAAAAGAGAGGCAACTAATATATCACGTGCGGTTTTTTAATGTTCTGAAGCTACTGGCGTTTTATAAAATTGCAAATGTTAATTTTTCTTCAGTAACCACATTATGCATTATCCGCTCTTAAAGTGATCCTAACATAAACAAACGCCAATTGTATCCTTCCGCCATTCGCGCCACAATTACTGTCACATTGACAGGGGGGCACGTGTGAAGTATATAAGACATATGATCGTTGAATGGGGTAGATTACAAGAAAGCTGGTGAGATTCTTCACAGAACTTGTGAAATACATTTAAAATAACTTTTTTATCACTAGTTAAAGGTTTGCCAGACGTGTGTTTTAAAAATCTAGGTGGCGACGCAATAGAAGACTCGATACCTTCAGACATTTTGTTGCATCATAATCGACTGAAGCAAGACTCAAATTACAATCCGTATGTAATAAATAATTTTTTGTTTAATTGTTGATTTGATATATTTTAGAAAATTATCTATGATTTGAATATTATTTTCATTCACGAAGAATAAAAAGTGCATTCAGAGGACATATTTTCAATTCAATGAAGGGAACTGCTTTTTTTGCGTACTTATTGTTTCTACGTACATCGTACGTAGGTCTCCATAACCAATGAAAAGCGAGTAGGTCACGTGGTTTTGTTTTGTTGAGGATCACTTTAAGAGCGGATAGCCTTTAGAACAATCATATTTAATGAAGATAATTGTGCCATGTCCACCGCTGTGGTCTCGAGGTAGCGTGCTGTCTTGTCACGCAGCGGGCCCGAGTTCGATCCGCGGTCGGGACAGTTTTTCTGGGTGAGGTTTTTATCGGGGTTTTTCCTCACCTGTAAGACAAATGTCAGGAAAACTTTAAGGCCCAAGCGGTCCCCGAAATCATATGGCCAGCATCATCATCCTTAGCATTATCATCATCATTATCATCCTTCACCGGTGTGGAAATCAACGGGATGCTACCACACCTACAATTCCCTAGTAAAGCTGCAAGCATGGCATCAAAATGCCGTGCTTTGCAGCTTTATTAGGAAAGAATTACTATGGATGAATATATCCATCCATAGTAATTCTGCCCGAGGGCAGGTCTTTCACAGCAATCATAGCATTTTCATGCTATTCTTTGCATTTTTATTAGGAAATCATAGGTGTGGTAGCTTCACGTTGCTTTCCACACCGGTGAAGAATTGTGATAATAAGGATAATAATGATGATGATGATGATGATGATCGGATGATTTTCGGGGACCGTTGGGTCCTATGTTTTGTGAAATTTGTCTTATAGGCGAGGAAAGACATCAAAAAAACCTCAAGCAGGAGCCTGTCCCGACTGGGAATCGAACCCGGGCCTCTGCGTGATAAGGCATCACGCTACCTCGAGATCACAGCGGTGAACTTATACATATAAATATTTGCAGTCATGTATGGATGTCGGCTTGGTGCCGGCAATTTGTTAATCGCCATGGCCCTTTAGGTTAGGTGTTGGTCTGGGAGTTTCCGTATGCAAGGAGAATGCCCTGTCCTTGCTGGCCCTTTGTGTTACTTTACGTTGTAGTTCTTTTACTGTGTCAAGTACATGAGTTTATTTGTATTGAATTGAAGTACATGTTTGCCAAGTACCTGTGTTTTGTATTATGTTGTTTGTGTGTTGTCTGTATTGTTTCTGAGTGATCTGACTATGTGTTTTATTATGTTTTCTGTGCATGGAATGTCGAGTATTTCGTGTAGGTGTGTTATTTATTTAATTTCGAATTAAATCTCCCATTTGATTTGGTTTATAGATTATACAGGAGATGATTGAAAAACATTAGCTCAGGATAGAAATGTATGGAAAGCTTATATCCGCGCCGCCATGAACCTACGGGTTCGATAAAGCCAGTGAATTAGTTACGAGTAGTTAGTTATCTCATTCCCGTTTCTAATTATTCATCCTTCCAGTCCCTATTTCTTATTGTTACTCAATAGAGTTTGCGTGTTGGCCCTTAGCTTCTCCTCGCTATCGTGTAATAGTACTGCATCATCATAAGTAATGCCACGAGTGATTTCCAAATTATCGATAAATTCACGACTCACGAAGTGAGGAGTGAATTTATCTAGAGAATTTGGAAATCAAGAGTGGCATTTGTTAGGACTATTTAACGAATAAAATTAAGTTGTTTACTCAAAAATCATTATTTAAATATAGTTATTTTAATATATATATGATATGAAAAGAAAAATGAATGCTTGAGTCAGGATTTGAACCCGAGTCTCTAAATTCTGTACGTTTAGCGCTCTAACGACCTGAGCTACCCAAGAATTCCAACACAAACATACATTTTTCTCATACATGTAGTATTCTCATTTCACACAATATATATATATAATGTAAACGGTTATGTTTGAAAACAAATGAGACACGTTATGATTCGTTTGCTCATCACTGCAACCAGATCATATTTTTGTCAAATAGAATCGCAATATTGTAAGAATGCACCCTTGTGCAGAAAAAATTAAACACATTATTACAGTTTATTAATTAATTTCTGATGTCCTGTGAAGTAAATATGTCAATTATATTTTTCTGCAATGTTAATTCTTGGGAAATAATACGTTTAAGGAAGTGCAAACAGTGGTTACTTTGTTTTTTATAGTATAATTAATCGCTACGTTTTTTCGACCCGCAAGCACTATCTGGTTACATTCGTGTACTATATATACAATCTGAAAACCATTTGATAATATGAAAGTGATGAAATCGAGGTGAAAAACCACTGTGATTGGTTGTAAATCAAAATTCATTGAAATGTGATTGGTCATTGAGTGTCATTAGTGACATGAGTTAAAGTTAAATAGCATAAACTAACAGCTTATTAATACCATTGACTTGTATGTCTTCTTTATCCTGATATAACATTAGGTTCTCCGTGGAAAGAATTTTCTTTCAATAGTGTGACATAGTAATAGAAATCATTTGTTTATGGCTTTATTTACCTGACACCGGTAGAGAAGTAGGTAAATTATATAATTCACATTATACAGGGTGCAGCAAAACTCAGTTAACCGAAAATGCAAACATATTATTTTCTGTAACTTAAACACATATAACTAACTCACTGGCACTATTAAACCCAAAGGTTCATGACCGCGCCGATATAAGCTCTCCATTTCCTGAGCTAATGTTTTCCAATCATTCCCTGTATAATCTACTTTCCTCAAATCATAGTTAATGTTATATTCCCACCTCATTCTTGGTCTACCAACTGGGCGTTTTCCCTCTGGTTTTCCTACAAGAAGCTTCCATGCACGTCTTTCATTTCCCATTCGTGCCACATGTCCTGCCCATCGCAGTCCACGAGACCTAACTGTTATTATATCTGGCTTCCTATGAAGATCGTGTAGTTCACTGTTATGTAGTCTTCTCCATTCACCTGTCTGTTCATATATCTTTGGTCCAAAAATTGTCCTAAGAACTTTATTCTCAAATACTCGTAATCTCCTTTCCTCCCTTAAAGTAAGAGTCCATGTTTCGCATCCATATAATATAACTGGTATAATAATAGTTTTATATATTTTCAGTTTAACGTTTTTTGAAAGGAGTTGGGACGTCAAGAGTCTCTGTAATACATAATAGCATGCATTTCCAGAATTGAGCCTATGTTTAATTTCTTTGTGCATCTCATTCCTATTTGTGATTATTGTTAGGTATTTGAATTCAGCCACTTCCTCAAATTTTCCCTCATTTGTCACTAGCTGTCCATTCCCATTGTGAAATATATTTCTATGTGTGACCATATAATTAGTATTATTGATATTTACTTCCAGTCCCAATGTCTTAGTGTTACTCAATAGTGTGTTCGTGTTGTCCTTTAGTATCTCCTCGCTATCGCCCAATAGTACTACATCATCAGCATAAACTAACAGCTTATTAATACCATTGAGTTGTAGGCCTTCTTCATCCTCTGACCTATACAAAAAGCAACTACCGAAATTGTTCCCTAGTTAGCAAATTAATCTGATTTTTCCCCCCCTTGCAACCATGTGCAATGGTTAACAGACCTATGCAGCATCCTGTATTTTTGTTTTTAATATTTCATGGAAAAGTGACTTACTTTTTTTTTCTGTCCCCTTCATATGTGGTTTTAATTTTATCTTTAAATGAATTGTATAAAGTAAGAGGAACATGTGCAATGGTGAACTGATTTATGCCGCATTCTGTATTTTTTTTTATTTCATGGAAAAGTGACTTGATTTACTTTTTCTGTCCCCTTCATATGTGTTTTTTTTATTTTATCTTTAAATGAATTGTATAAAGTAAGAGGAACAGAATGTGCTGAGAGAAAGTTGTAGAATGAAGGAAGCTTTGTGAATATAAAGTCCTCCGGTTATTACGCCCGGGGCTATGGCTCAAGAACATCGCTCATTTTTCTGTCTCAAATATTATAGGCTACCGTTAACACTGGAAGGTTACCTCCAACTACACGCTTTGTATATGTAAATATCATATTCATAGACTACACTCTGGAAACACATGCATTACAGGGACTCTAGTCATCCCAAATTCTCTACAAAAAACTCCGAAATTCTCAGCATGTCTTATATTCTGCATTCTAACTTTTTGTCCACAGCATGTCACGCAGCGGGCCCAGGTTCGATACCCGGTGGGAACAAGCTTCCAGGGTGAGGTTTTTTCGGAGTGTTTTCCTCGCCTGTAAGACAAATGTCAAAAAACATCAAGGCTTCCGGACATAATCATCATTTAGGTCATACAAATCCTAGCCCAAATCATCATATTCGCCTTATATTAAAGTTTAGGAATAAGGGCTCTCCTGGCTTATCGCTATCGTCATCATTACCCGACATTTCATCGGAGCCCCAACCTCAGAATGGACACAAAACCAGAAAATGTCGAAATGACAAACGTAGGACAGTGAATAACCTCCAAGCGCGACAGGCCTTGAAGGCCCTAGGCCTACCAGCCGGCTGCTGGCCTCACGTCCACATGTGTTAATCACAGAGGTAGACGATCATAAGCCAGTGTAGGGGTGACATGTGGTCAGCATGTCGGGTCCCCCAGCCGTTAGGTCAGTGAATATAAAACAATATTTAAGATATTATGTCCAATGATGCTACAAATTTAAGGTGGGAAATCCTTAAAGAAATGACATCAAGATAATAATGAATATCTTGGTAACAATGATTTGGTTCCTCGTCTCGAGTTCAATCTTATGTCCGAAAGTGGAGCATTGAGTTGATTTTTAAATTATATCAACAATGAAAGTTCAAAAATGTATTAAGTTGTCAAAATTTTGGCTGAAAGAAAAAAAATTAGATTATCATTCCTGCCGAAAGAGTTACGAATGACGAACAGATCGAAGGCGACAAGTCAGATGAAGAAAGTACCTTGATCGAAATAGTGACGATTTTTCGTCGTAATAATACAAGTCAAGAAACGCGGGCATGGGTTTCACTGGGGTAAAAATTTTCCAGAGGTAAAATAGTCCCGCCTTTCGATTACCGGGTGGGGACTACTTCAAGGAATCCAATCCACAGGAGAGCTTACGTTTGCGCGGCCATGAAACCACGGTTCGTGTGCCGCTGATATAGAATTAGTTATTTATTATTATTATTATTATTATTATTATTATTATTATTATTACATTTATTGTTGTTATTGTTACTAATGTTGTTAACATTCTTAATTATTCTTATTATTTTTATTATCATTTCATTTCGTTCACTGTCCCTGTGATGGTGCGTCAGACGTGGTCGGCCGGCACCCTTGTCATTCACAGACCTCTATATAAGAGGGCTTGATCTCATCTCATCCCTCGACCCGACTCTGAGTTGGACACGAGTTGAGGATATATTATTATTATTATTATTATTATTATTATTATTATTATTATTATTATTATTATTACTATTACTACTACTATTATTATTATTATTATCCGTAGTCATTTATATTTATTTATTTATTTTTAATTCATGTTAATTACTAAGATTGGTTGGAGACAACCCTCAATGATGAGGAAAATTCTCAAAATGAAAAATATATTATTATTATTATTATTATTATTATTATTATTATTATTATTATTATTATTATTATTACTATTATTATTATTATTATCCGTAGTCATTTATATTTATTTATTTATTTTTAATTCATGTTAATTACTAAGATTGGTTGGAGAAAACCCTCAATGATGAGGAAAATTCTCAAAATGAAAAGTATATTATTATTATTATTATTATTATTATTATTATTATTATTACTATTATTATTATTATTATCCGTAGTCATTTATATTTATTTATATTATTTTTAATTCATGTTATTTACTAAGATTGGTTGGAGACAACCCTCAATGATGAGGAAAATTCTCAAAATGAAAAATATATTATTATTATTATTATTATTATTATTATTATTATTATTATTATTATTATCCGTAGTCATTTATATTTATTTATTTATTTTTAATTCATGTTATTTACTAAGATTGGTTGGAGAAAACCCTCAATGATGAGGAAAATTCTCAAAATGAAAAATATATTATTATTATTATTATTATTATTATTATTATTATTATTATTATTATTATTATTACTATTATTATTATTATCCGTAGTCATTTATATTTATTTATTTATTTTTAATTCATGTTATTTACTAAGATTGGTTGGAGACAACCCTCAATGATGAGGAAAATTCTCAAAATGAAAAATATATTATTATTATTATTATTATTATTATTATTATTATTATTATTGTTATTATTATCCGTAGTCATTTATATTTATTTATTTATTTTTAATTCATGTTATTTACTAAGATTGGTTGGAGAAAACCCTCAATGATGAGGAAAATTCTCAAAATGAAAAATATATTATTATTATTATTATTATTATTATTATTATTATTATTATTATTATTATTATATCCGTAGTCATTTATATTTATTTATTTATTTTTAATTCATGTTATTTACTAAGATTGGTTGGAGACAACCCTCAATGATGAGGAAAATTCTCAAAATGAAAAATATATTATTATTATTATTATTATTATTATTATTATTATTATTAATATTGATCTTTATACGAAACCTCATAAAAAGAACAGTTAAGTCTCGTAGACAGCGATGGGCAGGACATGGAAAATGAAAGTGGGACAAGGAAGATTCTTGTAGGAAAACGAGGGAAAACGCCTAGTGGATAGACCAAGAATGAGGTAGGAGAATACATTAACTATGATTTGAGGGGAAGTAGATTATATAGGGGATGATTGTAAAATATTATCTCAGGATAGGGATGTATGGAGAGCGTATGTGTGCGTGGGCATGAATCTACGGATTCGATAGTGTCAATAAGTTAGCTAGTTATTATTGTTTTTCTTAACCCTGCGCTGTATCCGAGTGGTTTAAGGCATCATTCCTTGGTTCTGGACTGACGCTGGTTCCAATCCCCATGGGGAAGAAATTTCCTCTTGACATTTCGGTCAGTATGGGACCGGTGCCCACCTAGCTTCGTGTGCAATTTTGGTATGTTCAATAACCAGCGGCTCCAGTTTGAAAAAAAATCAGCTATGATGGCTAGGTGACCCGATATGCTGGCCGTATGTCACCCCTATACTTGCTGGATAATCATACACCTCTCCGATTAACAAGTGTAGATCTGAGACAAACAGCTGGGCTGTAGGGCAAGGGCCTTTTAAGCCTGTCGTTCCATGGAAAATTTAATTTGTTGTTGTTAACTTTGATATGTCTCGATATAGTGTGCTGCCTTGTCACGCAGCGGGCTTCGATTCCCAGTCGGGACAAGCTTCCTGGGTGAGGACTTTTCCGGAGTTTTTCCTCACCTGTACGACAAATGTCAGGTGGCTTTGAGGCCCAAAAGTTCCCCGAACATCATCATGATCATCCCCGGTGTGGAAAGCAAAGGGAAGCTACCATACCTATAATTCCCTAGTAAAGCAGCAAAGCATAGCATGAAAATGCTATGACTGCAATGAAGGGCCTTGCCCTGGGGCAGAAAACTCTAAAATATCAATACTAGTAAAATGCATATCAAATTCCGTTGAGGTCAAGTCATGTGATGAAAGTTACAAATTAAATTGTACCTGTTGGTAGGTGCCGTCGTCCTCAACTTTGTTAATATATTTTATATAAAATTAGCTGGAGCGCTTTCGGAAGTTATCTTCCATCTTCTGCAGGTTGAGCTTCCGCTACTCGTTGTTGTTGTTGTTGTGTACGGTAATGTACACTCCAACTGTTTGTAGTTTGTTTTTGACGATCTCGTATAATGGCTTTGATTCAATACGAGAACGTCAAAAACTCAGTAGTTGCTACAAACAGTTGGTGTATACATCACCGTACACAACAAGTAACGGAAACCCAACCTGCAGAAGATGGAAGATAACTTCCGAAAGCCCTCCAGTTAATTTTATATAGAAAGTTGAGGACGACGGCACCTACCAACAGGTACAATTTAATTTTTAACTTTCATCATACAACTCTAAAATAGAACAGAACTTCGATATTAAAATGGACAGGAAAGAATGAGATGTGTTAGAAGTAAAAAATGGACAACCCTAGCGGGAGAACAAAGAGAAGAAGATGACACACCAAGTTTTCGGCACCCCTGGAATGCGCCCTCCAACCACTTTATTCAAAGTGAGGCTAGTACGCATGCGCGACAGACAGCTGCGTTGTGAATCAAAGCAATGCAGGCAACATCAGCAGCATCAGCTCGGCCTTGCATGAGAACAACTCGTCCAGGATATGGAGGTGCTCACGTAACAACATGGCCGCCGCGCTATACCTGAGCACAAAAAAATCTCAGCCCTTCTTTCTCCTTTCACAAGTGGAAGACAACCCTGTTCCTACATGCGGGCAACTTTACAGCCAAGTATATTACGCATCATTACAGCCCGGATTTGTATGCAAAATAAAGTATTAAATATGCATGAAAAATGTAGAAAACATGCATCCTAATTATGCAAAAAGAGACTGTAGTAAAATAAAATAAATTATACAGCATTTCGGCTTACTCACAACACTCATAATAAAAAATGCATATCTTTACATACAACATTACGACACTATAACACTGTAATTAAACCAGAGTGCCTCTATGGAGCAGAAACATTAATTTTGAACAAACAAAAAAAGATATCGAAAATATAGTGAAAAAAGAATGCAAAATTATAAGAAAAGTTTTAGGTCCACAAGTCATAGTTGAAGCATTTAGACTCAGAAGTAAAAAAAAGGAAATAAAAATATATACAGACATTCATAGTGATATTAGAAAACGAAGGTTAAAATTTTATGGCCATATTAAACGAATGAACTCAAATAGGCTTACAAAATATGTAATGGAATTCTACTAAAACAGAAGTAAAGCTCCAGTGGATAATATGAAGTGGATTGATGAAGTCAAAAAGGACTTAAAATTGGCAGGAATTACTAAAGAAGATATCCCAGAGATATATTTAGAATTAAGGTGAACAAGTGGCAAGTTGACCAAGAGGACAAACCGAAGAAAAAAAAACTGGAACAACTTGGACAGATGATAGAAAACAAGCTCATAGCAAAAGAATGAAATAAATTTGGGCTCAAAGGAAACGCCTCTAAGTACTTTGCGTAGTCCTACATGGGCTCATCCGCAATGAAAAAAATAAATAAGTTATTTGCTTTGTGGGCAATTTTAGCTTATTCCTGGCTGTTACAGTAGATACACAAGGTTTTCATGAGACTTTCTTCTTCTCTTCGTAAACTTAATTTGTAGGATTTTCATCCTGTTTATTTCCAAAATCACTCCTCGGAGGAAGACGTATTGGATGTGCATTCGCAGTCTATCCATCTCTTGGATGGCCTTCCTCTTGTTCTTCTGCCGTCCATTGGTCTATATTCTTTAGCTCTTTTTGCAAGCCGGTTTTCTTCCATTCTTTCTATATGACCTTTCCAATATTTTCGTCTGCTAAGGACAAATGAGGGAAATTTTGAGGAGTGGCTGAATTCAAATACCTAGGAACAATAATCACAAATAGGAATGAGATGCACAAAGAAATTAAACATGGCTCAATTCTGGAAATGCGTGCTATTATGCATTACAGAGACTTTTGATGTCCCAACTCCTTTCAAAAAACGTTAAGCTGAAAATATATAAAACTATTATTCTACCAGTTATATTTATATGGGTGCGAAACATGGACTCTTACTTTAAGGGAGGAAAGGAGATTGCGAGTATTTGAGAATAAAGTTCTTAGGAAAATTTTTGGACCAAAGAGAGATGAAGAGACAGGTGAATGGAGAAGACTTCATAACAATGAACTACATGGTCTTTATAGGAAGCCAGATATAATAAGAACAGTTAAATCTCGTAGACTGCGATGGGCAGGACATGTTGCGCATATGGGGAATGAAAGACCTGCATGGAAACTTCTTGTAGGAAAGCCAGAAGGAAAACGCCCAGTTGGTAGACCAAGAATGAGGTGGGAGAACAACATTAACTATGATTTGAGGGAAGTAGATTATACAGGGAATGATTGGAAAGCATTAGCTCGGGATAGGGATGTATGGAGAGCTTATGTCCGCGCGGCCATGAACCTACGGGTTCGATAGTGCCAGTGAGTAAGTAAGTAAGTAATATTTTCGTCTATCTATAATAAATTTGGTTATGTTTGGTTTGTCGTACTTACAGCAATGGCGATCATGATTGAAAGTTCAACTTCCTACATTTCGGGGTTGCCAACCTAAATAACTATACTGAATAAAAATAACTACACTGTAATATTACATACTACAAATCAGGTGCAGGAAGTAAAACCACTAACCTTTATGTAGGCTATACTATGTATAATGTACATACAAAAAATATCAAAAATGTAGTGTTAACAGTTTATGAGACCTGCAGTGGTACTAGTACCACGGCATTTAAATGACACTGAAGCAGGAGAAAATTAAATCCCTCGGCATGCCTATGCCGGCAGATTTACAGGGGTGTTTTTCTGAACCAGAAAACACCCCTGTAATTCCGCCTGCACAGTACCACTGCAGGAATCAAAGTGTTAATATACATTACACGAAACAAATCACTGCATTTTAAATGAACTTAACTTTATTTGAAACAATATAAAACAATAAATACGTACTTGCCGGCATTTTATGACTAGATTGATGTCACGGCCTCCTGTAGTTTCAACTAATAAACATTGCCCACACTGTTAACGTTAGTCAATTGTTTACAATGAACGCAAATATTTCTAACAAAGATGCTATTATTTTACTATTATTATTTTGAAAACACGAAAAATTATATACAACGCACGTTTGTGAAGGGTTTTATAGAATCTCGTAGCCGAGCGGTTAAGGTAGGAAGCCTTGGCGCAGAGCTACGGGACTTGCGCTGGTTCGAGTCTCCATGGGGGAAGAAATTTTCTCATGGTATTTCGGCCAGTATGGGACCGGTGCTCACCCAGCATCGTGAGGCAATTGGGTAGCTGCAATAAGTAGCGGCTCCAGGTTGAGGAACCAGCTATAACGGCTGGGGGACTGGACATCCTAACCACATGTCACCCCTACACTGGCTGTTGATCATCTACCTCTGTGATTGACACATGTGGATGTGAGGGGCCAACAGCCGGCTGGTAAAAGGGCAACCGCTGAAAAGTGGAAAGACCCTCAATCAGATCGCAAATTAAAAACCTCGCTATCGCTAGGTTTTTAACAATTTTCCTCGCTTCTGTAAAAACCACTTCCCAACCTCGCATCGTAATATACTATTGTACTTTTTAAACATTTTATTATATTCATTAAATATGCAATGAAATTAAAACTATTTAACTTGAACTGCCCTTTTTAAGGACTTTTTTTTTTAGTTTTTAGGTTGTTTTATTTTAGGATAACGTTAGGTCTTTTATACGCATTTTATAGGTCCTCAACTTCCGAGCCCTAGTTATATACCATCAGCTTCATGGATTAAGCCTCAAAAGACTTGTTCTAGTCTCTTTCTTAAACACATTTGACCCTATTTTATCTTCGCTCTTCCAATATGTCTTCTAGACTTTGGGTTGAAGTTGTTTTTTTATTTATTTTTTCATTGATATATATATATATATATATATATATATGTATATATACATTCCGGCATTTATTTTTCTTTTCATGTCATGATTGATCTTCATTGCTAAATGTCAAATTTTAATTACATAAAAAATAAACAAAGCGTTACTGCTAATAAAGGGGGGGGGAAATCATCTTAAAATGCTTAGTTGTTATCATAGCCACTACATGGCAATTCGACAGATGTCCCAGTACCTCTCGTGAATTGAAAATTATATATAAGGAAGTATGCTAGGTTTCCTGAGTGGTGTAGTTAGTAGCGCATTAACGCATAGAGAGTTCTCGAGTTCAAATCCTGGCTCACGTATTTTCGTTTTCATGTCATATATTTATTTCCATGTTGTATATAATATTTACGGGGCACGCCGTAGCGTAGTGGATAAGGTACCGCGCTACAAACCGGAAGGTCGAGGATTCGAGTCCTGTTGGGGTCAGTATTTTTAAACTGACCCAAACCCTCTGCCGGCACTATGGCCCTGGGGTCGACTCAGCCTCTAACGGAAGAGAGTCACTGTTTTGAGGGTAAAGGCGGTATTCATGCAGGGCTGACAACCCGGCTGACATCAAGTGCCAATTGTCTAGAAAAAAGTGAGAGCCTTAACCTCCCACTACCCCAAGGGCCTCCCGAGGCCTGTAGTGGGATCACTTCACCTTTTATATAATATATACAATCTGATGGAAATGCATGCAACTATGAATTGCTGGGACTCTTCTCTTGTCAACTCCTTTCAAAAAACATTAAACTGAAAATATATAAAACTGTTATTCTTCCAGTTATATGGATACGAACAACATTTTCGACCAAAGATATATAAATACACAAGCGAATAGAGAACACTACATAACAGTGAGTTTCATGATTTTTATAGGAAACCAGATATAATAAGAACAGTTAAGTCCTCTAGACTACGATGGCCAGGACATGTGGAACAAATGGAGGATGAAAGAGGGGCATGGAAATTTCTTGTCGGAAAACCAGAGGGAAAGCACCCAGCATCGGTCCTGGAATGAGGTGAGAGAATAACATTAACCATGATTTGAAGGAAGTAGATTATACAAGATACTTCAATTTTGGATTACATAAAAACAAACAACATGGTCTTGTAAAAAAAATTATAAGACTTCCCAAGAAAATACGAAATGGGTGGCACCCGATAGAAGAAGAAGAAGAAGAAGAAGAAGAAGAAGAAGAAGAAGAAGAAGAAGAAGATGACCATCAATAATGTATTTTAAGCATGATGAAGGGAAAAGGGTATAGATGATGGAGATTGAAATGACAGGGAGATGTAGAGGAGATTGACAGCAGATTAATGAGAACAGGAAGACGATTTGGAACACAGTAAAATATGCTAAATAAATGCAGGTCAAATTTGTATTTACATATACAACGAATATCTCATATGAAGAAGAAAAAGATGTAAATGCAAAAATATCTAAATTTTTAAGAATTTTAGGGTTAATAAATTCTATCTTCAAGCCACAGTTACTCCAAAGCATTCTAGACTGAAAGTGTATAAAACACTGGCTCTTCCAACTCTTTTGTATGGTAGCGAAGTATGGACGTTGAAACAGAAGGATATACAGAGACTTAGATCTGCTGAAATGAGATACCTTCGGAGGACTGCAGGATACAGACTACTAGATCACAAAAAAAATGAAGACATCTTAGAAGAATTACACATGGAATCTTTAGAAAACAAAATTTCTGATTATAAGTCAAGATGGATACAACATGTTCATCGAATGGAAGATCACAGAATACCCAAACAAATAAATGTTAAGATCTCAACCTGCAGGAAGAAGAAGACCAGGACGTCCACTCAAAAGACTTTTAGATGGTGTTTCTCTTGAGGCCGAAACAGGTCAACACATGGCCTAAATTCGTGAATGTACTATGATGATGATGGTTATGATATACAACGAAAGTCAACAAGATTTCCATTGCAGTAATACAGGTAAACATCATAGATTAAATAAAGAATTGGAAGACCTTCTTTTGCAAGGGCATATATATATGGAATGATAAGAAAAAT